>QVRM01006615.1:0-579408 GCA_003439945.1 Dermanyssus gallinae | reverse complement strand
CATCAGGTAGACTATTGATTAAGCCAGTATTTTTTAAATTAAAATGTACGCTAGATGTCTGTAGCTCGTGCGTCTGTAGACGATGACCAGCGATCTACGAGTACAGAGCGAAAATGAAACGAGTGGCGAGCAACCCGCAACCACAACGGCATGATGACAACAACGATAAAAACAATATCAGCCAGCAGAACAGCAACAACAACAACAACAACAACCGCAAGAAACAACAACAACAGCTGCCGCCAGCAATAACAACAAGGAACAACAACAGCTGCAGCAGCAACAACACCAGTGACAACAACAGCCGCAGCAATCACCGCAATAACAACAACAGCCGCGGCAGCAGCAACAACATAGCTAATGACGACAACAACAACAACAAAAGCAAGAGCAACACTAGAAACAACATTAGCAGCATCAGACGGCGCTTAAATTGAAGCCAACAACAAACTCGACCATGACGCCGGAGCCAAGCCAAGAAGCAAGAAGGAGAACATCAACAGGAAGAAGGGCGAAGAGGAAGAAAGCTGAAGACGGACGGACGGACGGACAACGACCAGAAGGACCAGAACAAGAAGATGAAGTAGAAGAAAAAGAACAAGAAGATTGAAGTCTGAAGACTGAACCGCCCGCAGACTTGACCGTTGTTGTGCTTCGGCGGCGGCGTCGGCGGCGGCATCATCGTCAGCGTCGTCATCATCACTAGCGCCGTCAGCGTCTCGTCATCGTGCCAAAGTCCTAAGCGTGATAAGCGCAAGAACAACCGTAGCAACCCTGCCGAACTTCAGCGCGGTGGGGTAGCGGGACCAGCAGAGAGCGGCGTCGACACCAGCAGCGGTGGCAATGGAGGCGGTATGAACCAGCGACAGTCCGAACGGAGACGCTCTAGCGGGAGAGATCGGTAGCTGACCACGTCGGCCGGCCATCTTCGGAACGGACATATTCTCTTTGCCCTGCTCCTTTGCGCTCGCAGATAGAACAAAACTGGCAGCAGCTGGCAGCAGAAAAGCTAGCTGACATCGCGCCTCTCGCGCCATCGGCAACAACGGCAAGGCGGCCGCAACCACCGCCGCCGCCACCACCCGGGCCAGCTATGAAAATAATGATGAAAATCAACTGACGTTGCTATTACTGAGGTTGCTGCTGTTGTTGTTGTTGTTGCTGCTGCTGCTGCTACTGCTGTTGTTGTTTTTGCTGTTGTGACTGCTTTTTGTTGTTCTTGTTGCTGCTGCTGCTGTTGCTGTTGTTGTTGCTGTCGTTGCCGTAGTTTTTGCTCTTATTGTGATGATGCGGTAGTACCTCACGCATCGCGATCAGCAGTTCCCAGCAGTCTGACCAGTGAGCAAAAAAGCTTGCTGAACTCAGTCGACGCAAGAGCCAATGAAAACGCCGTTCATCACCATCGACTAAACAATGCTTGCGGCCACGAGTAGCTGCAACGAGAGGTAACCGTAGAAACATGAAAAAAAGTTGCTCAGGGAGACAGATACAGTGCGAGAGCGAAAAATTGGAGAAAGTAAGACAGAAAAGCAAGAGCAAGTCAAAAAGCCAGCGATAACGAAACGAAATATAGAGAACTAGAAAGAAAGGGGGTGCAGAGAGTGCAGAAAATACAGAATTAGCATTAGAAGCACAGGGGAATAAAACAGACAATGACGAGAGAGAGAGAGAAAAAACGCGAGATTGTGTGAAGGACAGAAATAACAAATGAACGGACGGACGGACAGACAGATGAGCGAACGACAAGACGACGGGCAAAACGCAGCAGAAGAAGCAGAAGATGACGAAGAAGTAGAAGAAGATGACAATGAAGAAAAGGGCAATAAGAAAGAAGATGTGGGAGAAGGGGCGGACTATGGCCCTCGACAGCCTACATAAACGGCGAGCGGTTATCGACAACGACGACGACGACGACGACGACGATGACGACAACAACAACAACAACAACAACAACAACAACAACAACAACGAAGACATCGCCGGTATCTATCTATCTATCTGACTGTCGGGCCGGTTGGCTGGCTGACTGGTATCGACGAGTAAACCAACCTCGGTGAGTCGGTCGATGAAGAGCGAAGCACGAAGGCGATACTTTGACAAAAGACCCCACGGGCCATCGCGACCACCATGAGGTCGCCGGATTGGATCGGCGACGAGACGATCGAGCAGCGATGACGATGCCGACGACGACGGCCAGTCTCTCTGTCAGTCAGTGAGTCAGTCAGTGAGTTAGGCAGGCAGGCAGGGATCACCACAGCCAGCCGGTGGTGTGGCTGTAGTGAACGAGATCACAGAACACAACTGAACAGAACAAAAACGAAGGCATTGCTAGCGAGCAAATAGCGAGTGCTTTTTTGCCGCTTCTGCAACAACAACAACGACGACGGTGAAGATATCAGACACCACGTACACGAAGCACTAGTAAAATCATGTTGCACGTGCTTGCTGCTGTCCACGACGATGGCAATGACAACAACAATGACGATGATGACGACAACAGCAGCATTAACAACAACAACAACAACAACAACAACAATACCACCACCAGCACCAACAACAACAGCATAAACAACAACAATACCACCACCAGCACCAACAACAACAACTGCAACAACAACAACGGCAATGACATGACGATGACAACAACAGCAAACATAACAGTACCTGCAGCAACAGCGGTAATAGGACAAACAACAACGTGTATGGAAACATGCAATTTATACAAAAATCTGTAATAAACCTTTCCCGCTGGGACGAGCGATGAACGCAACAATAGGGTGAGGCGAGAAATTCTAGCCTATGAGAAGACGAACACGTTTGGCCCGCCAGGGATCCTGGCACTATGGAAGCTTTACAGATGTTCACGTTTATTCACAAACAGAACGAAGAGTGTAATAAATCGAACCCAATTATTTGCATATAAATGAGATACTTGTATGCATAAGGCCAGTATGAAATGAACAGTGAATAGTGTGAGCGTGACCGGCTGCAACATTGCTTGTATTAGAATGCTAATGTTCTGTTTAAAAAAGATATAGTGCTATTTGATTGTATTAAGTTTAATACGCGCTTGACAAATACAGGTCACTACGTCAACTAGTATGTCCTGTACAAACGGCGATCTTGGGAGTTAACGAAAAGCGAATTCGCAAGTTATTAGCTTTGGCATCACGTTACAAATGAGATTGTGCTCCATTATTTACGCGTGTTAATACGTTTAAAATTTAGGAACTTTGCGTGTCTAAAGCAGAGTAAATAAAGTTTTTGTGCTTCATTAAGGATGCCTCAAAGCGTTTGCAGTAAGCTAAGGTACGTTACTGTCTGTCTCCAAAGCGGCAAAACAGTAAAGGGGCATTTGATATATACAACAGGTTTTTCTTTATATAGCGGAACTCAAAACTGTGCATGATTTTACAAACTGCATAATATAAGATCGCTATGTTCTAACTTCGCTACAATTCCGACGGAACGAAGGACTGCCGAGTTCAATTTATAGATGTAATTTAGTTTGTCGTGATCTCGGATTGCACGTTTACGAATAGGAATTCGTATGCGTTTTGCTCGGTACCAAGGGACAGCACCATCAGCTACTTGTCTGGTCAACGTACCCACATTTAATGGCTTTGGCATTTCATTAAAGTACGAATCTTAATATAGTAGTATTTATCATGGCAGAAGAATGCTTTGAAACACGTTGGATAGGCTTATTAGAGGATATTTATAGGGAAAACACAATAATGTTTAAACGAAATGAGAGAGAATCAAGCGAATATGGTGTTGCTACAGGAGTGAGACAGGGATGTCCTTTATCATCAATACTTTTTCTAATATATATACAAATAATTGCGAGAAAGATGAACAACACCGGGTTGGGGTGGCAAATCGGTGAAAGGGAAACATTTATTAGAATACCTCTTTTTTTGTTTGCAGATGATATGGTTATTTTAGGAAGGGACGTAGGGGAGGTTCAAGGAATGCTTGATACTTGTGGAAAAGCAGCAGATGAACTAGATATGGTATTTAACGAAAAAAAGAGCGCTATTTTAGTATTTTCGGGGGTTACATTGGAGCGGAAGCTAAGGTTGCAGAGAAAGGAGTTAGGGTATCGAGATTAATATAAATATTTAGGTGTAACTATAGCGTCAATGCAAGAATTGTTGAAAGTGGAAGAAACGTTAAGAATAAAGAAAGCAGACAGGGGTAGGAATTCGGTAAGGTGCAAAAGCTTATGGGGATTCAATAGGTATGTGGTTACAAAGGACATTTGGAAGGCACTGTATGTGCCAGGGCTGACATTTGGAAACGCTGTTCTAGTGCATAGCTCGGGTTTATGGAGGAAATTAGAAGGGATTCAGAGAGAAGTATTTAGATTTTTATTGGGTTGCCGTTTCAATTGTAGCAGAGAGTTTCTTGAAGGGGAGGGGGGTGTTTCAAAATTTATCGAAAGAGAAGTGCAAAGTAAGCTGAGGTATTTTAGTAGAATTAGGACATTAAGTAACGAACGATGGGTAAAAAAGATACAGTGGGTAAAAATGGCAATGGAAGTAAAAACAAAATGGGACAGGAGGGTAGAATTTGCGGCAAGACAGATAGGACTCACCAGCAACCAATGGATAGACACTGCTATGTCCAGTGGGCAAATTAAAAGTAGAGTAAAGTCAGCATACACCCAGAAGTGGCGGACAGCACTTATGCAGTAAACTAGTTTAAAAGAAGTATACGGGAATATGAAATTGGAAAGGGGTGGAGTAGCATGGTTATATGATAATACAAGAGGCAGCGGGTTGTTAGCGGATGCAAGAGCCGGTATGTTAGACACAAGAGTACAGCGAAACAGCTACGATGAATTAGAAACAACGGTTTGTCGAATATGCAGTAAGAGAGAAGAAACTGTAGATCATGTGGTTAGGGAGTGTAAACAACTGGGAGGAACTAGGGATTTGGAATTAGGGGAGGCGCTGGGATTAGGCAAGGATGCAGAAAAGGCACAGATAGAGATTAAGAAACAGAGGCTATCCCGATGGAAGGTGTTCAACACATAAGGGCAAAGTAACTGGAGACCACAATATAGGTAATTAATAGCTGCAGCGTTATGCGCCCCTGATATAAAAGGGCGATATGTGTACACACACTTATCAAGCAAATAAACCAATTAATCAATCAATCACAATCTAATTATAAGATTACTATTAGGCCCTCTCGGGATTCCAGTCGTAACTCTTCACAAATTATCGTTTATTCAATAGCATGTAATGTATATACAACATAAAAACTATGGAAACGCGTTTTTTTGATTCCTTCAGTACCGAAAATAATGCCAATTGTGACAACTGTTTTAGTTTCGCATTACCTAATAGTCGTACACTCGCGCGATTAAAATATATATAGAGATACCGCGCAACGAGCTGAATTCGCTCCGCGAGGTTAACGTTAGCACCTTCTAAGGTATTTTTAATCACAATGCAGAAAAGTCTTAAGGTATTGTATACTTGCAGCACAACGTAAATCTCTCCTAGCAACGTAGCAGATAGTTTACTTCACGGATTACATATTTAATTTCAATGCTGTTGCGAATGCCTTAACCAGGATGTCTTCAATAAGAATGTCCTATTACGCTCATGCTATTGAATTGCTTTTTCGTGGAGATGACCAAGTGTTGTTACACATTCACGCTACTGTAAGTCTTATGCAAGGCAGGTCGCCCATGCACACTAAGTTAACTCCTTCGCTCTAAAGCTTCATACTCTGCTAAAGGCAACTCTAGATTGGCCGTACTGTGGGCTAGCAGGAAGAGATACGGCAGGAGATATACGCTGTCCGGGTCCAGCAGCCGGGGTTATTAGACGATGTAATTATAGCTTTCTAATATTCCCTTGCGCAAGGTTGATCATTTGACATAAAACTACAAAGCCAATATTGGCAGACTGTGGCAGAGATGGCCTCCGTTATCACCTTTTATACCGTATTATTGTTTTGTGTGTTGTTGCTATTTACAAGGCTAGTAACGTATATTTGATCGTGGTAAAAACCGGTCTCCGCGCTTGCCCCATTATTTACGAACAATTACACCGCTGCTTTAAATCTGGATTGCGGACATCAAAGTATTAGTATACTATATATATATATATTTTTAATCGGTAACACAATTAACATATGCTTCTATCTAAGATATACATGACCGGAAAATATGTATATATATAACGTAACATAAAATCACCTTTATAAATTTATATATATATATATATATATATATATATATATATATATATATATAACGCTTTGATATATCTGCGATGTTTCTGGTCTATCTGTTTTCCAGTGCTTTTCTTGGCTGTCATGGAAGTAGAGGAGGTATTTGCTTATGTGTCTTGACAACACGACTTTGCCGCCACGTGAGACACAATTAAGAAGTTTTTCTAGGAAATCGTATAGGTCGGTGGCTCGGTATGGGAGCTTGGCTCTCTCTATCTCTTTGTTCTGTGCTGAGAATCCGACACAAGGACATAATTGTATGAATGAATGTGTTTTTCATTTTGTAGTTTTAGTACGGAACAATTGTACGCAAAAAGACACAAGTGATGAACTAATTTTTACAAGCTTAGTTGCCACAGTCACTATTATGAGCCGGACGTCTATGGGTAATTTATTTCTATACATATGGGCAATTTCTTATGCAAAGACTGTCTACCAGTGTCCAATTGTAGTGCTCATCTTAATCTAGTTTCAATTTGGCATCTCGGTATCCTGGGTTCGCCTCTGGCTGGCATTGCTGACAGTCGACGAAATCCGTCACTATCTATCTACATAGGGCCAACACCGTTACCACAAATGCATCACGATTTCAAGACTCACGTGACAGACCTCTTCGAGAACATTGTTTGGCTACCCATAATAATAATAATAATAATAATAATAATAATAATAATAATAATAATAATAATAATAATAATAATAATAATAATGATAATAATAATAATAATAATAATAATAATAATAATAATAATAATAATAATAATAATAATAATAATAATAATAATAATAATAATAATAATAATAATCGGTATCATGTACAGTGGCTCCGTTATACCTGATGCACAGCGCCATCAGGTCAGGGTGGGTTGCTGAACATGCCGATATCGCAAAGAAACGCAAATACTCTGATTTGGGGAGGATATATCACTTCGTACCCGTCGCCATGGAAACGGTGGGCCCGATCAGCAAGCGCCCAAGTATCCTCCTCAAAGACCTAGGTGTAAAAATTAGTGCTAACACGGGTGACCAGCGCGAGGGCGAGTTTCTGCGTCAGCAACTCTCGCTCGCAGTGTGTAGGGGAAACGCCGCCGCTATCATCGGCGCTATGGATTGAGAAGGGGGGGGGGGTGAGCTTACGCGGGTACACATTTGGGTCCCACAATTGTAGGGAAATACTGAAAAATTGAATAAATAATAATGAAAAAAAACTAATAATAATAATAAGAAGTAGAAGAAGAAGAGCTTGTGACCTAGCTCCTTTCGTACGCTGCTTCACTTGTCCGGTTCGGCCCGGCAGAAACCTCGTTGGTGGAGAAGACAGTTCGACCACAAATAAGACATGCAAACCAGTAAAGCACGAGGCACTATCAGAACCAAGTTGGATCCGGGCCCTTTAGAAGAACACCCCAGCCAGCTTAGAGCCAGTGACCTTAGAGAAGCTTGTTTCCCAGAGAGGTCGTGCCACGTTCTTAGCGTCGCCTCAGCTCGGCACCACGCTGGATTCCATATCTTTCCGCATGATGTCTGCACTGAGGATCGGCGCTCCTGTCTCCAAATTCCAGTGGCCTACACCCACTGAGTTGCCGAAGAGGGGCGGTAGAAAGCCGGTATACCATCTACATTTGAACCGAGAGGTTTAGTGTCTGCTGGCGAAGCAAAGCTTGATGGGGTGAGCATTGCATTATCGTCACAGGAGAAATCCCTAGCTTGGGATGCAATGGTTGCGTACACAACCGCGACTTTCTACTTACATCACAGCTCCGTTGAGCCGGCGTAGGTAGCAAAGCACGCGGAAGCCAGAAAATTGCATAAAAACGCTGTACTGGAAACAAGATGTATCTTTTTGTCTATTGCCATGAAGACACTAGGACCAATCAGCAGGGGAGCCTAAATATTGCTCAAAGAATGAAGTAAGCGAAATCAGGAGGTCATGAGCAATCGAAGAGAGGGTCAATTTTTTAGGCAAGCGTTGCGTCCTTGACCGTTTGCCGAAGGAACGCGGCATCTATTTTGGAGTAAGGTCATTCTTTAGACGATTTGCAATAGTTCGTTTAGACATGACACTCGTAACGTTGTTTAGCATGTAATAATAGTCATAATATTAATAGTAAGAACATTATACAGTACAAGATCAACCAAACCTTAGCAACAGACTTCTGTCTATGCGACTACTGGAGGGCCGACTGCATTGCACCATGATGTCTGGCTGAGCTTCCCGTTACTCCTGCTATAACTGCGCCTTATTTAAATAATTTCCATAGCGTGTGCCATGTAACTCTGTGCTCGTTTAACACGCATGTTCGTAATCGTAATAGTAGTGACCATTTTAGTGACCCGATTGTTGTTATCACTACGCCGCTGCTCCTGCGGTCGTAGCTGGATGACGGTGACAGATTTAACAATATCAGTAATGATAATGATGAAGCAGAAAACAATGATAGTTGGTGAGATATCCTGAGCTCTCGCTGAGAATCGCCCACGCCGTCGTTACAACGTCACCAGCCTCAACAGGTGGCCGAATCATCTCTTTCTCTTGCTCTTTCAGCAGGCGCTGATATTACTTACAGCATTATTCGTCAAATTATGCTGACGAAAAGGTTAATTACTACAATACCTACATTTGTTATCCTTTGAAAGCGATAATAATAACAACAACGGCTAATTTCAACATATTTACGATTAACAAACTTTTAGCTAACACGATAACGACAACCACGAAAATGACGCTAACGACGACAACAATACTAATATCAACAACGATACTAACAAGTATAACAACAACAACAACATCGACGACAACAACAACAATAACGACAGCGACAGCAACAACAACAACAACAACAGTCGCCGGCAACGCTTGTCAGCCGTGCCGTGGGGTATGACGTGGTACCTGGCCGGCTCCGGCACCGACCCTGATGTTTCCGGCACAGTTCAACAATGAAACGAACGCGTTGTCGTAAAATGATGCGGTCGCAGGGGGTATTCGGGCCGTTGCCAATGTTCGTTCTGTCGCTGCAGTACGCTGTACCTACCGCCGCCGCCGCCGTCGAAGAGGATAACCGCTTAGCTCTCGAGGACCACCAAGCTATGCCAGTAACCACCAGCGAGCCCCAAGTTAGTCGGCGTATTTATGGCGGCGAGTGAGCAAATAAAGAAAGCCGCCACCACCACCATTACCAAGTCATCAGTAGCTACATGGTAAAACAACAAAGCAACCACATGTGACCCACCACACAGCACGATGAGCCATAACCAGCTTTAGGTAGATAGAGCTACGCGTGGAAGAAAAGTCGATAGGTGGTCGGTTCGTACTTAGTACGAAAGAAAGGCAGAAACAACGAAAGGAAGGCGGAAAGAGAGAACGGATGGACGTAAGTCGCGTGGAGCTGTGTCACGCAGCAATAGCAGCAGCAGCAGAAACAGCACCACCAGCAGGGACCATAGCTCCGAAAACGACCGCATCGCTTAGTTAGTTAGCTCTCTATATATCTGTTGCCCGATCGAGCGAGTGATTGATTTGTGAAAGATGAGTTGTCTAACTAAATTGACGGCTCTTGCTTTAGGCGTTTCTTTTGCCTCTTGTATCTCTTAGACTATAATGTTTGTTCTGTTTTCTCGTTTGCCTTCTTCTTAGCAAAATCTCTCTCTCTCTCGGAAGTCCTGTTCTTCCAAAAAAAACGTATAAATAAGGGCAATTTAGGCGTTTCAAGGCGTATCCCTCTACCACTGATTTGTAGACGGGAAATGTGCGGTCAGGCGGTTCCCATCTAGATCGAAGGTTTCTGCTTTCACTTCGCAGGTTTCGATTGTTCTTCGTTGTAGTTCGAGCCACTGCGAGGCTCACTTCTGGGACACAGATGCATGCGTTGACCGACGCTGCGTACGTCGGTAAGTAACTCAGGGTTGTCCCCAGGACCGAGACCTCATGAAACGGTGATTTCTCAAGCCTGACCTTCTGCAGCCCTGAGTTGTGCAAACATAAGGGTAGTAGTTGTGGAGTAGCTAACACTCCGGCACGACGTACTGACGGCATCCGTAGACTGGCATTGAAAACGCGATAAACATTACCAATCCGAATCCGTCTCGTCAGCACCTTTGCAAACGTCCGCATCTAGTAAGGGTGTGACGATGTGACGTCAACACGTCCAGTGCTAAAGGGAATAGATAGAGAAGTGATACTACAGTAGTATAAAGTAGAACTGCAGACAAACAAAATAAATCAATGCTAATCATGAAAACTGGCCTGATAACCGCTTCTGTCCTGAACTTTAGTGCGTTACCCAGGCGGCTCATAAATGTACAGAAAATATGTATTCACGGAGAGACCCAACTAAATTGTTGAAATTTCCCGCATAGTCGTTTCCCTCGTTGAGAGTTGTTTCAGGCCATTGAGAGTTAAGAATGGAATCCACTCGCGGATAGCGCCACAACGTCAATCGTGCCTAAAAATCGGGCTGCGTACTGTTCTCCTGTACAACAACCAGCGAAGATTTAGGGCTAGGATAAGAGTGTTGGCGAAGAGCTTGGAACTCGATCATTAGAAACAAAGGCCCACACGTGGGGAGTAGATGGTAAAAAAATCCGAACTTGACTGATTTCAACTTGTACGATGAACCCCGTAAAGGACGTTTAAAAACAGCAACGGCAGACGCTACTACGTGCTTGGTATACTACAAAGTGCCGACCAAAATGTTTACTGACCTCCGCCGCAAAGAGCTTTGAAACATCTCTTAGGCGTGGGGCGGGTCCTCCATCTCGTCAACGCTACCCACGGGGCTGTAAACACTGAGGCTTTCCTCGTCGCATCCGCAGTTAAGCTGGTAAAACGTCCAACCAATAATCCAACCGACCTGGCACCGTACGATTTCCTTATCGTTCCGAAAATGAACAATCAAATGTGAGGGAGCTGTTGTGATTCATGCAAGTCGGTGTTTGGAGCCATCGAGGTGAAGCAGGAAAAAAATCAAGTAACACGAGGTGCTTCGATACATGGATCCAGTCCTAAAAAATGTAGAAAACTTGCAAAAATTACGTCGAAATCTAAAGAATCTATTAATAGTTCTACTTTCCAAAAAAAACATACGCACTAAATTATACGCAGAGCACTAGCAACGTTTGCATTTCTATCATAATATATACATTAAAAAAATCTGAAAGTAAAATCATTACATAGATTTCGACGTGGTTTGCCACAAATTTCTATACCTTTTCTGAAGCGGTAGATCCATGCATTGAAGCATACCTCCAGAACGCGTTTCAAGCACCTTCTTTCGTGAATCGAATTGTTTTGACTTTAGACATGGTGATAAGAGTCTCCAGATATGGCGATAAAAGTGTTTTCAGCTCGGTGTGCTGACGCGTTGCCGCGGAAGAGGACCGTGAAACGTTTTGGTGCTTTTTCTGGTGAGTGTAGTGAACGCTTGGTAAACATTCTGTAGTATATCATAAGTATTGTGTAGTCAATATATATATATATATATATATATATATATAACCCCTAATCGCTCCACCTTCTTCCAGTTCGACTATTGCCACAGTTTCACTTCTGGAGAAGAAGATGACAACGAGCGGTCAGCCGAACATAGACGCTTCACTGTTGTGGTTAAAGGCGCTGCAAGGCATCACCACTGCAAGCTCTGGGACTGGAGTAGAAGTTCATAAAAAACGGTGCCCAAGTTTTATTGCCCGTCCCAAGAATAAAAAATATCGGCCTTCGTTCAGTTTTAACACAAACTCTGGCTAACTTATGAAGCAGATTTTTTTGTGAATCCAAGATGGTCATAAATGGATCATATGAAGAGCCTAGGCATTCAAGCCCAAAGACTCCTCTAGCGATTCATGTGGTATGTTAGTTTATGTCAGTAGCAACTTTCACACAGGCTATATTTCCCTGGGCCCTTGCTATTCTTGGACGTCCTTTACGGGGTAATCGTTCAGATTAAAATGCCTTTTTTTGAAATTGTTCGTGAAATCCACACGCAGGCTTACGTAGGTAAACGCAATAACTTTCGTAAAACCCCATGTATAAGCAAAATATAGGTATGACAACTTACGCAAGCTCGAGCAGCAACGTTTGACGCGACGGCTCACGAATGGGCCACGCCAGGCTCAGGATTGCCTCGGGCGAACTAGACCCGGTCGCTTATACCGGACCTGCGACGTTGGTATGACGGGCCTGGCCGGGGGCCATTTATGTACTTTTCGGACCAGGTCCTTAAGAGACACGACCATTTCCAAACCTATATTGTGCGGATTGGAAAGTCGCAGGTGAACGCGTGCACACTCTGCATGTCGGGGCAGCCGGACGATGTTGACCATACGGTCTCGTACTGGTTCGCCCTGGCCCAGGTCCGCAGAAGCTCGACGTGTTGCTATGCAGGGAGATCGACACAAGACATTGTCGGTCACATGATGGGAGATGCCGCGGCATAGGCGGCAAGCGTCTTTTATTGTATTATTATCTTTCTTAGACGCTATTATGCGCGAGAAGACGCGGCTAGAAAACGCTCGCCGCGCGCGCTACGGAGGCACGCAGGCGCCATTAAGTGGTCGAGATAAGGGTGCCATGCAAGGGGCTATGACAACCCAGCCCTCCGTAGAACGGCTCGATGCATCCCCTCAGGTTTGTAAGCTGAGGACACAACGTGATCCATGAGAGGCGGTGGAGCACGAGACTCCCCTCCCACGGTCTCTAAGCAGTGCCACACAATTCCGAACTCTAAGGGGGTGGAATGGATTGAGGTTTTTAGTGGGTGAAAGTCCCAGGTGCTGTTGGTTGCCAGTACCAATAGTGCATAAGCGTTTCCCAACCTCTTATATAAAAAAAAACTGCCTTGTGCAGGACCTCCAGGGCAAGTTTGGAAGAGACTTGCGGATCTTTCTCATTACCACACGATACGGCAGACCCCAGGAATCTGTGTCAAAGGGCATCCGTCAAACCGTGGCACGCTCTGGCTTTAATTCTCATTAATATTTAAAAGTGTGGACCGCGCCTGCAGGGATTATGTCGTCTCGCGCCTCTCCTATTGCCTCGTTCTAGCAGCACCGGGGTCCCGTGGCTGGTGGCGGGTCCGCCTCACTGCAGATCGCGATGAATACATCTGGTATGTTGTGTTCCTTCTGCCTTTCCGCCTTTAACCTGTGGGAGGCTGTTCTTCAATTGCTTGCTCTAGCTCCCCCCCGGTCGAGTCGAGTAGGTTGAATGTATCGTGCAACGGTACATTCAGCCTACCCGACTAGCGTTACGCAAAGTAACGTTTAGAACTCCTTGCTCTCTAATAGCGTTTTAAATGAGATTAGATATTATTGCGGACTTGCGTCGTTCGTAACTTCTACTTTCTCTGCACATATAATTTTACTTTCGCGATATAACGGTAAACACAGACAGACAGTATAAATAATTTTAATTTCCGGATGGTACGGGAAACAACAACTTCAAGTATCTTAGATTTATAGCCTTTTTGATTAAACACCGTGTTGATAGCCTTTTTTGATTAAACACCTTGTTAATAGCCTTTTTTGATTAAACACCTTGTTGATAGCCTTTTTTGATTAAACATCTTGTTGATAGCCTTTTTTGATTAAACACCGTGAAAGTACAGTGGTGTAGTCTGCATTTCTTTTTTTTTAAACGAATTTTAACGACTGGTATTCTGTGCGCTATTATCTTAACCGTTTCTAGGCCTTCTCACGCTATTAGATCAAGTGCTGTCTGAAGCAGCACAAGAGGTCAATATCACCCTCCCAAGGCGTGTATTACGGCAATTCGTGCCCCCCCCCCTTTTTCAACTGACCGACTTCACCCGTTTCTACATTGTCGTACTTTGCAAAACTCGCACGAGGAAGCTCTTCGTGCCTATGACTTCTATGCGTATTACTGTCCTGTATTACTAAATTGGCTCCGAGTTACCGTCCCGTTAATTTCAGTCATTATTGGCCTCTGCTGTTTGCCATTACTGGAGTCGTCTTAATGAAAACGATGCAATCATTCTTGTCATATCATCATAGAGATAACCACCAGAGAGACTTAGAACAGCGGCAACTCAGAGTCCGAAAATTTATTATAGGTCGTTTAAATAATAATTGGCTGCGCAATATTTCCAGTTTCTGTCCGCCATCCTGGTTTGGGATTTACATTTTCAACTTTACTTGTTAGCAGCGTGCACAAAAGCACTGATCGAAGTTTTAGACGCCGATCAAAAGTCGATACTCGCATTCAAAAGCTGCTCGATCAACTCAGCAATCGGTGTCTTGTTCAGAGCATTGCTTGTCTGATGGAAACGCGATGCTACTCCCATCGAGTCAGTCATTCCCCAAAACACTAAACTCTCGTTGGGAAAAGAAGCTTGCAATAACGATATAGGCACATTTCGCAACAGAAGAGATGACCACCAATGTGGCAGGTCTCAGAGATAGTATATCATATGTAGGTAATATGTATACGAAACCAGCATTTAAAATCAGCGCACGCATTGGGCGCACTGGGTGTCTAAAGGAAAAATTTGTCTAAGAAAGTCTTACGAATGAGGCAGATAAGTATAGACGATATCGTACGATAGCATGATCCTTTTATACATTTAAAGGGTTTACCTTTGCGGAAACAATACAAAACCGCTGGTGTTTTCTGTGCGGGCTGCCGATTTTTTTGGCTTATAAATAAACGCCAACGATTGGGATGCTTCTTCCATGCCGATGACATGGTTCTCCTTATCAAAATACAGTGCAACTGCGCCACTGCACCACTGCGCCCGTTGGACTGGAAACGCAGTAATGTTAGTCTCATGAGCAATAATGTCTAGTCCAAGGCAATTAAATTGCCCAGATGCCGTTTTGCAAAGCCTAACTCTATCTATAATGACGACCTTACGTGCGGGGTCGCTTGAGTTTTTACATCAAACACTGTGGCGTCTAGTTATAATATATATATTGTGCACGCTTTTGCTGGCAAAACGTGCAGCGACCTGGGTTTTCGTGAGAGCCGAACGAGACGCGCTGATGTATTCTGCGGCAAGTTTAATCCTCGATGTCATTTGGATATCAATCTCAGAAAATGAACTTTGAGAAGTTAGCTCTTCCAACTAATATAGCTCGAGATCAGTTGGAAAGTCTTACTGAAGTTCTAAAGATCGCTATACGAAATATAAAGCGATCAATTTACTATACGGGGAATCACTATGCTTCATGGAACACAGAAATCTAATAACTAATAAACTTTGTTGACGATTTGATTAGAGGTCTATGCGTGTCTACCGATACACCAATTGCGTGCCAAGATAAATTGCCGGTGCTGTCCTTACGTTGTGACCACTACGGCCATCTTCCGACAACGCACGGAACGACGTGAACAACAACAAAAACAACAACGGCAACAAGAACAACAACAAACACAACAACAACGCTAACGACAACAACGCCAACGCCAACAACAGCAACGACAACAACAACCTTACAATGTACGTTAAAACAGAGCTCTACGGCTGTATGGGGCTGTGGACAGACGAGGTTCAGCTGCTGCTGCTGCTGGTGTTGCTGCTGTTGCTGCTGCTGCTGCGGGTGTAGTTTAGACGAAATGCGCGTGCTTAAAACTCGCTTTTTGTTCGTACATACGAGTAGATACCTACCTATCCTATCTAACTACGTATCTACGTACATAGCTATCTAGCGATGTACCCGCCGCCATTAAGATATCTACTAATAGATAAAGGGCGCGCACGGTCCTCGATGCCCGTTCACTGCGGTCAGACGGTGTTGCGCGCTTTCATTGGATGGCGGTACACCGCTATGCATTATGCGCTGCGTGGCGTTGCGTTCCGCTCTGTTCTGCTGGGTGGTGTTTGTCTTGCCAGCCAAGTATGCCACCCGTGAGAAGGTAGACGATAACGACGTCATTATCTGGTCGTGGTGGTGGTAATGGTGGTAGAACAACTCACCATTGTTGTGTAGTCGTGTTAGTAATAGTAGTAGTAGTAGTAGTAGTAGTAGTAGTAGAGCCGAGCCGGTGGCGTGGTGGTGCATTCGTCTGCGCCTCGCGACCGGAGGAGACACCTAGGCGCGCGAGTTCGAGTCCCACCGTTGCACCGATTTGTATTTATGGGGGTTGTCCGTCTATGATGCAATGCAACAAGCGGTTCCATGGACGTTAAATCTTGGCTGAAAGTCAGCCCAGAAAGTTTCCTGTAGTAGTAGTAGTTGTTGTTGTTGTTGTTGCCTGTAGAGAGAGAGAGAGAACGAAGGAGTAGCAGTCAATGGTACACAGCAGTAAGTAACAATGTCAATCATTCTCCTCATTGGCAGTGGTTACTGGTCGCGTTGTAATGACAACTGTAATAGCCATTTAGCCGGCCACCACTGGCTCTGAAGCAACACGCCGGCTTTGGTAAAGAACTGCTGAAACTGAAATAGCTTGTGTTGTTGTTGCTGCTGCTGCACCGCGGCTTCCTAATCTTCTTCTTCTTCGCGTGTTGACGTTGGTGGCTCAATCTTGGCGTCAATATAGGTGTGCTACCGCTTGAACAGCCAGCAAGACGACAACAACAACAACAACACACAACAAAACAACAAAACAACAAACAACAACAACACACAACAACACACAACAACACAACAACAACAACAACAACAACAACAACAACAACAACAACAACAACAACAACAACAACAACAACAACAACAACAACAACAACAACAACAACAACAACAACAACAACAACAACAACAACAACAACAACAACAACAACAACAACAACAACAACAACAACAACAACAACAACAACAACAACAACAACAACAACAACAACAACAACAACAACAACACAACAACAACAACAACAACAACAACAACAACAACAACAACAACAACACACAACAACAACAAGAACAACAACAAGAACAACACACAACAACAACAACAACAACAAGAACAACACATAACAACAACAACAACAACACAACACGCAACAACAACAACAACAACACACAACAACAACAATTAGTTTGCCAACCTCGCCAAGCCAATATAGGTAAACAGACTGACAGGCGGGCGGGCGGGCAGGTAGTTATACAGACAGACATATGAACACCGAATAAACACCGAGGCAGAGAGAAAAGGAGGCAAGCGACCGAATCGAGAGCAAGAAGAAGAAGATTCATGAGATGACAATCTTCTTGGTCACCGCCAACCAACCAATCGGCCGAACGTAAACTCTCAACAGCCGTAGCATCACAAGCGATAGCAGTAGAAGAACACGCTTCGTCGCCGCCGGCGTTGTTGTTTTTGTTGTTGCAGTTGTTGTTGTTGTTGTTGTTGCTATTTCTGTTGTTGTTGCTGATTCTGTTGTGGTTGTTGTTGTTGTTGTTGATATTTTTGTTGCTGACGATGTCATCTTACTTTACTCCCGGCCGTTCGCCTGCGCGTTCGGCCTCCCTCGCTCGCGCTCGCCCGATCCAAACTAAGTTATTAGCAGTTAACGGAGACAGTAATGGTGATACTGCCGGCGACTACCTACGACGACGACGACGACTGCGACGACGGCCGCTCAATGGCGCACGCCGTAGCTTAAGGAGGCGATGGTTAGCAATGCGGTGGCAAGTTGGCGGCGGAATCGTTGGATCACGTTGGGTGGCCCGGCCCAGAACGACAACAATAACAGCTATAGCTACAACAACAACAGCAGCAGCAGCAACAACAACATCCAGAGCAACAACAACAACAACAACCAGAGCAACAACAGAACAGGGGACAATGAAGCAGGCAGAAAATGACACAAGGGCCCGTGCGCAGTGCGACTGGAGTTTGGGTGGCCTCGAGCCGCCGAGTGGCCATAATAATAATAATAATAGCACACATCCTAATGCTACAATAACAATAACACGTGCGTGAGTAAGCGAGCAGGCAACTAAGCAGGTGTACTTACTGGTGGATGAACCTGCTGCGTCCATTTGTCGGAAAAAAAGCAGAAAGTCGGAGAAACGACATTTGTTGTTGTTATTGCTTTTTTGTTGTTGTTGTTGTTATTGCTTTTGTTGTTGTTGATATTGTTGCTGTGTAGCTGCTTGTGCCGTTGCTATTATTGTCTGTGTTTATGTCATTGTTGTTGTTGTTGTTGTTGTTTGTGTTGGGCCGACTTTGATACTGATAATGTATGTGATTGAGATCAGTGGTATGACAAAGTCAATGACGTTTGCCAATCGCTACGTTTCGCCGCACCACCTGTGGGCTACGCAGGTGGCTGTTAAGCGTTAAGCACGTTCTTTTTCATTGGAGTTGGGCTTGCGATCTCACGGCTGCTGCTGCTGCTGCTGGTGCTGTTTGCTAATTCTATCATAATAATCGGGTTGATTGTTGTTGTTGCTGTTGCTGCAGTGGTTCGAATTACAATTGCCCTCTTTGTTGTCGTTGATATTGGCGATACAAGCGTTTGTTGTTATTGTTGTTGTTGTCGCTGTTGTAGTTATTGCTATGTAGTTGTTGTTGTCGCTGTTATAGTTATTGCTATGTTGTTGTTGTCGCTGCTAGAGAAGTATGTGTCTATTTCTTAAAAATGATGAAAGGAGGCAGAAGACCTTTAGGCGAGCCTACGCCCCATATAGAGCGTCTCACATTTCCCTCGCTTGTCCACGCTAAGTCCATGTCGGGAAAGCTATTTCACCACGATGCCCGACATCGCCTTAGTAGTAATTTTGCTGCAGCAATCGTTTTTGTTAATTGAATTATTTTTTGCTCTCATTTGTCCTCGTTGTTACAGTGATGGCCTGCACATTTGGACAGTGACCGTGGTTTCGACTCTCTGTACTTAAACCTTTTCGGCGTTCCAGTTTAATGCAATGGTTTATTACGATCTGTATGCACATGTACATGAGGCTCCTCGAGGCGACTTGTTGGAAACATGGCTCCCCGCTCACAAGTGCTCACTATAGGCACGCACACAATGATTCAACAACATACCTAAATGCAGCTTTACTCCCGAACTAGTCCCACCTATATTTTATAACAATGTAGCGTCTGTGATAACTGAAACCTTGTTTTTGATATTCAGTAGGTCTTATGGGGATGGCATTGTACCAAAAAAAATCTGCAGTCACTCGTAAGTACTGTAGTACAAAACTGCTAGTAGACCAAATTTGTATTTTCCTTTCATCCAAAGTCTTGTTGGATGAGAGCGAACATGGTTTTACTAAATACAAATCCACGGCAACAGTTAAGTTGAAATGACTCAAGGAACCGTTACAATAAACAATATGTTGGCCTTTGATTGTGTGTATTTAAATTTCTTGAAGACATTTGATACAGTAAACCATACGAAACTTGTAAAAAAGCTTAGGTACTTGAATGTTGATGTTAACTCAATCAATATCATGGGTTGCAAGTCATCTTACCTGTAGAGAGTTCGGCGTTTGCGTGAACAATAGCTTTAGTGAGTCAGATGCGTGCCTATATAGACTATATCTAGCTTATGTAGACTTTACCTATATAGACTATACCTAGCAGACGCCCCTAGCTTAGGACCGGCGAGTGCGAACCATCTAGTTCTTCATCGCAGCAATACTGCACTTCTGTTCTGCATCCGCATTACACACGTTACTCAATCGCTTTCCCTTGTCTCTACGGGCCTCTCGCTGACTCGCTGTTTACAGTTAATTGGTGGCCTCAAAGACCAAAGGTCGAAAAGTCGCGGCCTCGTATTCACGTTCTACTGACGATATGAACCAGTGGGTACTTGTTCGCAAGCCTTGGCGACATTTTCAAACATTTCGATCTGCACAGTCTGCCAGCAGAGAACAGAAGAACGCCTAGGTTCTTCTTGAGAGCGCAGATTAGAATTATGGTAGATTCTAGCACACTCACGGACATTCAGACAAGCATATGCGGGCTTCTGCAGTGGTTTCGTAGATTCATCTTAAACGATTAGGCTAAGCTAAATAATTACACGTAGACGTTAGGATTTCAGAAATACTATTATCTATTTTTTTATAGTTCTTGTTGTTGTAGAACTGTTTGTTGATATCATTGTTATTTTAACTGCAGTCGCGTCGTCTTTGTTGTATTGCTGTTGCTGTTGTTTCTCCTGTTGTTGTTGTTATTGTTGTTGTGGGTGCCGAAAGCAGCACATCTCGCCTCTTCGTGGGCGGCAGCCCCGAACAATCCCCGGCAACGGAGGCGGCGGCTGCGGTTACGGCGGGCGGCGTGTCTTTGGCTGGCCCACTTCGGTTGTTGCCTAAGAGTCTCTCTCAATCGCGAGAGAGTCGCCGAAGAGAAGCGAAACTTGCCGACTGCCTAATTGTTATCTCGTTGTCTCTTGTTGCTGCTGCTGGTGCTGGTGCTGTTGGTGATGGTGTTCGCTAGTGTTGCTTCTTCTATTCAGCTATCCTCAAGTTCAAGTCGTAAGTGGTGCGGCATTGCGGTTGCCTGTATCCTTATTCCTCTGCCCGTCGGTTGCCCGTGTGGTGTTTGCCCGGGGACGAGAAGTCTTCTCCTCGGCCGGCGGGCCGCGGGCTACTGCTGCTGATGTTGTTGCTGTCACCGCTTTGGCCACGGCCACCGACAGAACAGTCCGTCATCAGTTGCGTAAGCAACAAGCCAGAGCGGCGGAGTGGGGTGTTGGAGGGGTGGAGGAGCGATCACGTAGACAGCTGCATTCTGCTGTTTCTTCTGCCAGTCTCGTTAGTCTCGGGGGGATGGGGGGATGCGGCGGCGGCGGGGGTATCGCAAGCTTGCGACCGGTTGCAGTAGCACCAATCAGCGGTTCGAAATGAAACAACACGAACCGTCGTCGTCGTCGTCGATGTTGTTGCGCCACAGCATCAGAACAAACGGAAGAAGTAGACAGCAAAACCAAGAGGACCAGGAGTGAGCATGGAAGAGAGAGAGAGAGCGTAGGAAATATACAGAGATATAGAGAGAAGGGGAGAACGGCAAAATTGAGACAGATACATAGGGGGGGGGGGGAGAAACTTGGACCAAGGAAGAAAATTCAGTGGCGACAGACGCGGCAAATCTCAGCAGCGACCACAACAACATCCACAACAACAACAACAACCACCACAACAACAACAACAACAACAACCACCACAACAACATCCACAACAACAACAACAAGCACAGCAAAAGTCCTCATTTGCGTGTGCGCGGGGCGGGGGGTGGATTCGGGGGCGGCAGCAGCGGCACGACGGTGGGCATGAAAGACGCAACGTTGTGGGGGTAGTGAAACCGCGACCAGTTCTGTTCTCGTCCACCAACGTCCGCCGATGTGCTCTGTCTAGCTTAAGCTTTGACTAACGTAGCGATAACAATAAGCGACAACAACAACATCATCAACACAGCACCAGTAGCAGGCTTATTCCTCTTCGATATGCGTTCTTCTATTTGCCCCTATTGAGAGCAAGAATGAGCGACGGAGATAAAGGACGAGATAGCGAGCCCACCGCATGAGAGATCGACTCTAGGGCGCTAGAGTTCCGATGTTGCTTGCGGTGTGCCAGAAATTCTAATTGGATCACTACCATCACCACCACCGCTACCATCACTACGTCTACTTTGAAACGATCATCACCGACAGCTACGGAAGCGAGGACAGTACCAATAACACTACTACTGCCTTGAAGTGCTGTGGATACTTGTTGTGAACCTAAGCTTAGAGGTCAGCAACAGCAATAACATTAACACTGACAACAAGAAACAAACGTGACATCAGCAGCGACATCAAAAACAGCAACAACAACAACAACAACAACGACGACAACGGAGGCAGCAACAACAACAAGAGCGGTACCAATACCAGCAAACAAACGTGACATCATAAGCAATACTAACAACAAAACAACATCAACAACAACACCAAAAACAACAACTACTACAACTGCTACTACAGCAACAACAACAACAACAACAACAACGACAGCAACAACAACAGCAACAACAAGAACTAGAACTAAAATATCATCTTAAGTGTGCACAGGTCTCTTTCGCCGTTGTCGTGGTCGTCGTCGTCGCTAGTCGTTAGGGCTGAACGAGCAAGGTCCTCCTGAGAGAAAGGTCAAGGAACACACGGGCTGCGGGTGTAGAGGGGTGCATGCGTTTGTCATACGTTCACATGTGAGCAAGCGCATGTATGCAAGCGAGTACGCATTCCGGAGCGGCGCGCAATAAGCGGAAGCGGATTTCGTTTGTAAGCTGACCCATAGATAGATCCTGCAAGTTGGCCGTTGCGATGCGTCTTTTCTCCGAGAAGCCCGCACGAGTCACTACTGGGTGAGCGGGCCTTTCCGAACGCGGGCCGGGCCAGGCCAAGCCAGGCTGTACGCCGGCGATGGCTCGTTAATGAGCGGGGGGTCGGATTCGTGTGTCCGATCATGTTGTCGTCCGCTATTGTCCTCCTCTACGTGGAACGATTAGACTCCAGTTTGTGCTGCAGGCGACACTTTGGGAAGACGCACGGGACAATATCCAAAGACATGCGAAGGCATGCGGCAATATGCGATATGCGACAACATGGGAAGGCATGCGACGATATGCCACAACATGGGAAGGCATGAGACGATATGCGACAACATGGGAAGGCATGAGACGATATGCGACAACATGGGAAGGCATGAGACGATATGCGACAACATGGGAAGACATGAGACGATATGCGACAACATGGGAAGACATGAGACGATATGCGACAACATGGGAAGACATGAGACGATATGCGACAACATGGGAAGACATGCTACAATATAGAATATGTGAACACCAACGACATTGAGATTTGTTGTCGTTTTCGCGCGCTTGTCCTTACCACCATAATTTACTAAGAAAAAAATTGCGCCCCCTTTTTCGGTTGTTTCACTGTACTGGCCAGAAAAATAGTTCAAACAGACAACAGACAAGGAAAATCGCAGTTATAACGCAGCTATAAGAAAGTAGCAACAACAACATACGGAAGCCTGTATAAACAAATATCTACCTACTAATTTGCCACACCTATATAATTGCAAACTTTACAAAATACTACTTTACATTGTCAAACATAATTATCGTCTTTATTAAATACAAGGTGGGGAAAAGGGTCACACGCGGGGTCGATGTGTTACTATTGTGAATTCGAAATTTCTGCACTAATTGCAGTTATAAGCTGAACAGATTACAATGATCCTGTTTATATGTGCCCATCTGGCCAGTCGCTATGCAAACATCCCACGGACAAGTTGCCAGCGGGTTACAGTTTCAGGACTAATAATAAAATTGACCTCGTAGGTTGTTTTGTTTTTATGGCTCATTAAATTAGTAAAATAGCTTTAAGCGTACCTTTCGTGACTCCTCAGTACGAGAGAAGTGACCGAAGCCAGACACAATGGATATGAGTCGCACAGAGAACGAATCCGAAACCCCTCCCAGTGTTCCCGCCGCCGGCCATCTCTAGTCAACATGCGAATGCAACTCCTTTCTTGCCTTTCGGCGTTTATTTTAAATGCGAATACATATATGTTAACAAGTGGGTCAATACGTCATACTATTTAAATGTTGCACGATTATTCAGTGCGGTTTGCACCAATGATTGCTGCAGATGAATGTAGATGCGAGTAAACTAAATAATGATGCACTCTTCGGATGTATATAGATTTTATGTATAGCCGTCAATAGTATTAAAATTAAACTAGGACTGTTTTTTTAAATGATGAAATCATGACAAATAAATAATCATATATATATATATATATATATATATAGTTTCAAGTTTATTCACCATAAAATGGTAGTGCAGTACAAAAGTTCACATATCATTTTGTAGGCTAGGAGTAGGCTGGGAGGATATATATATACATGAATGGTTGTGGACCACCACAGCATACGATGCCAAAGGTATGCAGCCTGGCTGGCTCAATCTCGCCGTCGTGGTCGTTGTGGTTATCACCACCATTATTATTCTCGCCGCTAACTGGCTAACTGGGTATATGAGCTGAGTTTCTACGACTACTAATACTACTCCTTCTACTACTCATCGGCTCATCGGGCATAGCAGATACGTTTGTAACCCCCCCCCCCCCTCTAGTCATTTCCCGTCGTCAGGATATCGCCAATTCATCGTGGACGCGCATAGACGCTTTTTGCGCGAACCAGCGATGGCCGTGGTGCGTGTGTGTGGCATTAGTCTAGTCACTGCTCTACGAGCGGTCTGTTCAGCTGTTTCTGTTTCTTGGCTTCTCTGTTGCTCTACCGTTGCAGTCGTGTCACCTACGTAGAGAGAGAGAGAGAGAGAGACAGAGATAGAGAGCATCAGCAGCGTGGCGGGTGTCGCATCACACGCTGCCTCCAAACGCGCATGTGTTTACAACCCAATCAGCGATGGCGGTCAGGGACCACGTCACTGAATACTAATAACAACAGCAATGGCAACAACAACAACAACAATGGCAGCAACAACAACAACAATAACGTTCGAGCAGCCACACATACTCTCATTGGCTCTCATTGCTGGCCTCAGCCATGACGATGACGACAACGACAGCAACAACGCTATATGACTTCTTTCGTCATTTGAACGAAAACCCAAATCTATAAAAGTTATGAAACTTTGCATAGATAATAATAATAATAATAATAATAATAATAATAATAATAATAATAATAATAATAATAATAATAATAATAATAATAATAATAATAATAATGCCATCTGAAAGAGCACGTAAACCAACATTTTCTCGACGCTTGTAAAAGTGAGAAATCATCAAGGGATATCATGTATGACCTTACATCATCAAGAGAACGTGCCGTTTTTTTAGCGGCTCAACATCCTTTCAGTAGGGGCTGGGTCCAAGCACTGCCCTCCCGCCAGCTTGGCACCATGCTGGACCCCAACTCCTTCCGCATGGTGTAAGCCCTTAGGATAGGCGCGCCCGTCTGCCAGCCTTTCTCATGTCCTTCATACAGCCAATCTGTTGACTCTGATGGTCTACATCATCTAAGCTGTCTAAAAAGCCCTGGCAGACTTACAAGACACGCGGAACTCAACGCCATAGTAAGAAGAGCCCTTAGAAGGGCAGGGATACCATCCACACCCGAGCCGAAAGGTCTTTATGGAAGTAGAGAGCTACGACCTGACGGGGTCATCATTCCGCTATGGTCACATGGTAAAAGCCTTGCATGGGATGTAACCGTTTCATGCACAGCGGCCTTGTCGTATCTACGTCACAGCGCAGTTGAATCTGGATGGGTTGCAGAACGCGCGGACTCTGAAAAACGAGGAAAGTATCTCGAGCTGTCAAGGAGCTACCACTTTGTGCCCATTGCATTGGAGACACTTGGGCCCATTAGCACCGGTACGGTGAAAATCCTGAAGGGTATTGGAAAGCGTATAGAAGATATTACGGGTGATCGACGCGAGGCCATGTTTTTGAGACAGATGATGTCTTTGGCCGTGTGTAGAGGGAACGTGGCTTCTATCATAGGCGCCATGAATTGAGGAAATCAGCAGAGCATCATGAACCTGGCTTAAACGTTCATACCTCACAACTGTAAAACCGAGAAATAATAAATATTAATAATAATAATAATAATAATAATAATAATAATTATTATTATTATTATTATTATTATTATTATTATTATTATTATTATTATTATTATTATAATAATAATAATCATCATCATCATCATCATTATCGTCATCGTTATTATTATCATCATCATCACCATCATAATCATACGGCGCAATTTAACAGTTACATAATCAATTGTATTCTGATTATGTAATTTGCATGGCCTTAATGGCCATTGCTCCCAGTCATTCCATAGTCAATGAAATAGACGCTTCTCGGTGGCGGCGGGGGTGGCCGGTAGCGCTTTGGCTTTATTATTGCGCACCACTTAGCAACACGCCTCATTAAAAGCGCGCCACGAGACACAACTGAGCTTAGCGCAGTAAGCCTACCGAACACACTTCGTATGGCCTCGCCGTGCAACAACCCTTCCCGAAAACACCGACTGTTGTGCTAGGAATCAGTGCTCAATCAGGCCTCTATTTGGCGGAGTTCGAGGAGTAATTCGTTTCAAGAATTGTCGTCTTCTTACGAATGGCACCACTAAACGCAGTACTGATTATCACAGCCCCCATTCATTCGTCAGCTAGTGCATACTCTCGCAGACGCTGTACGAAGGGCGGTGGTAGCCGCAAAACATCATCATACCGTCGTCATTTATTCGTACCGAAATACAGACAGGTCTATTTATGAAAGCGTGGGTGGGTCTATATATGCATACCGACAGCAGCCGACCCATCGAAGCCCCATGAAGCCCGGCGATGCAGCGCAAACGACGGGGGGACGTCGCAATCCGCACACAAGAGATGATCAAAGGGGTGGGTTGCGCATCTTCACCCCGAGATTCGGCCACAAGGTTCACCCCGTTCACTTGCCGAAACGACCGGGTGTGCCGCCATCGACTCTGTGAGTAGTGGTGAAGTGAGTGAGCGGGTGAACGGGTGGATCGGTGATTAAGTAAGTTCGTGCTGGGAGTTCTGGTCATCATCCACCACCACCACCACCACCACACCACACGATCATCTCCATCACGAGCGAGTCGTTTCTCGACAAACGCCGCATCGGGCACGAAAATCAAGCGACGAAGAGGTAGAAGCAGCACCAGCAGAAGTTAATTGTGCAGCCGCAGCCGTAGAAGAAGTGGAGCGATAGAGGCCGACTGGAGTCTACGACGCTCCCCATCTTTTGCCTGTCTCTATGGTTCAATCTCTCTCTCTCTCTCATTATATATGTATGTATTTATGTATGTATATATACATATATAAATATAAATATATATATATATATATGTATATATATATATATATAAATATATATATATATACCTATATATATAAATATATATATATATATATATATATATATATATATATATATATATATATATATTTGTGTATGTGTGTGTGAAGGGTGATCACCAGACAGTGCTGATGGGGTTACAAGTAAACATGCCACCCTTCTGTGGCTTACGTTGATACGACGGGGGTGCGTTCAATCGCGGAAGGCCACTTGTTTTGTAGGCGGACCGATCGATGTGCGCCCACAAGATTGCTTCTTTGCTGGGCTTCGCTCCGCCACCCCCGGGGGAGGAGGGTCGTCGTCCTCCTCCCCGGGGGGGGGGAACAAACGACCGAAAAGAAAGGGGTAGAATGCTGCTACGAGAGAATGCAGCAACTTTATTATAGGTGATCTGAGTGGTGCCAGCAGACATCGCCACCAATCGGATCGATCCAATCAGCCAGACACCCACACAGAGAGCCAGCCAACCAGCCATATATATATATATATATGCAATGGGTAGGTAGAAAGATCACTGGATGACGCGATGATTGCGGCAACGGTAGTATGAAAATCGCTGACGTTGTTTCGAGACACCCTATAGGGTCTCGGTCGGCCTCGATAGTTGGTTGACTAGAAGTTCATTTACCTACTTCTAGACAACTATCTTGTTGTCTCCGGTATACACCTGTACATGACGGGTAGCGACACCGTAATGTACAGGCAAAGCAAGCGCTTCGCTTAGTCAGTATTATGGGAACGGGAGGTGTTGGGGAAACCATAGAAATGTCTGCTTATAGTGTTCTAAGCGCCCCTAATATACTCGAATAGGGGTGACATGTGCAATTTGACATACATGCCAAGGAAGTTAAAAAATCTATTTGTTTATCTATGTCTGCTAAACGATCTGCATGCTGCTATCAGAATGCACGCAATAGATCCAACGCTAATGCTGCTGACAGGATGATTCAAAGCTGAAGCTAGTTCGTGAGTTTGGTCCGTGACTGCATCAATTAGATAAGATAAAACGCGATGTCCGTGCCCACGTTGCTATAATAAGGTTTGTTTTTCAATCTCCTCGATGTGCGCTTTCTCACTTTCTCCACCCTAGAGCGTGGAGGACGTGAGAAGCTACCTCAAAAAGCCAGAGAAAAGATATTTCCGTATGGGCGTTTTTCGCTATTAGTTCTGCTGCCAGTTCCATCTGCTGTTACAGATGGATCTTATCGGCTTTAGTTGATATAGCTGTACTTTTTGGGAGATTTTTCAAAATCAACAAAACCATAGTCCATAATTTTCACAAACTTGCTCCTAAGCGAAAGGCTGCCAATGACATTATCAATTAATGTTATAAAGCACACAGTCAGCGCAGCCGCTCGCGTGGACGGTCTCAGAGCGCATCGAGGCGCGGACGTCAGGCCTGGAAGAGACGCTGAGAATCGTGCAATGGAATTGCGAGGGCACCACCTCGCTAACCCTTCTCGCCCCGGAGGCCCTGGATGATATTGACGTCTTGGTGCTAACGGAGACCTGAGCAACAGTCCCATTCATCCTCTCGCACTTCTACGCGGTTCACTGCCCCGCACAAAAGAACACAGGCCCGGGACGACCCAGTGGTGGTGTTTCCGTGTTTTACAGTCACAGAGTCGGCGACCTCACGCCTTGCATGACCGAGAACAACATCATCGCGCTACGCGGGGCCGCAACTATGCATAGTAGCAGCCTACGTCAAACCCGACGCTGAGGAGTCAACCCAAGTTATGGTGGAAAAGTTTGTCCGTGGAATCGAAGCAGTGCATCCTCTCCGTTCCGCCCCACTAGTCGTCGCCGGAGATTTCAACGCCCGCATTGACCAGCCCGACTCCGCTCGTGCAATGGCTCTCCGTGATACGCTGGCGGACTACGGATGCTGGATTGCCAACCCGTGCTCGGTACCGACATTTCTGGGTCACGCCGGCAGTTCCGCTATCGACGGTTTCGGAACAAACTTAATCAGGGATGAAGTTAAGTTTCAGGGCGTGAACAACTCACTCGCGGAAGGCGCGAGCATTCGTGCCCACATTCCGATGGCAATTGACATAACGGTGCGAGTCGCTTCGGATCGAACAGCCAGACACGAATCTTTTTCGCGGAAACTGAATATGGCCAAGCTTATGGAACGCGCTCACGAGGTGCTCCCAGTGCCTCCCGTGGTGAACACAGACGGGTATGCGCAACAGCTCACCGAGATTCTACAGGCGTGCGCACTACCGCCTCCCGACAGTAGGAACAAGAAGCACAGGCCATGGTTTGACCACCACTGCCGTCGCGCCCGGAGGGCGCAAATTGGCTTTAGGCTTCTCGCAGAGGAGCAACCGGCATTTCGCGCGCTGGCCTCAGTCTTCAGGACGATCTGCCGGAAGACGTACGAAATGCAGCGGAAGAAGTATCATGAGCTCCTGGAAAACCGGCTGATCGCCGAGGCAGAGAGCCAGCCATACAAATGGCTATCGAACTGTTCTAGGACAGCGGCCTGCCCGATAAGCTCTGCTTCCCTCATCGATCACTTCTCGGACATGTTCGCGTCGTCTGACACAATACCTCGCGCGTTTCCATACTTTGCTGCCGTGTGGGATAAGGACACTGAAGGGGGTCGTGATATTCTTGAGAGGGAGTTCACAGTCCGAGAGCTAATGCAGGGCCTGGATAGCTTACGAAACAAAAAAGCGGCCGGTCCCGACAAAGTCTGCAACGAGCACCTAAAGAACGGCTTTGTGTTGGCACCGTGCTGGACAGCCCTATTCAACGAATGCTTGCGCGCTGGGACTCTTCCAACTCAATGGAGAGACGCCACCCTACTCGTAATCCCCAAAGGCAAGGGCGACCCGACAGCCCCCTCGTCATGGCGAGGCATTGCGAAGAAGAGCGTTTGTTATAAGCTACTCTCTGCCCTCTTGACGAGGAGACTAGACAGCTTTCTTGAAAGTGTTCATGCCATACCAATGGAACAACATGGGTTTCGGAAAATGCGATCTACAGAAACAGTGTGTACGATTCTGCTGGCAGATATCAAGGCAGCACTGGCTAAGCTACGTGACCCGCTGTATGCGGTATTCGTGGATTTCAAGGCGGTCTTTGACTCGGCCCCTCGAGAGAAGGCTTTGCGCACACTGGCTGAGGTAGGGGTCCCAATGAAGGTGCTGAAGCTTCTCGCACAAATTCTCCAGGAGAATAGGATCACCATCGACGACGGGGTAGCGGAGCTCCAGCCTTTCATACAGACAACGGGCCTGGCGCAGGGCGATAACCTAAGCCCACTCCTATTCTCCGTACTCCTAAAAGACCTCCCGAGTCATATAAAGGGACCCAGAAACCTGGTCGAGGTCATTTTGTACGCGGACGATCTAGTACTTTACGGGCCTAGTAGGTTTCAGGTGCAACAAGCACTAGCCCGTCTTCACAAAGCGGTCACCGATTTAGGCCTGACAATTAACCTTTCCAAAAGCGTGGCCATGAAGTTCAGAAGAGGGGGGAGGACAGCAGCCGAGGACACGCTACGCCTTAACAGAACGCCACTTAAGTATGTCAACAGCTTCCCATACTTAGGGGTGATTTTCTCTGTCACCGGTATTTGCTTCTCCGCGCACATATCTGAGAGGTGCAGGAAGGCACTGGCGGCGACATGAGCGATCAAATCTCCGAACAGACTATCGCTGAAGACGGCACTCAGACTGATCGAACTCAAGATAGCTCCGATCGCGACCTATGGGGTGAGAGTCACCTGGGACCACCTCACGGCAGAGAACCTCGAACAATTAAACCGCGTCAAGGGCTCCTTCCTTAAACGAGCTCTGGGTCTACATCTGACGGCTCGGAACCGCTACGTATATTTCTTCGCGGACACGCCGCTGCTCTCTGAGGACCTGCAACGTCGCTTCCATCTACCCGTGACGAAGGCCTTCCTTGCAAACCGCAGGGATTGGGAGGACAAAGTGGCGGACATTGACGTAGAGTTCCTTAACACGGGGGCAATGAGGAATAAAGGGTGAAAAGGAACACATAGGCTAAACAGAAATGTTGTGACCGATTTGCCATTCATGGTTTTCACCACAAGCTCTGTGCGGAGCGGGGTTTCCACGACCCCTGCGATAATTGTAAATGCTCTAGATGTGGGAGTTTTTGTGATAGATACCACGCGGCTAACTGCCCCCTAGTACAATCGCTAGGTATTTGACTGCTATCTACAAAGGTAAATAAATGAAATTGATTGATTGATTGTTTTAAAGCACACATTTTCATCACAAATTTGGCTGAAGCGAAAATGACGTGTTTTAACATGGCAAAATTTAACTTTGCCTACTTATAAGCATGTCTATAAATGACGCATCCATAGAGCATAGTTTTAAATAAAGTTTATAGGATATTGAATTTGATCCATCACCCTCTTATAGTAGCCATATATAATATACCAATAAAGTCAAGTGAAAAATATACACAATCTTTGGATTGTACTGTTACACTGCAAGATAGGCGGATGTGTAGTTCCTTTTCTCGATTAGCTGAGAAATAGTTTCTACTTACTGTAAAAATAGTTATTGTTGAGGTAGCAGCCGCAATAACAATAATTATTATTGTTGTTGTTTTTTTCGTATTATTGTTGTTGTAGTAGTCAATGTTGTCGTTGTCCTTCAACAATTAGCCCTCTCGCAAACCCTGCGTCGCCTGTAGGCATCCGGCGTTCGTGCGGCACCGTTTTGTGCGCACTTATTTCAATGTCATCTGGTCAAAAATCAGACAAAATGCCGGGATAGAAAACAGAGCCCACTCATTGCTCTGCCCCCAGGCATCGTCTGATTGCAATGATCCGAAATCTGCCTCAACGAACTGTGTGGGGTGCGTGGCCAGTCCGCTCGTCCGGCATCGCAAGGAGATAGAGGAAGAGAGAAAGGCAGAAGAGGCGGAAACAAAAAAAGAGTTTGTTTTGTAGAGCTATTTAGTAGACCACCCCACGCAAGCTGCGACTACGGTTGAATTTTGCTGTTCATTTATTGTTGCTGCTGCTAAGGTTGTTGTTGCTGCTACTGCTGAAATTGTTGTCGTTCCTGCTATCGCCGAGGTACTGCGGCTGAAGTCGCTGGGGACAACAATCTCCTCACCTCGTCGGCGGTAAATCGGCGCTCTCATAGTTTTTCCAGTTGTTTTGTTGTTGATGTAGTAGTTTGTTGTCGTAGGAGTGCTTCGTAGTTCGAGGAGCATCCGGAGCATTCTCGTCTCGCGGCAATGTTTCCCTAATTGTGTGATTGTTGCTCTTAGACAGCTACTTAGACAGTAGCCAGGATTCAATCTCGCGCTCTCGGTCATTCGATTTCTCCCCCGGCCTCCCCCACACCCCCCTCACTCTCTCTCCTCCTCCCGTCCGTGTGTCCGATGTGTCTATGTCCTTCACTTGCTTTGGCCGGGCTATGATGTCTCTATCGAACCCCTTGGTGCTCAAGGGGGAAGACGGCAACAACAACATCAACGACGACGACAAAAAGATCAATCTTCGCCACCCACCGCTACTGATTCTCCTCGATCGGCGGTGGCGTTCGCCTCTGTTGCTTGCGCGCCACCACGTTGGCGGTGGCTGATGACCAATTGCCTCAGCCAAATACGCAGGCCTGTTTTTTTGCCGATCCTGTTGCAGTTGTTGTTATTGGTGTTGCTGTTATTGGTGTTATTGTTGTTTTTGTTGTTGTTGCTGTTGTTGTTGTAGTGCCTGTTGGTGGTGCTGTTGTTGTTGTTGCCGTAGTTGTTATTGTTGTTGCTGTTGTTGTGGTGTTCTTGTTGTTACTGTTACCAGAGACGGGTTTTTGTCGATGCAACGGTGACATCGCCAGTACGCGGCAGACTACCGGCTCATATCATCGTCATATGATCATCGGGAAGAGGAGACATGATGAGCATCAAACAACACACGACAACAGCTACTGCAACGACAACAACAAAAACAACAACAGCAACAACAACAACAAAAACAACAATAACGTCAACAACAACAACAACGACGACAAACAACAACAACAGCGCGCCGGCGAGAGACAAAGCGAGCAGAAAATTGCGAGACAATACAGGTATGATTGATTCGTCGTCATCGTCGTTGTCGATCGCATCGCATCAGCGTTTAGCATCAAAACACCGCGTTGGGTCTAACGTGGCCAGCCGGCTGGCTCCCTTTCAGACAACAGCGGCGAGACGCCAGCGGCGGCGACCAATTGTCTCTCGTGTTCGTGTTCTTCTTCATCGTCATTCAATTAGGCGAGTGAAGTTTTGCCGGGATATCGCTCGGTTCGGCGGGGGTGGTCGGTGGTCGGTGAAGTCGGTGAAGTTGAGCTTGAGAGCCTCAGATCTAGCAGGTTGCAGGAGAAGGACGAGGAGGAGGAAAGGGACACCGAGCGGCGAAAAATGAGGTATCGATCAAACTGCCGCCGACACCCTCAGAAGCGCGAGCATGGACAGATACTCATGACGATACTCACGACAACAACAGCAACACCAAGGACAGCAACAATAACAACAACAACAACAACATAGAGATAGAAGGAGAGAGCATCAGCAAGAGAAAGACAAACGCTTCATGACATCAAACGCCCCGACACCGCCTTCATCTTTCCGCCAGCGCGGTGACGACTGCTGGAACTCAGTCGGAGCGACTCAATAGGTGAGATTTTGAGTTAATGTTTAATCCAAAAACAATTAGGTACGTTCAGACGATGCACAATCTTAACCTGCGTCAACATTCGATACTATTAGAAGATTATGCAATTTCGGCAATCTGCAAACAATATGTCTGCTCAGGTTACCCGCTGTCCCCGTTAGTTCAGATTTGTAGTGCGTACATTTTTTGACAACTGTAGACAATTCAACCCAATGATTTAAAGTCGATGCGAAACTTTCAATTGGCAATGTAGGTGACTCAACCGTATGCGTCACACGTGACCCATTTTTACGCAAGTCAATAATCCAAATCTCTGACCAAGCCAATAATCCAAATTCACTCTACAAAAATTTAAATTAGTGCAATTTGCGAATTTCCATTAATAATTCGTTACTGCATATTTGAAACCAGTCAGTCCGATTAGAGAAGGAAGTATTTAGATTTACAATGTTAGATAAAGATACAATAGAGCTATGTTTTTAATGCCCATAATGACGTGGTGCAGACAAACCGACATCCAATTTGTGTTTATAAAACACACGAGAATGAACTACGATGTCAAACGTAACGATATAGTGATAGAACGCATTGTTTCTTTCATATCGTTTACATTCTGTGCAGCTATCAAATGTCTATGTTATTATTATTATTGTTATTGTTGTTATTATTATTACTATTATTATTATTATTGCTATTGTCGTCGTCTTTCTTGTCGCCATTTATGATTTTCATTAGTAAAGACTCGCCTGTATTGTTGTAACTTATGCCATCGTTTACAGAACATAATTGTTGTTGTCGCTGCTGCTGTCGTCATTTGTATTGCTGCTGCCTCTGCTCGCGTCGTGGCAATGGATTTGCTCGTGGACTCCTAGATTGCGGTTGTTGTCGCTGGTACCATTGTTGTAGAGTGCTTGATTTTGTTGTTGCTGTTGGATGTGGTTGTTGTTGTTAGCGTTATTCAACAATGCTGTTGTTAGCACTGCTACTGTTGTTACCAAGAATGATGACGACGACAACGAGGATGATGATGATGATAATAAAAATGACTCCTGCCTGCTAGATCTTATCGGTTCGCGCAACCGCGGTCGTGTGCAATTGCGTGGTTGCGCGAGTTCTCTACGAAGAAATGTGTCCGATCTAGTTTGTTTGCCGGACACTTGGTCTATCTGCTCGGCCGGCTTTGTGAGCAGGTCGCCCGTCCGACCGACCGACCGTTGTTTTCAATATTGTTGTTGCTGTCGTTGTTGTTGTTGCTGCTGCCCTTCTTGCTGTCGCTGTCGTTATTGTAGACAGCCTCACCACTACCACCACCATCACCATCAAGTACCACGGCGGCCGCCACGCACGCCAGTAACCTCTACGCCGATGTCAGACCGACCCCGAACGCAGGCAGCCCTGCCCTGAAGCAACAGCAGCTCGATGTGAGGAGTACTGCTAGTGTTAGGAGTCGCGATCGTAGACGATGTGGTGGCAGTGGGAGCAGTGGGAGAGGTCGGAGACGTGGGAGTAGCGGGATCGATCGGTGATCGGCAACCAACGCAGCCATGACTCGTCTGCGTCCGTGCGTCTCCGTAACTAACTAGATGTTGTTGTTGTTCCCTTGGGTCCTCAGCAACCCAGTTCCCTATGCGGCTGGCAAGTGGTGGCAAGTTGGCGGCGCCTCTTCAGCGTGGCACTGCCCGCTGCCTCCGGCCGCCCCTTGTGATCTCCACCCCATCCCCATCGCCAACTCAACCTCCCGACGCTACCACGTCTCCCACGCATGAACCCCCTTCTCTCCCCCCCCTTCCGTCCTCCAACCCTCAGCGCCGGCTCCGCTCTATGGTAAACGTAGCTCAGTTGAACTAGTCGTACTGGTAATAGTATTCGTGTTGTTGTAGCAATTCTGTTGGAGGAATAGCGTAATCCAGCAGTCGAGCAGTCAGCCACTCAGGGGCGCGCGCAATTGCATTTTGCCAACCTGCGATGTATGCTCATAACCCCCTCCCCACCTCCCGCCCTACTTTTTGTGCTGATCGAGACCAAACCGATCTCGAGGTCTGCCCAGCTCGTTCATGGACACGGACGAGACACGGTCGGTTAAGTCGATCGAAGCCTCGAAGTGCGCCCGCCAGCCACTCCGTCTTTCTTTCTTCGGTTCTTGATGGCTCTTGTTCGGAGGGGAGAGAGGGGGCTTTTTATGCGTTCATGCCAATACATCTCAGGCTTCTGGGGCTCGGGCCAAGCCATCTCAAGCCTCTGCATCTCAGACCTCTAGAACAACCCGGGCCAGGGAATGAACGAGGTCGAAGTATCTCTGTGCTCTGATGCTCTTCTTTGACGCTTCCTCTGCAACTGGTGGCAGTGGTGGTGCTGCTGCTGCTGCCGCCGCCGTTGGTATTTCGGCCTTGCAAATGCTTTTGCCTACGGGCTCTTTTAATTGAAGGCGCTTTATCCCAAATTGAGTTGAGAGTAAAAATAGGAGAGAAGCAGGCCCAGAGCCAACAACATGCTTAAGGCGTCAACGGTGTGCTGCTATGTTATTCTTAGTGTTTTGGTTCTTGCGTATATAGCGTTTAATCAACAAGTCTGTTTATATATATATATATATATATATATATATATATATATATATATATATATATATATATATATATATATATATATATATATATATATATATATATATTATATATATTATTATGATTACATCGGAATGAAGCTTGTCCTCGATGTCTATTTGAATACGGAACAGGCACGTCTATGCTAACACAAGTTTTACAATGTACCTAACAAAGGTGATAATAAACGTCATAATTCAAATATTGATGTGATATGGATGCCACGTCTGCCATAATTGCTATGATGTCGAGGAATATTGAGTGTGCAAGCTTTGTGGAGCAGAGCATACATATATACCGTTACATCAGAATGCGTGGAGGACATACGCATTCCAAGCAGAATGTAAATCAAATTGACGCTTTTTGGTGGGTGAAATAATAATTACGGTGAAATCATTAAGGTAATAAATATGGTGAAACAAATTTAATTGTTCTATATGCATATATGCAGGTGGCTCAACGACTACCAACCATTTTTGCTTTAAGTGGCAAATGTTTTGTTGAAACGTTTGTTTCCTCTGTATATTTAATTTAATTGTGGTTGTATTGCCTCCGCGTACCCTAACAAAGGCAGTCACCACCATGCAACTTGGCACTCGGATCCAACGAACTGCAGTGAAATGCGCATAGCATTCATGAGCTCTGGAAGTGTTTCGAAAGCCGTGGTTCTGGCACTTAGAGAGCTCTTCGACTCACAGTAAAAGTTCGAAGAGGAGGTCAATAGACAACGTTTTTAGAGGCAGGTGTAATGAAGTAAATTTTCTGAATACATTTACCTATTTAAGGGTCAATATAACGTGCAATGGTTGCAGTCTCCGAAAGCATATTGAAATGAAAAATGAAAAGACATCGACATAGAATATATATATATATATATATATATACATATATATATATATATATATATATATATATATATATATATATATATATATATGTGATTTCTAATTTGTTCATGTTTTATAGGAATGAAAACTAGTTTTTACACAAAGTAATGCGTATAAGTATATACGCGATTTTCCTCCCTTTTTGTTTTGTAAATGAAAGCATTTTCTAGAGCTTAGTTAATTGTTCTTTATTGACACCTAACTGGGTAGAAAATGTCTACAACAACGGATGGCAATAAATTTGTTTTGCTCATTTTGCGATTATGCAAACCACGGAACATTTTTCGACATGATATTTAGCGCTTTCTAGCGATCAATGTAATGCCCGCGCGTTTTATTTTTTTAATATCTCGGCCACAAGATCGGCTCGAGTTTGCCAATATCTCAACAACAGCTTAAACCACAATATGGGCGAATAAAGTGGTCGAAACCGTCGTACTAAAAGATCTCGTTCGTCGATAGCCGCCGGACATTAGCGCAGCATCGACCTGCTAGGCGGGCGATCAGCGTAGAAAGAACATCATATAAAGGAAGAAAAAAGAGCGTTTTGTGCATGCTAAAGCTTTGAACTCTTCCCTTCTCCAACTTTCTCTCTCTCTCTTTATGGATATATATATATATATATATATATATATATATATATATATATATATATATATACGATGTACAGCTGAAGCCAAAAAGCAAAGTCCAAAATAAAGCCAGGCGCCACCGACCCCAAAAGGTCTCGGCGTCGGGCTTCATCTGGTCTATGAAGCAACGCATAAACTACGACGCAGCTCGCCGCGCCATCGTCAGCGCAAAACATGTAAACCCACCCCCGTCCTCCGAGGCCGCGTTACCCTCGAAGACGTGAGCTCGATACATCGGCAGTAGTAAAGTGCTGAAGCCGCGCACTCGTCGCTCGTGCAGTCGCCGTGCAATAAAGTGTCTGCCCAACACTGATACACTGACGCTCTAGTCTCGCGCTTCGACAAGTGACGATTAGGAGAAGCCGCATTGGTGGAACAATTGTGGTGCAAAAGAGGACACACTTGATTTTCATCATCATCATCATCACCACCACCATCATTATCATCATCAAAATTATCATTCTCGCCATCATGATCAGTATCAGAGACACTGCAGCATATGCGTTAGATGGTGATAAAGGTGATCAAGTTGATGACGACGACTATCAATATAGCCTCATCGTTCGACTGAAGTTGTGGGGCGCAGGGGTTGTCTTCATATATCTACATCATGGAATAAGCACTGTTTGACCGCGCGTGTCGACAAATCTCTTGATACAACGAATATATATATATATATATTTATATATATATATATATATATATATATATATATATATATGTCGTGTCGGTGAGTGTTGATGAACATTGTTATTAGTTATATAGCTTTGCTCGATAGTTAGCTCTCACTTGGGCATACGTGTTACATACACCCGTTTCCCACCCGTCACCCCATCACAACTTCACCTCTTCGGCGAAGCGCGTCGCTCTTTGGCGAAGCGCGTCGCTCTTTGGCAAAGCGCGCCGCTCACTTTTGTTACCAACAATACCACCATCAAAAAACCACCATCATCATTATTGGCCACCACAACCGCGGCGGCGACGGCGGGCAGCGCCGGTCGATCGAATACTTGAGCTTCGCGATAGTACGATGTGCGGGGGCTGGTTTTATAGCAGCATCCGCACCTCTAAAAACCCCTTGCCAATGAAAGTCAGACGGACACATTAAATAGGTATAAAAAGCAGCGGCAGCACATATCGAAGTGGGTGCGAGTTGTTGGACGCTGGAGAGGCACGGCTGTGTAGCTAGGTAGAGAGGGCCGTGTAGGCCGTGTAAATGGTTGTTCGTGAGGAGCAAGTCCAACCTCCACGCCCACCAGACTTTTAAGGACATTCTCCTGTTGTTGTTATTGTTGTTGTTGCTGTTGCCGATCGTGCGGAAGGAAGAAGGAAGACGCGTGGCTGAAGGCCGATAGGTCGAAATGTAGATATGTACATATATATGGATACACACAGATACGTATGTACCGTAGACGCGCCGCTACTGAGCCATCGGAACGACCGGCGCGCTAGGTCTCATGGTCAATGAGATTACACTGGACAAGTCAGGAGAGAGATTTGAAGTCTTGAGAGTTCATCAACGTTTCGAGATATCAAGTCAAAGAAGAGTCGTTACTACCATCGTTTACACATTTTGTTGTTGTCGTTATTGTTGTTGCTATCGTCGTCGTTGTCTTCGTCGTGGGCTAAATTATTGGTAGGAGTAGTAGATATAGTAATAGATAGCTGCATTTGTCATGACTTGCTAGAATGATCGAATTCGGAAGGGCTGAGGAGGAGCTAGGGAGGTGAGGTGAGAGGTGAAGGGATGAAACGGAAGTTCGTAGCAGTTTTCCACGCTATGACTAAGGGGTGATGCGGTACAGCTAGCCAGTATGTTGGTGTGGGTTTTTTGTGGTCGCTGCCCGAACGGACTCGGCCGAACTCGTCGAGTGGCCGCTTCTGGACCTCAGAGCATCATCCTCTTCATGGACCTAGCCGTGCTCTTTTCCTGAACTCGCGACGGCTCGCCGACTGAATGTCGGGCTGTCTGGCGAGCAAGCGAGTTAGCCGGTAGCAGGACATCTTTTTCATTTAATGCTCGTGTACATCTCGTCATGGTCTTCACGGTTGTCCTTACCGGTCGTAAAGATGTCGATGCTGCCGTCGATCGTTGTTGTTGTTATTGTCGTCGTTGTTCTGTATGTGCCCACAGCATATTGTGATCGCAAGTGCGTCAAATCGCAAGTAAGTGATCACAGTTGTTGTTGTTATCGTTGTTGTTGTTGCCGCCATTGTTGTCGTTGCTGTCATCGTCGTCGTCGTCGTGAACGTGTTCTTGTATTGACAGTTTGTAGTCTAGTCTATCTAGTTTGCTAATTAATCAACGATTTGCCTGCTAGTATATGACATCAAAAAAAAAAATCTTAAAAAAAAATAAAAAAATTAAAAAAAAAAAAAACATCAACTAACTTTCCTTCCTCATTAGGCAGCATCAGCAACGTCATTAAACAACACTAACAACAACAACACTGTCGATACCAGAACTCTACTATCCTTATCAATGACGTGCTGCTGCTATTGTTGTTGGCCGATAGTCGTCACTTGTTGTCGCCTGTTGCCAGAGGCAGTCAGTGACGAATCAGATAGTCGTCCGTCAGTGCTTGTAATGGCCGAAGTTCTTACTTCTAAAATACATCCGAACAACAACAACCAAACCATCAACAGAAGCACTAACGTCGACAGCAACAACAGTCACCGACACAACAACAACAACAACGACACCCGTCACAACAACAACAACAACAGCAGAACGCAAGAGACTGTAAGATTGATACTAAAAAGTAAAGTTTTGGGGCTGACCCTCAGCCAAGATTTAACGTCCACGGAACTGTTTTTCACACTGCTTCATAGACGGACTACCCCCATAAATACAAATGTGGGGCAACGGTGGGGCTCGAACCCGCGCACCTATCTAGCGTTTCCTCCGGTTGCGAGGCGCAGACTTAAGCCACCACGCCTCCGCCGGGCTCGACGTAGGATTGATACTTGGTGACTACAACTATGAATGTTGCTATAGTGCTATGATGATGACTTCTACTCGAAGCAACCGGTTGCCAAATAGTGCTCAATTGTTGTCGTCGCAAATGTCTTTGTTCGTCGTATATCATCAATTATCATTCATCGTATATCATCAATTATCATTTATTTACAAATAAGCATACGTTCATTAGGAATTACTGCTTTATATATAAAGAACAATATACATAGGTATCAATCCATTGTTTCTGTCTGTCCATTACGTTGCACCGTACGTATTGAAATCGAGTCCAGCATTACAGTTACACACCAGCCGCTGGCTGTCCCCACCACGTCTCTCTCGATCTCTCTCTCTCTCTCTCTCGAGACCTTATTGCTGTCGTGTTTGTACTGTTGTTGTTGTTGGTGACGGTGTTGTTCGTGTTGATGCTGTTGTGTCGTTGGCTTCCAATGGTGCAACTGTCTGTGGAGATGCTTTTTTCTATCTGAAATATTATGCGTGCTAAGCTTGTTTTTGGATCACCTGGAAAAGAAGGGGGCTACCTAGCAGGAAGGTGACAATAAATGTGTCTATGAGAACCGAACAGCTTCTGGCTACGGCGATTCCAAAGATTCAATAGGATAGATAGCACATTTCGGCTTATTAGAAGGTAAGGTGGGTCACAACAGCGTAATCTAAAACCGTATCGCCGCGAAGCACGCCGTAGTATATATATGTATATATATATATATATATATATATATATATATATATCCCTTAGTACAGAAGACCATATTACAAATAAAGAGGCTTTTAAGTTATATCCAAATATGTTTTCATGCGAAGTCACAAACTTCACTTTTCACACGTGCGCCTCTATGCGCTAGTCAAATTATTTCTTTCCTGGGACTTTTTCGTAAACTGCAGCCTCGATGACATTACACCTTGTCGAATGTAAGTGAAGGTCTGCAAGCCCTCAAATGCAAGCCCTAGTTGCAACTTGGAGGCTTGCAGACTCTGAGCATTCGGACAATCGAACGAAAAAATCACGTAGCAGCAACTCAGTCAGGTCAACGAGGCCGATGCCGTTTTACAAATAACGTTACTCGTATTCGAGATCACGATAACGTCGGCTTGTTGTTGTTATTAGCAAATAGCAATAACACCGATATGCGTCGGCTGTTGTTGTTGTTGCTGCTGCTACAGCTGCCGGTGTTGCCGCAGACGTTCCTATCACACAGTCAACGCGAATCAAATGTTTTGCAGGCCTCGTCCCGTAAGCTGTGCTATTCGGCACAGATAGCTTCGGAAGAAAGGAAGCTGCTGCTGCTGCCGAAACCCGTCAAGTGGAGTCGAGCTGACCGACTCTGCTGATGTATGAAGGAGTTCGTTCATCACTGTCTTTCAGGCGTGGCTCTGCATCGCCGTTTCGTGGGCCGCGCATTCGATTGAGGTTGAGGCGTTCGACGGAGTGATCGGTCCGCCTACTTTGGACGAAGGAAGGGGCGGCCGGATGATTGTGACCTTTTTGCGTCCTGATTTCTCTCTCTCTCTCTCGCTATATATATATATATATATATATATATATATATATCTTTATTCCTGTTCCTACCTTCAAGTTGCATTTCTTCGTGTCCTTCTACATATTGCTTATCACACGGAGCTCTTGCCTGGCACTCTTTCTCTCTTTCTCTCTCTCGTTGCGGCGCTTCAAACAGCTAGCGCGCAGACTAGATCTATCGCAATGCGTTGTTGCTAGCCCTGCCCTGTATACCCACCCCTTACGGTGTGCATATAGATGTATGTATATGTGTATATATATATATATATATATATCGATGTACCCATTCACTGTGTGTGTCTTGTCAGCTAAGTCGCCGCAAGCAGAACAAGATGGCAAATTTACGAGATCATCTCAAGGACATGATCGAAGTAAGCGGGCGAGTGAAGATATTGAGCGGAGGTTTTTGGCCGGCGACCTCTACCGCCTAGCCTAGCCTAGCGGGGTGGACTGGCTAAATTTGGTGCGGCGGACTCGAGCTGCTTGGTGTGTAGCGAAAAGAGCAACGGCAGTCACACAGGAGCAGCGGCGGGTGCGCAACACCTTTGGCTCAATCGGGGGTAACACGAGGAGCATGACATACGGAACCAACGAGTCGTTGCAAAGCGACGCCGACTACGACAACGATGACACGCATGCAGCAGCAGCAGTAGCAACAACAGCAACAGCAACGACAACAGCAACAACAACAACAACAACAACAACGACAACAGCAGCACCAGAGGAACCACTATGAAACCCTCGGCGGCGATGTAAGAAACACAGCCTACGAGGCTGCGAACGATAAGGCACACGGAGACCAACACGAAGAGCTAAGAAATACGAAGAGAAAGAAGGCGAAAGGAAAATAAAAGCGGTACACTGCCAGCATGTACGAACTTCGAACACGAAGACATTACATGTTGCAAGGTAGATTTGTTCTTGAAAACAGGCCCACGGACTACCAAAAACTTCTGCAGCTGCACTCCGGGGCCAAAAAGCCGGAAAGGTTTCAAACCATGGGCCACCAACACAAACAGCAAAACGGCTAGCGTGAAAGAGGTCCTTGCCATAAGGCAAAACGGTCGACGACAAATCCTTTCCCTAGCTTTCGGAAGTTTGTAATGTTTACATTCGCTCGCTAAGAATACCGTAATACTAAGCAAACGCATATGCGCACACCGCCGTGACATTTGGTCGAAAAAGATATCGTAGAACAGAAGATCTCTCTGCTCTAACTGTAACTAACGTACTAACTAACAGGAGCTGCTGTTGGCCGCCGATCAATCAGCTATGATGACCTATAGCACGGCAAAGCCTGCTACTGTTGTTGTCATGTTGATATCGAAGCTATCCGTCCTGCTTGTTTCCCGTAATTTGCTCTTTTTCTTAGTCTGTTCTCCGCCCTTCTCCAATCCGCTGCTCTGTTTCAGTCCGCCCACTCGCCACACAGCAAGATAAAGCAGAACCCTTCACTTCACTTCGACATTTCCCATTCGCCATTTCGAATTATTTTACTCCAGGAATAATTTATTTGCTCAACACAGCGGGTAACAAACAATACGAACCACATACAATAGGGTATCGAATAGGTGTGTCTTTGGGCGGTCATCCGTTGTCGTCGTTGTCAGTGGGGTCGTATCGATAATTATACGAGTTGGAATAATGAATACTTATGAATGAGAAGAGCTAGAGTATAAGGGCGAGCTGGGCACACACGACGTAATAACAGCCAGCAAAATCAATATTGTTGCCGTTGCTAATGTTGTTGCTTCCTGCTGCGGTGGTCACAAACTGTGGCGCTTTTTGTCGATTATCCATCTTGCCATTGCGGATAAGACGATGTTGGACAATACGTCGCGCTCATCTAGAGTACGATGATAGTCGCTGATAGAAAACATGATGTTGTCCTTATTATGACGTTTGACTCTGTTAGAAAACCAAAAAGAGCCACGCACGGTCTCGTATCTATACTGTGGCATGACGCAAACGTGCCGTCCCAAGTTAAGTGTAAACAAAAACATAATCATGTTGTATGCAGTGGCCTTTCCTTGCCCTACTAATGTTTGAATGAAATGGTCTAAATGTGGACGTACCTGTCGGGTTTCGTATGTTTACTGAGTCAAAAGTAAACTAGTATAATTGAATGTATATATATTCTAAATAGATTCCAATTATGACATGCATATTGTTTATTTCGCAATAACATTGCATTTCAAGATGGTATAGATTCCAACTAGTAAAGTTTTCGGGCTGACCCTCAGCCAAGATTTAACGTCCACGGAACTGTTTTTCACATTGCTTCATAGACGGACCCCCATAAATACAAATGTGCAACGGTGGGGCTCGAACCCTCGCACCTATGTGCCTCCTCCGGTTGCGAGGCGCAGACTTAAGCCACCACGCCACCGGGCTCGACATAGATTCCAACTATTATACGTAGATCAAGTTGATTATTGTGCAGACAAGTTGTACCTACAGCGCAACTAGCCATATTATCATCCAGCAACGCGTATAGCGTTCCCCATACAATAGTATCATTGTAAATATGTGTTGCGTTGCATAGGTTGGCCTTCTCTACATGTACGCAGCGGATTACTCTGACGAGATTTAGCATCGGCCCGCACTATGCCCCGGGCCTTTTTGGCTCTTCTCAGAGAGTAATTGCAAAAGGGGACTCATGAGTGCATTGTTACGACCTCGAGACCAAAGCCCAATCTTCCCAGTGGTGCTTCGAAGGAGAGAGTCGATCGAAAACTAAATCAGACAGAGCAGTTCCAACGCCAAGGTTGTTTTGACTGCTTTTGTCGACTAAAAGAAATCATCTTCCACAGATTTTTGCCACCTAGCTCTACGGTCAATAAGGCAGAGTACCGCACAATTTTAAGAAGGTCTTAAGAGAACGTCCGCCGCAAAAGGCCTGAACTCTGGCCAAGCAACTATTGGGTTGTTCATCACGACAACGCACACTGCGTTGTGTTGTTACTGATTTCGGATTGTTCAATAACAACTCAACTAGAGAATTCCAAACGATGCGTTCAAAAAATGTTTTGTACAGTGGGAAGAAAGGTGGAACACGTGCCTTATAGTGGGCGGGAGCTATATTGAAGGGAAGAAAAACACTTTCCAAGAATTAATAGATATTCTCTCCAGATAATATGGATGTTATATATATATATATATATATATATATATATATATATATATATATATATATATATATGTATATATCGTTTTTAGTAGTCAATTGATGCCGCATGCGGCTGCTGGATCCGAGGCATAAGTAGGTCCGGCCGATGATCCGGCGGAGGTCTAAGGTTTGTGGCTGTGTGTGCCTGGGTGGCTGTGCGATTGTGCGAGTGTCGTCTGTATGATCGATTGAGGATGACGGGCGTGTGCCACGGGTGGGGCTGAATTCCATCGAGAGCTTGTTCTAGATGTCGTCAAATTTAGCGGCCGGCCCTAGCGACTGACTTGTAAACTTTGGCTAAAAACCGCCTCTGAAAATCGACGACGACACCGATGATGATGATGATAGTAATGATGGTGATGATGCAAGAGAAAAAATAGAAGAAAGCGAGAATAACAAAAAATGGAACAAATATGAAAGTCAATGCAAGACAGAAGAAGAAAAATAATACACACGACAGAAACAAAGCAAGAGTAACACTAGACGACTTAAAGACGAAGAGGACTATACTCGTATGCGTAGGAAGACTAGGTGTAAGACAAGTAAACATACAAACAAGACAAAGAAGAGGAGGATAAAAAGTAAAAGAAAATAGAGAAAGAAGAATTGATGACAAACAAGAAGAGAAATAATGGTTGACAGTACGTCGGGGTGGTGTGAAAAGCAGAAAGATGAAGAAGAACAAGAAGAAGACGGCGACAACACAGATGATGCTGGTGGCAATATCTCAGATTGGGTTGAGCAGGATCATAGGTGCACACACTATGGGTCATTGGTCTTTGAGGTTATCTTAAGTCGATGAAGGGAAAGATGGTGGTTGGCTGGATTGATGAAGGAAGAGATGGTGGCTGGATGGATTGATGTAGGAAGAGATGGTGGATGGATGGATTGATGAAGGAATAGATGGTGGCTGGATAGATTGATGAAGGGAAAGATGGTGGTTGGACAAATTGATGAAGGGAGAGTTCGTTGGATGGATTGATGACCCGAGAGATGGTTGGATAAATCGATGATGGGAAATATGGCTGGGTGGATTGCTGAAGGAAGATATGGTGGTTGGATAGATTGACAAAGGGAGATATAGTTGGATGGAATGATACGAGAGAGAGATAGTTGGATAGCTGAATAGATTGATGTAACGATGGAGGATGGTCCCAGCGGTCGACAACGACAGAACAGCAGCTTCGACACGAGTCACCACTCTCCGATCTTTCTGGTAGTCGGAGTTCAGCCGCCATCACCACCACCACCATCATGACCTCTGTGTAGTTAGTGATCGTGGTGCAGCTACCGTTCCGAGGTTGACTGCCATTGACTGGCACTGCCATCCATTGCTGCTACTGTGTCGCTTGGTTGGTTGGCTAGGCGACTGGTTGGCCAAAGGCGGGCGCCGCCGCCTCCGCCGCCATTATCATCATCATACGGACGGTTTTTGCGGTTGTTCGGCGAAGCCTTCTCGTACCGCCGCCCGCCGTTGATTGGGTGTACGAGCTTTGCTTACCTATCTCTCTCGCGTACTTTATCTCTCCTTCTCTGTCTCTCGCTCCCTCTCTCTCTCTATCTGTGTCTCTCTATATTCCTCTCTCAGTCACTCTCAGACGTGTCTCAATCTGTGGGCTATCTTTCTGTACCTTCACCATCCTCCGCTGCTTCTGTTGCTGCGTCCACCAACCAGCGACTTTGCTGCCGCTTGCGTTGCAAATATTGTTGTTGTTTTCGCTGTTGTTGTTGCCGCTGTTGTTGTTGTCCTCTTTTAGTTCTTGGACACGGCGTTTCCTATAGCCGCCTGCTCAGCTACGGCAAAGCAAAATAAGGGAGGGAAACAGAGAGAGAGATTTCGACCGATTAAGATTTCGAAGACGTGACAGATCGAAAAGCAGAAACTCAACACGAGTCAAGAGATCAGTTGAGAAGGATGCTCTCGGCTGCTACTAGTCAAACAAACGCGCCACTTTTCAAATGCAAAAATCATCATGTGACACTGCTTCTCGTACGCGTTGCTTGATCTCTGCGCCTCCTGGACTAGGATCCACTAGACGGCAACGAAAACGGAAGACGATGAGAGCTAACAAGAACAACAAAAATAGATGATGAAGCTAATAATGTATGACGACGGCGAACGTGACAACGAGTCTATACATAAGCAACAGGCATGATCGGGCGATCAATTCAATACGGAAACACAACAAACAAAGTACCCACTCGTACCAAACCTGCTTGGTCTTGGTATATCCGATCTTAAGATCACATAACTCAAAAATCACCTTTATTGCCACATAAAAGGGTGCGTGGGGTATAATTGTCATGGTCACATATGTATTCGGTTCAATATACGTACTTCTGAAAGAAAAGCGTAACCATTCGGCAAATAAGGGAATGCTGTTTGAATTTGCATGCGCCCGTTTGACCATCCGCCCAGCAAACAATCTGTTCACGAACACGAAACCGCGGGCCACGGTTTTTGGAGCCTCCTTTGTTTATTGGAGCGTACATGCAGAAAGTGTATTTTGTTTGTTTTCTTTGGGTAATTGACGTTGAGCAGATATGTGGTCTTGCATGAAAAGTGAGTCAATACTAGGAACAACAACGCTTCGAGCGCACCTGACCCGCAGGCGTCTGAGGAACGTGCCTTGGACGCCTTCCACTAAGTTCCTGTATTTACACAGATGAGGCTTCCAGACAGGAAAACAATATGTAAGTTTGAGAAAAAGCATAAGATTTATAAAGGCGAATATACTCATGGGAGTCGTTAAAATGAAACAGTGGAATTTGGTATTTATGATGCGCAATGATGTTTCTACCACCTTGGTAATGTGAAGGCTGAAAATAAGATGCAGTCGTTAATTTTATATCAAAGTCAAGTGCACCATGTTTTAGTACTATAAGAGAATCATGCATCTTATACAGCAAATTTAGACACATCATTTCCTGTGTAGCAGATGCAGATATATCATCAGATATTGCAGATATATCAGGTATTGTTCAAAAGATCCAGATATATCAGATATAGTATAGCAGATTTATATATATCAAATATTGTGTAGCAGATATAGGTATATCAGATATCGTTTGAACACCATTTACAGCTTAAAAGCGTGCGGCCACAAATGGGCTGAATTGGGGATTAGAGACATAGTCTTAGGTGGCTGAGATTTAAATATATATATATATATATATATATGGAAGCCCTAGCTTGGCAGGTCCGCTCTCGGCGTATTTGATGCTGACCTTGTTAAAAACGTCTTCCGACACTTCAGAATGATGTGTTCTGCGTATTCTCGAATCTATCGCCGCAGTGGTAGGACGCGAAGTTGACGCACGTAGAGCCTTCCCGATCTTGAACAGCTAAGACTGGAAGCGTTCATGATATGTCAGAACCTCCATGATGTGAAAGGGCAATTCTTCCATGGGTAGAATTAGCCGTCCTTTGATGTCTGTCATACGTTTCCGGAAATTGGCGCTTGGAGTACGCTCCAGGCCGTACCACTATTTCTGCCATAGGGTGATGCTCCGTCGTCGCTTATCTTCGTTCTTGAATTTGAGAATTTTTTTATTGGAGGCGGCGCTTTTCAGCTTTCAAATCCTTAAAAACCATCCAATGAGTAGAAGCGCCGGCTTATCGTACCGAACGTCCGATCCGTTGAGGCCGCAGGCACCTCCGCTTTTTCCCTTTCCGGTCTCGATGTATTCCTAAACAATTCCCAACCGAGGAGGCCGGTGAAGGCAGTTTTTGGTGGTTTTACACGCGGATAGGTTACTCTTTGCCGCTGTAGAGTTCCACACTACCCGCCAACAACTTCGGCGGATGTAAGTCAATGCATCCCCTCCTCATAAAAAGGCGACTCCAGTAAAGGCAGGTCCTACTTTCCGCATCCAGTAGGCGACGTCGGGTATTGCCTCGTTCGCACGTCGCCTCTTTAGCAGCTCCGGTGTCCGGGCCTGGACGATGAGGACGAGGTCATCAGCGTACCAACAAGATTGGCTCCAAGGAGAAGGTACCCCAGCCACAGACGTCTTCGTAAGCTATGTTCCATAGAACGGGACCTCTGCAGTTACATTAAAGGTCATTCTTTGGGACTGGATCCGGTCGTATAGGTAGTCGGATATGACTCTAAGAGGATAAAACAAAATATTTTCTTGTAGAGAGTCTCGAGTATGACTCCTTTCAGAGCGTTCTACGTTTTTTCTGACGTCAAGTCAACCAGTTGGATCCTCCATGTATCTTATGACACCAAAGCTGAGGTTAAAGCACTTCTCCTATACAAATTGATGCATGTGTCAAAATAGTTATGTAATTTAATTTATAAATAGTTTAGTCATTTAATTTATGTGCTATGTAGTTTAGCTGTTTCAGTAGAAGATTTAGTAGCCCCTCCGGCACAATGCAGATATTGTGACGTCTGACAACGTGCGTACATCTGAAGGGGTGAGGAGTAAGTCCGACGGATTGCGGTCTCCAGAACCCCTAGAACTCTTTGGTCCCGGTAAGACTTGAACTAGAGCGGTGGCCGCAGTTTTGATGGCTCTTGCTATCTCGATGGCTTTTGCGTTTCAAACAAGAGACGCCTACAAGAGACGGTACTACACGCGAGCCACAGCGAGGTTGCGTACGACTACACGTGTATATGCTATCTAATACCAAGGTACCCCCGGTTATCAGAGGGGGCTCCTACTACCTACTACCAGTGCTACTACACCGCCTACTACCACAAGTAGTATTAGTACCAGATTTAATCATCTGTATGCGGCAGGTCGCCGATATGAGACGACACGACGATACAGTGGGGTACGAGAGTGTCGAACTGCACGAACTCGAAGGACTCTCTTTCGACTAATTAAAACCTCAAATCAAACGACACCCACGGACAACCACCGGGCGGCAACAACAGCACAGAAACAACCACCGATGCTGTAATACGCCGCAGCGGCAGCAGCAGCAGCAGCAGCAACAACAACAACAACAACAACAACAATAACAGCAATATCGACAGCACTATCAAGGATTGAGAGACACAGAAGCTTATTGTGCGCACTCGTCCTGCGTCGTCGCCGTCGTCGTCGGCAATATACAAACGCGAAACGCGTTCGCAGCGGCCAAGCTGGGAAGAACGCCCCAATAAATAGGTCGGCGCTGCTGGCTTGGCGATTGGGTGACGATGTCGATCGATTTGGTCTGTGTCGGTCGAGTCGGCGGCCGGCGTCAGATGATGTTGCGCGCCAATTGGCGATGCTTGCTTGTTGATGTGGGTGTTGGTGTTGATGTGGGTGTTGTTGTTGCTGGGGCACGAAGAGGTCTGACGAGGGCTTACGACCGAGCAGCAGGAAGGGTGGGGCGGGGGGGGGGGGGGCAATACTGCCCCTGAACCAGCGCAGTGTATCTACGCCGCGTTTCTGTCGCTGCTATTTCGGCTGCCTCTGCTCCCGGTGGTGGATACCGAAACACTATTGGTTTCGAGCTGGTGAAACATTACGATGATGTCTCCCGACTCTGTCGCACAATCGATCGCTTAACAGGCACTGTAGGAACGTATCCGTCTGGGGGCTCTACTGTCGAATGCAGACGTAATCATAATAAGCTACTGTTGCTAAAACTGATAAAATACGTTTGAATCTCGCAATGATAATAATAATTATAATAGTCCGCTTGGCAGAATATGAAAAATAATGTTTGCGCTGTTTGAGGGAACACGTTGATTAAAAGGTGATTTTCTTAGAAAATAACCTTGTTATGCTTCAAGCACACTGTAGGCGGAACGCATTCATTTTTTTTAACATTTTGGCGATTGATCATTACGGATGTAATTTAATTCACTTAGTCGGCCACGATTCCTTGACCTCGAATTAGCTTTTAAGTGATTTCAGTAATGTTTTTTCTAGGAGCTTGTCCAGTTGGGTCAAAAAACAGTCTGGCGGTGCAAGACTTGCTTAGTTTTCTCTATCGGAGTCACAGCATAACTAAGTGAAGCTAACATTTACCTCTATTTGACAGGTAATTCATTTTCTAGTTGAGCACACATACGGTATAATTCAGGAGCTCTACTTTATTTTAGTGCGCTTTTAGCAACCACGTGCATTCCTTATATCGAAGCCTGCGCCGTGCTAGATACCCCTTTAACTGCCAGTTCGCGCCTTTTTCTATTGCAAATACAGTAGAAACTAAATTTTAACTGGCAGGTGAAAATAGATCCTTATACCTGTTTGAGGTTATTTGACTAAGCCATTTGTCATACCCAAGCGGTGTAAATATATTGCACTTATATATATATATATATATATATATATATGTATATAATTTATATATTTATATATATGAACGTAATGTGCTTTGTCCTACAAATTCAAATGGATCGAAAAATACGCAGTATTTGATCTGTGACGGCCGAGTTCTGACTTGGCTATCCGCCTTAAATGACAGTAGAGGCTACGTACCACAACCCGTTAATAAAAATATAGTAATGCTATAAATATACTTAAGATTTGACGACTACTAAAGTATGATCTTAATATTACACTTCTCTAAATAAGGTGTTAAAGGAAAGAATGCCCTTAGTACAATCCTGCAACCACCAACTCATAACAAATTTACCTTTCATTATATACATTGTTATCTTTTTTTTGTGCTAAGTCAGGTAAAACACTGTTTATGATATATGTACGTATATATATATATATATATATATATATATATATATATATATATACATTTATCGCGAGTATCAGGAGTATGTACAAAAGTGGGAAGCTAATATGAATCAAGTGCACATGGACTTCTACAGGACGCAAGCTATGATGAGCAACTCGCGGAATGATGCCCAACACATAACTCGTGACCTAATTATGCGCCATGCAACGCACGGCTTTCATTATGCAGTGTGCACGAAAGTTGGCTTCCGCAAGACAGACGAGCAATGCACCTGTCGGCACTGTGGAACAGCTTGCTCAATCTATAACCTATTGTATAACTTACCAGCATTCCGTCAGATTCATATTTGATATACATTCGACTTGTGTAATAAAAAAAAGTATATATATATATATATATATATATATATATATATATATATATATATTAAGAAGAATACCGAAATATTGTCAGAGGTTTGGTGAGAATGGACCTGTTTTGTCATCAGTTGCACATATTTCATTGCTTGATAACTTAAATGCTTGGTTTAGTGGACATTTTAGGCGGTTTTGTTGGCTTCTGAACGCCGTTGTTATCCAGACTGGCGACCTGAAAAACGTGTGGCCTGCAAATCCTCGTTATCGACAAAACAATACCTGATGAGGTTTGGTGTTTCCGCTCGGCTGTGGGGGGGACCAACGAGCGGGCAAGTCAATCCGATTCATTACAGGCCAATATGGCTGTGAATTACAAATCATGGGACAACTTATCGCATTTCCAATGATTCAAAAAGTAAGAGGAGACAACTGATTCAGTTTTGTTTGGTTACTAATATTCCAAGCGTGAATTACACGCATCACACCATATGGAGGGCATAGGTTGCTACCATCTGTCCATGTTCAGACTTAGTCTTCTCTACTTAGTGATCAAGGATATGTGTGTGTGTGACGTGAATTAAAATGCGGCCAGTTGCTAAACGAAAATTCTGCTACTCTTCAGTGACGTTGCGACCCTGTCGAACGTAGCAAGCGACGGCGTGGCGCGATTCTTCGGGCACGGTGTCTTGTAAAACCGTCTGAAAGCTCACGTTATGCGTTGACGCTACTGCTTTGATTTAGTTGTATACGGTCTACTTACGTAAAAATTGCACCTATTCTTACCAATCTGGCTATCATCAAGGTAGGTTGTCTACCTGTTTTTGTTCTGCTTTGATTGGCCCGCCCAATATCTGAATTAGCTATATTTACCAAAAAATAATGTTTTGATTTTCTGTTAGACAGCAAATACACACACATATATATATATATATATATATATATATATGACGACGACCGCTCACTGTTACTAGGAATACCACAACACTATTCCGTCCTCGTACTGCGACTTGGATAGCTGACGCAAGAGATAAGGCCAGACCTTGCACATGTATATACAGAAAAAAAGAAAAAACATATATATATATGTTTTTTTTTTTTGTAGCAATACGCAATATATATATATATATATATATATATATATATATATATATATATATATATATATATATATATATACATATAATATATATAAATAAATATATAACACGAAAAAAATAATAAAAGAGAAAATAACGTATCCGTTATCCGCTTTTTCAGCCGACTCTAAGCGTATATTACACATCCCCCCTCACTGTTCCTAGGTTTCCTGTCTTGCCGCCAGGTCTTCCTTGGCCTGTATCTATCTGTCCCTCTCTCTTTCTCTCGGTGTGTGTCTCTCTACACGCATGCCGTGTTGTCAACGATGGCGGGCAGGCGAATGAATCCAGCGGACCGAACTCAGCGGAAAATTCCGCCGCCAACGATATGTCGCTAGTTAGGCAAGCTACTCTTATCCTCATCGTCGTCGTCGTCGTCCTGGCCATGACACATGCTGCAGGCTCTCCCTCAGCAGGACGCCAAGCAGGACGTGCTTGCTTGGCGTCCTCTGTGCAAGAGTCATGAGCATGCGAGAGCGCATGCCGTCTGCGACTGACCGGCGGCGGGCCTGTTGTGTCCGGCACATCGTTGATAGCGTCGCCACGCAGCGCAGCGCACCTGAGCGAACGCGGACCACCAGATAGAAACGACGCGGGCAAAGGCAAATCTCCTCCTCCTCCTACTACAACTGCTGCTGCTGCGGCTGCGATGACCGTAGAGTTACCACTACAACGACAACCGTGGCGACGACGACGACGACAACGAGAAGTTGCTGCTGCTGCTAGTACTATGAACAGTTAAACGACGTAGAACAACAACACTATTCCTCCCTCCGACTGCGACTTTGCCGGTTGGACCCGGCTGCCGGCACAAGAGATAAGGCAAAGCTTTTTGATGATGATGATATTGTTGTTGTTGCTGTTGTTGTTATATGTTTGACGTTGTTGTTGTTGCCTTTCTAACCTTGGTTTACATAAGGTTGTCGTCAGACGAATTCCTGAATATACTGGCTTATTGTTATAGTATAACGCGAATATATATATATATATATATATATATCTTGTCGCGGGTAAACGACTGACTATTTTGTCCTGTGACTACCACTCACTTTGCCATGCAATGCATGGTACAATAACTAATCAACAAAATTGCGTTTTATTTAAAAATACTTACGGTAATAATTAAGCGATGATTGTCCATTATGTAAACAGACTTTTTGTTATTCAATTATGAAATGAAGTAACCAAAGACGCAGTCGTTCGTATTGAACGCGTGGTCTGTTGTATCGACCCTTCGGTACTTCGGTTGCCAAGTCCGCCCAGTTACCAATCGGTCACCGTACTGCGGAGGACGCTCGCGTTGCCTCGCTGTGCATCTATTGGCAGTCTCTAGAGCAGAAAGAAGCCAGACTAGGTAATTTCGGGCAAGTCCAACGCAAGCTTCTATACAAGTCCAACGCATTTTTTTATTATACCTGTGATACCTGGGGTAAAATAACGTTTCAATTGCATAAGGCGGCTACATGTGAGAATAACGATGACCGGCATAACTTTTGGATCGTATTCCGCTCGTATAACGGCGCATTCGGGGCAAACTACACTAATACCGGCAACGGAAGGTGTTACTAAAACGCCTACGAAGAAAAACCCTTTTAGCCAACGCTCGGTATCCCTTACGGAGACCTGTCGGTTTCTGAAACCGGGGAGGACCTGGAAATTGCAACAGCGCGTGCGAATTTCATTAATGGCAGCTAGCTCTTCACGCAGAGCAGTCCGTGTGGATCAAAAGTACCCACCTACATACGTGACATTACACGGAAAGTGTGTCTAACTGCCAACCGGCAAAAAACAAAGGGATATATTGTCCATTAGAATAGAGCACTAAAAGGTAGCGCCCGAAGCTAGGAGTGTCTTTTGAGCAAGATGCGGCGAGGGCCTGGCTCTTTTAGCGTCGCCCAAAGCTACCTGGAGGAAAGCTCTCAGTTTTTCCTCGAAGTTATTCGAGAATTATATCGTCTGGCGCTCATGTGTGCCTGATTTCACTTGGCCAAGGAAGGTCGATGAGGTCGACACAAAGTCGCGCCTCGCCAGAAAGTAGTTTTAGGCTTATGTAGAATATCCATAGAAAAGTAGTTAATCGGAATGCGATCAACAGGTAGATCACGGCCCTTCCAAATGTAATGAAGTAAAAACCTCTATGGGCCCCGAATAGTTGTCATATCCCAATTCGTTTCTCGTAGCAAGGCCAAGAGTGCCTTCAAAGCCTTCACGCAGGATTGGCAGCCCCACGAGAAATGGATAGAAATGGGTTCTATGCAAATTGGTGAACGAGCTGTTGGCCGAACGTCTTGGTGTGCGATGCAAAAAAACTGCACGTTAACCAGGATTTTGGAATAAGTCGCTGGTTCTAGATAGAATAGTACCTGAAAAGCAGAATAGTGACCGACACAATAGTTTTACTTTTAAATGTAATTCTGTAAGAGAGCATTCTGTATGCAGCGGTTCTGGGGAAACTAGATTTGCATAACAGAATAGCTACAGAGTAGAACTTCGCCCCTGTGCGTAAGAAAAACAACTAAAGGCTGGAATAAACTGTGTTTCCTATTCCCACTTGTTCCTTGAACTCTATTTAATCAGTCAATCAATTAAATGCAATCTATATTTTGTCAATGGGGGACATATTTACAATATTTACATTTCATAATTGTGACTCCATCCCTTGCTCTATCCCTATCGATCGGTTCGTCGCTGAAGTGTCGCAGCCAACAATAACGTTGCTATAAATTTAGTCGTCCTTATTAATAGCGCAAGGGTGTGTGAGTAAATCTTCTGCACCGCGTGGGCTCAACTAGTAAATACCACAGCGGGCGGCGTTTATTAAACTCAACTCGGTCGGGCCAACCCAATTGGCAGATATGGATCGCTGGCTCACCCACGTTGAGCAGACTGCGCCACCTGCAGCGAGGACACTTGTCCGGTCTGATCTGCTGGCTGTAATAATAGCCTAATCAAGTACGTCCGTCTGAGCCAGTGGCTGCCGCGTCCGCGTATACATATATATATATATATATATATATATATGAGTGTAATGATGTAGGTTAATGTCGGTACATGTATGTGTACCATGGGTCTGTACATTCAGGACGTGAGTGTACCGGGTTGAGTGTACAGAGATTGCAGCGAGCACCGCTTTGTGTCACACAAGTTGGCCTTTAGAGAGGCAAAGCATTCGGTCGTTTAATGACGAAGTCAACAAAGTCGATAAGCAACAACTTATCAACAACCGCCAAGACCCCCCCCCCCCCCGCCCGCCAATTGGCTTCTGCGATGCGAGTGAGCGTTGCTTTCATCGCGGCGACGAGGTGGAGAACGAAAAGGCCATTGTCGGCGAGGTCGAATATGATGATGATTATTATTATTATTATTATTATTATTACGATTACCATGCTTACAGCTTGCCGACGAGGCGGTGGTCGGTACTGATGCTGATGATGCTGCTGCGGCTGCTGTTACTGCAAATATACTTGTGCTATGGAGTTGCGCAGGGTCGAGATTTTACGGCCAAAGCTGCTTGGCCGGGGCGGCGGTCATGATGGAGACGAGGTGGTGGCTGCGCGGTGGTAGAAAGCAATCAGTGGTCCTGGCTACCCTAGAGTAGCTGCTACTCTCTTGCTTTCCTTTTGGTGGTGCTGCTGCTGTTGATGACGATGATGATGATGATGATGTTGATTATGATGGCGGTGATGATGATGGTGGTGATGATGAGGTCTTTGAGCTGACGTCTAAGGAGCAGCTGTGGGGCATGGCGTCGCAATGGGGTGGCAACAACAACAACAACAACAACAAGCATAATCATGACGAACAAGATGCCGTCAACAACAATAGCAACAAGATCTCTGAATACCGAGGAGATGCCATCAACAAACAACAACAAGAACATCAACAGAGCATACACAACTCATGGACAGCTACAACAACAAACTCCTCCAGAGAAGAGAGGAATTTGACGGGATAACGTACAGTATGTCCTGAGGGCGTCAATCGCCCTCAGTCAGCCAGCCGCCCTATTCCTCAGTCAGTCAGTCAGCCAGGCATAGCGTAGCAGATACATCAGTAATCGCTGTTGCTGCTGCTGCTACTATGTAGTACATAGCGGTGGTGACTCCGAAGAAAGGGCGGAAGTACCTTTGACGTTGTAGCGCCGGCACTCGTCCGTCATATCGGTGACAATTATTGTACTAAAAGTCGTAGTAGTATCAGTAGAAAGTAGAAACAGTAATAATAATAATAATAATAATAATAAGCAGCAGCTATAACCGCACGTGATGATGCCGACGGTGTAAATTGAGTTGATCGTAAACTCATTTAAAATATGGCCACCAGTAAACATCGACGCCTACGTGGTCCTCGTAGTTGTAAGGGTAACCCCAGTTGTATTAGTTGTTGTAGTTACGGTAGTAATGGGTAGAACCAGCAGCAGCAGCAACAACAATAACAATAATGACAAGAACAGCAGCAACAACAACAACAATAACACAAACAACAACAACTGCAGCAGCAGCAGCCCCAGGAGCGCGCGTATCGAAAGTATCAGAAGCTCGAGACCTGACGGCCGGTATAGCGTGCCGCCTCCAGCGTCTTTCGTATTGAACCTGTGTGACTTCTTCGGAGTGACCGAACCCGTTACTTGCTACTCTGCTACGGTGTTGTTGTTGTCGTCGTCGTTGATGTTGCAGTTGCGGTTGTTGTTGTTGTTGTTGCTGTCGTCGTTGTTGTTGTTGTTGTTGTTGTCGTTGTTGTTGCTGTTGCTGCTGCTTTTATTGGAAGTGCTAATGAGTGAGGCTAGAGTACCAAAATACCGACACAGGTACAAAATATTGCCAACCAAACCACGACGATCGATCGGATAACCACGGATAACACCGCGTGAATTGGAATCAAATCAAGAATCTTTTTTTTTGTGCCACGATGCATGACGTTTACGAACACGGACGGCATATTCGCTGGACCTAAGAAAGAAGGATACTTTGTGTGTTGTTTGCGTTAAAAGCCGTCAACGTTCGCAGCCAAGAAAGAGGCGTGCCTCTTCACGTTGTTGCATGTCGGCTTTTTGAGCTGTTGTAAGTGAACGCCTAGCTTTTAAGGAAAACAGCTTTGTGTGTCGGTCTCTCGTTTGTCTGTCGTCAGTTGTCAATCTCACTTAATTCGTAATGTGTGAAAAACACCTCTGATACAGTTTCTACTGGTAGCATACTCGAAAAGCCGCGCTCCCAAAAATAATCACGTCCGCCAGTGACAGCAATCCGCTCGACCTAAGCATTTCGAGCGCATCCTTAATACTTATCGGCGCCTGTTGCGGGGTACAGTGGCCATTACTGGCTAACCTGTCTATATGTACTACAATACGTCTTAACAGTATATCTGAGGGAACATTTTCTACATTATATATATAAAGAGAGAGAAATTTCAGTCCGACCGGCCAACAACGGAAGCACATAGTTAGTAATTAGCAGCAGGCCACGACGTAATTCAGACCATGTTTTGTTTACGTGAGTTTAGTAGAGTTTGTGCCTGGTGTGATTAAACAGAGCCGTGCCAAGTAATCACTCCAAGCCAGTATCTTCTTGTTTCCTATTCGATCTGATCTGGCTGATTAGCACTGTCCCGACCACTGGGCAAACGCGCTGTTTACTGCGTACTGAATACGAGAAACCAGTTATCCTAGTTGTACAAATTATTAATTACTGCGGTTCTAATAGTCCCTCATACTATGATCGCAGGTTCAATTGGTTGTTTCGACATCCAGGAAAACAATGGCCGTATCTCTTACATACGAAATTCCCAGTTACTAAACTTGCTCTTGCAGAATATAAGCCGGTCATGGCAGACCTAATTCATTGGCTGGCGAGGAAAAGACGGTCTTCAGTTATTTGATCCGACGTAGCCGGATATGGTATCCACAGTGGAATATTATTGTTGATAGTGTAGTGTAAAACAGTTCTAGATAAAGCCCAAAAACTCGAGACGAGTTCCGATGTCTATATCAGTGTAAACGCCGATGTTTAATTGGACCCAGGGTGTTCGTTAGATGGCTGACCTACAGATTCTCCCCCCCTTGATAAAGGAGGCGCGTCGCTCATATAGTCATTGGCAAAACTTAGCTTACTCCCCACGATTTAGTTCACGACATTCCGCTAAAACTCTGTCACTCGCTGCAAGGAGAGATAGATCTAAAGTGTTGGAACATCTAAGGTGCCTAGTTAAGAAATTGGGCCAAACAAAGGCCCATCGGATTCCTTATGTGGCTGCGTGGTCCAGGGGCTGTGCGTCAGTCATGGTTTTCGATGATCGAATGTGATGATCGCACTTTCCTTAAGCGATGTCCATCGAGAATAGATGATGAACCATACCGCTGAGAGTCGGCGGGCATGCTACTGTTGGGGAAGCCCTAGATATCTCAACATGTCCTGTCCTCGATGCTTTGAAGCTCACAGCGATTCCAAGCACGTAGGAGACGGAGCATATAATCGAATTACCCTAGCCCGATAGAACAAAGCTTGGGCATCACTTTGCATCACGCTGTGCCACGTTGTGCTAGTGGGCGTGTCACTGCCGCTAGGATAGTTTATTGGCAGTCGTACACCAACTCCTAGCTGACACATCTCTACTCTCTGTGCGTTCGTATTTCTTGTTTGTACTTACTTTTTCTAATTTGCAGACTGTAAAAACTCATTTCGGAGTGGTGGACGCAGGGTTTAGAACTACCGGCCTTGTGAGTACTGCTACGATGCCACCTTGCCAGTGCTATAAGTAGTAAGGATGGTCGAGCCCGGTGGCGTGGTGCATTCACCTGCGCCTTGCGGCCGGAGAAGACACGTAGGTGCCCGGGTTCGAGCCCCGCCGTTGCACATTTGTATTTTTGGGGGGTCCGTCTACGAAGCAATGCGAAAAGCAATACCGTGGACGTTATAACTTGGCTGAGGGTCAGCCCAAAAAGTTTAATTTTAAGTAGTAAAAGAAGTAGAGGTTTTATTAACTAATTATTGGTTTGCGAACATCATAGACATCGCATTTCCAGAGTTCGGATAACAGAATTGCTCTTTCACAATGCTGAAGGTGATATAGATCACACGGGCGGCCACAAAGTTCAGATATACACTTCGGCGAGACCTCATGTAACTTCTTGCGCACGCAGATTTTCAGGTGGAAGCCGTGGATGGCAAATCTGATAAGAAGATGCCGGTTCTCATAACTGCAAGCTCTCCACGAATCCCACGTCATTGCTTTCGTTTCATAAAACAGCGGGTCGATGTTATTTTTTTTCATAAAACAGCGGGTCGATTTAAGTAGTAATGATGGGCGTTCAGCTAGTGGCGGTTAGTCGAAAAGGGTGCCTAGAAGTGAACCCATGGTGATGTGTTAGGGCCATCTCACTATATATATATATATATATATATATATATTTATATATATCATATATATATATTATAGATATATATAAATATATTTAGATATATTATAATATATATAATATATAATAATATATATATAAATACCTTGGTTAGTAGATACTGGTTTCTGTCACCTGTATCATATACACGCTAAAAAGTAGCCCCGGATAGTCTTGGCGGAAAGCCTGTTAGGTGCGGTGATACGTGCAGGCATTCAGCGTCGAGCCGGTTGGCAATTCGATAATGAACTTGAGGCAAGTACAGCCTACTAGGACGAATGGCCTTGCCGTAGCTCTTTCTCTCTCTCGAGCTTTCTTTCTCTCTTGATATTCCTGCTCGACTAAGTCGAATTCCTCCTCTTACCACTGGCTTCTTGGTCGCCTCCCACGTGTGGTATGACCGACCATTAACTGTAGCCGTTGGCTAATAAGATTATTATTATTATTATTATTATTATTATTATTATTATTATTATTATTATTATTATTATTATTACTATTATTATTGAGTGATCTCCGACATTCGAGCAATAATAATAATATTATAAGCAATACTGCAGATGTTATATATTTGTTATATTAGTAATTGTGATGACATGTTGTGTGATGTTGTGATAATGATAATAATTGTAATACACTTTTGTTCCAAAAAAATGTGTTTATTATTCACGCAGACAGCTCTATTCTGCGTGGCGGCGTAGAGTTGGCAGGTTCGTGCGCCGTTTTTGCTGCTGTTGTTGTTGTTGTTGTTGTTGTTGCTAGTGGTGGCAGCGGCGGTGGCGATGGTGGTGGTGGCTGTCTACCGATCGTCCCGATCCTGTAACGACGAGATCCATCATTGGACGAAATCGAGCCCCTTTATGACGACGGGAAAAAGAAAAAGCAGTTTCCCCGGGGAAGGGAACGCGATGATTTCGTTTAGCGAACAATGGACGAGCGACAACGACAACACACGAACGAACAGGCAAAGGAGAACAGAAAAATAGAGGTGCGGGGGAAGGGAGGGATAGAGGTTAGAGAGATTGAGAGTCGTTAGGTGAGCTAGTGAGTGACTGGGCGGGGGTGGGGGGGGGGTACAGACGTCGTCGCACGGAAAGACAACCAGAAGGATGGTCCTGATGGCCATGGCCAACGGGACACGAGCAGCAGGACTACAACTAGAATGATGCTGATGATAATAATGATAATGTTGTCGCCGGCGATAACAACGATAACAACAACAACATCGGCAACAACAAAGACAACGGCAATAACAACAACATCGACAACAAAGACAACGGCAATAACAACAACAACCACATCGACAACAACGACAACGGCAATAACGAAAAGATTGACCATTCATTGGCATCATATGCTCGTTCAAGACGCCACACGCCATACGCGAAGATCCAGGCGAACGAACGAACGAACGAGCGAGCAGGCCGAGGGAGGCGCGGGCCAACTGGCAACGGGAAAAGTGGGGAAAAGTTGTGACCGAATAGACAGAGCTGCTCGTTTCTTGTGCTGCCGTTGCTGGTGCTCCTGTTGCCGCCGCCGCCAGTGCCGCTACGTAAGGCTTTTGCTGTGCGTAGTAGTGCTGCTGACTGCTGTCAACAGGCAGCTGGTAGAAACGGTCTACTAGACGGAGGAGAAATCCGTTTGCCCATTAATCAGAACAGTATGTTCTGATTAATGGGCGACAACGAATGTCTGAATGATGATGATGATGCGGATGAAGGTGAAGATGATGAAGATGATGATGATGATGATGATGACGACGACGAAGAGGAGGGTGAGAAACGGCGACAAGCAGAATGATTATTGCTAGCAAGCAAAAACGAACTGGAAACATCCAGACGAAGAAGACAAGAGTGGTGTTGGTGGTGGGGTGGTGGTGGTGGTGATGGTAATTCAAGCACCGTGGTGACGCCGCGGTGCTTTAGACGCATCGCGGAGGCACAGAGTGACAGTTGGTAACCACAATGTTGATGAAGATGATTTTGGCGGCGGTTGAGGTAGCAGCAGCGGCACCAGCAGCAGCAGCAGCAGAAATAAGCACATCAACCACACCCACGACAACAACAACCACCGCCATGGCAGATGAAGATGTTAACAACAACAACGACAGCAGCAGCAGCAACAACAACATTAACAACAGCAATACCAAAAGCAACAAACACAACAGCATATATTATGTACGAATACTAAGAGCATTTAACATTATGAACAACACCGCCGCCGATGACGACGACGACGACGACAAGAACAACAACAACAATAACAACAGTAACGAAAACATACATCAACACCAGCCAGGTCTATGGCTGCCACATATATATATATATATTTGCACAAAAATTGAAACAGAAAGCATGAATTGATATATATATATATATATATATATATATATATATATTTGCACTAAAATTGAAACAGAAAGCATGAATTGATATATATATATATATATATATATATATGTGTAAAGCGAACGAAAAGTGCTTGCCGGGCAAGGAAATCTAACGAGTTTTTGCTGACATGAATCCGGCCACTTGAGTCTGCTGTGTGGCGGTTAAGCGGCTGAGGAGCGTGGCGAAATTCTTTCGGCGGTTGCTCGTAAATCCGCCGTGCGGTGGTCACCTCTTCTAGCTGCTTGTACGGGTGGCTATTTCTGCCACCACTACTAGGGAGGCGGTCGGTCCAGAGAGACCGCCGCATCCGTGTCGACGTATAGATGTATAGATAGCTAAATAGATAGATATATGGAGACATGTATATGTGTGTGCGTATGTATGGGCTCATATGGTGGTCTCGATGGCTTGCTCAGTTTAAACGACTAACTAAAATCAGCATGTTTATCACCACCAGGGCTAATCGTTCAACAATCGCCTAACTAGCTGAAAAAGCAGCAACAACAACAACAGCAGCAGCGGCAGCATTAGCAACCACGACAGTAGTAGCAACAGAAACGCATTGTAGAGCTCGGTGGCTTGGTGGCTTAAGTCTGTGCCTCGCAACCGGAGGAGACACATAGGTACGCGGGTTCGAACCCCACCGTTGCACCGATTTGTATTTATGGGGCATGTCCGTCTATGAAGCAATGTGAAATGTGTTCCGTGAACGTTAAATCTTGGCTGAGGGTCAGCCCGAAAACTTTAGCAGAAACGCATTGTGGACACGGCTTGTATTGACATCCGTTAATTCCGGTTGGTTGGTTCGTTATGTTTCAAAGTTGCACTCTAATCTGAATTAATAAACGGCGGCCTATATCATTAGGGTTGATAGGAAAATCGTTGGCCGTTTTCTTGAGCTGCTTGAGATAGTTTGACACGTTTGCTCCACGTCTAGATCTGTCTTCAGAGCTACCTTAGCCTGGACAACCTACTTAACACCTAAACCATCCCGCGGTTCGTGATCTCGTGAGCCGCTCTCCAAATGGCTCGGTCAACGTGCTGAGGGTTGGTAAACAAATTTGTCGCACGCATTTGTTGACAACGACACGTCGGGATACATTCTCGCGTTTGCGAAACACAACGCATATTCAATTCTAGATAGATGCACATCGATTTAAAAGCGATTCTTTTTTTAAACATCTGCATAGTCAGTTTGAAATTGGCATACTTCCACACAAAAAATAGAAACACACACATATGTATGGATATGTGTATATATATATATATATATAAATGCATATATATATATATATATACATATATTTAATATATATATACTATATATATATATCTATATATATATATATATATATATATATATATATATATATATATATATATATATCTCCTATATATATCTCTATCTATCTCTATCATATACTCTATATCTCTATATCCCCTCTCTATCTCCTCTACTCTATATATATATATATCTCTATATATATATATATATATATATATGCATGTTTGAGTTTGTTTCTGTGCGTAGCATGAACCAAGCGAAGTAAAGTACAAGCCAGAGAAGTATCGAGCTGGCAGCAACAGCAGCAGCAACAACCGGAGTTAGAGTCTGTCGAAACTTTGAGTCGCTTTGAGCGGCATTCGTCAGGCAAAATCGCCGGCCAAACAGACCGGACTCGGCGGCGGTGGCGGCTACTTGCGTAGATAAGCGGCTGTAGCTCTGGGTAGGCCCGCCTTTTTGCAGGCAGGCTGCCGAAAGCAGACGTACCAAGAGCATCGGAACTAAAAGCCGCCGGATCGAAGTGGATAACCGCCACCAATACTACTACTAGTCTTGACCGGGTTTGAATCCCGACAGCAACAACGACGACAACGACAACAACACAGACGACGACGACGACAACAACAACAACAACAACAACAACGGTAACAACAAACAAAAACGGCGCCAGTCGTAGTGATGGCGTTGAATATTGCTGCGCCAGCAGCAGCAGCAACAACAGCAACAACAGCAGAAGCAGAAGAAAAAGACGAAGAACATGAAACAGCAGCAGCGGCAGCAGCAACAGCAGCAGCAACGAGAGTTTTACAGCACCTTCGGAATCAGTCGCCGGCCACCAGTCGGTAAAGATGACAGATGGGACAACTGGGTTTCAATCATTTCCCTCTCGGGTCGTCGTTTCGGTTCTGTTGTTGTTGCTGTTGAGATTGTTGTTGTTATTGTCGGTGTTGCTAGTGTTGTTGTTGTTGTTGCTGCTGCTGCTACCATCGCTGCCTCCTGCTCTCTCTGTTGCGTTTTATCCGATTCTGTCGGCCGAGCCGGACCGCTTTTTGGTAGTCGACCTAGTCACACCCCCCCCCCCCCAACTCCCAGCGCTCTTCCCAACTCCCAACCCCCGCCCGGTCCCGGTCCCGGACCCGGCCGAACAAACAGACGTCATCATCACTTGCCCGGCATCGTCTCACCAACGCCACGCACGCAACGAACATCAACTACCACCACCACCAACAAGACCCGCAAAATTGGTCAGCAAACGGTCGCGGCTAGTTAGTGACATGCTCGATCGTCGCTGTTCGCGGCCCACATTCCATAATTAGGCGGGGTTAATCTAGTTACAGCCTAATAATAGCGTAATAGCTATTTCATATTCAACGAAACGCATGAATTACTAAGTGCAACCGTAATAGTAACGACGTCAGCGTATGCCGTAATGTCACATACATAAGACTTTGTATACAATTTATTTAAATATAATACGCAAACTATATGCATATATATATATATATAACAGGCATTATCAAGAGATCATTTGTGCATGTGTTGGCACTTGCGACCTCGTGCTTCGTTAGTCTAATTAATTTCTGTTTAGCAACAAGATGGCCTCAGAGTGTGATCCTTTTCTCTCGAAGTGCCACGGACCTTATACTAGAGCTGCTTCATCTACAGAATTTTTTATCCACATGACCGATTTATAGAACGGTTCTCGCAAAACGTCCTGGCCGTAGAATGCAGTCAGAATTTCTTGAGTGCAGAGCTTACATAGAGTTTGTTTCAACCGCTCCTATTGCATACCCAGACTGCATAGGACGCAGGATTTACATTTCAAGTAATACTACCAGTACTGTTTGAGTGAGCTTCGAATTCCTCAATATCACTCGATGACGACACTCTTCACACAACTGGCTTAGTCAGGGCCGCTGTATTAAGCACTATAAGGTAGAAATTCATGATTCATTGGACTTTGGATAAAAGGTCGCTCTGTAAATAGTGTAAGACGCCCAAATCATCCACTGAAATTGCTTCATCGCACGCCAAACTCGCAGGTCGATTAGAATCTATGGAAGCTTTAACAACATATCCGGTAGATAACGATTGCTCAGCATTTTTATACCCTATGGCACGAGGAGTGTGATCGCCTATGTGAGAGGGTGGCGGGTGTTCACCTAATTTTAACATCATTGACATTACGTTGTGGGCGGTTGGCTCGAGCAGCGGTGCAATACAAAATTTCTCAACCTTGCTGCCCAGACCGTTGTTGCCGATATTAAGAGCGGACTGTGTGGTCTATATTATCGCCTATTGCAGAGTTGCAAAACTTGACGGTCCGCCACTATCAATCTAGATCTCACCTATCTCAAGCAGGTTAGCCCAGCGCAGGTAAGCACCGATGCACGGTAAGCACTGGAAGACCTACTCGTATTTTGTTCCATCCAAAGAGGCCTGATTTACAATTAACTTATGCGTCTAAAACAACAGTGCAGTCTAAAAACCAGTGACCAAGCTCGACCCGGGCTTGGTCTATTTGTCTGCCACCGATTTTGTGTTCTAAAGTGTCGAATTGATATGAAACAAAATAATATAGCCATAATTATTCTAGTTGCTAGGACTTTATTTTATAGTCTCTATTTGGCTTTGTCGGTTGTTGTAAGCGCTAACGTTTTCGGGCGGAAGCGACATTACCTATACGGTAGCCGTTGGTTCTCATCAACCAATCAGACATCCGAACTCCTGCGTGTAGTGTTTTTCATACGCTCGCCTATTTTCTCAGTATACAACTGGAGAAACAATTGCCTTTATGTGAGTGTAGGTCATGAGGATGTTTTAATATTGTGTGGGGTACGACGTGTGTTCACGTTTGTCTTGCGAAAAGTAAACGCCCGGGGTCTCCAATTGTTTCGGATATGCGTAATCAAAAAATTGAATGCCTTTAGACTGTCATAATTTCTGAGTTTAGCTTGTGCAGCCCAGTTCAACCCCAGCGCACGTTGAATATCAGGTACTGCGAACGATTGTTAATGGGATTCAGGTGCCGGTAACAGCGCCGTTTCGGATGATGGCTTTTATGCGATGGTATTAGAGCAGGGCGATGCCATCGACCCGATGTAGACCCGCTTTATAGCCAAGCCTGCTCCCTTATAGGTAAGACCCATGCTGACCTTGGGCCTTCAGCCAACGTGTCGTTGCAGTCATGCCGTATTTAACGGGTTTTTACTGACGCAGGTATATTGCATAAAAGCCGTTTGTTATAAACAGCTCGTGTCATCTGCCACACAAATGTTCTGTCTTTTATTAACTATTTTACTAACTAATGTATAGCATTGATATATATACGAGGTGTGTTCAAAACGTATCGCGACTTTTGAATTTTCGCGGGTTACGTATATTCGAATTTCGATTTTTTGTGGCGTTATGTTGGTACTCATGTCTCTCACTTATGCCGACAAGCTCGGCCATTTTGTTCTCAGAAGGCCGAGAAGATGTGAACGACGAAGAGCGTGCCGGACGCCCGAGCACTTCAACAACAGACGAAAAAAATAATGAAGTGGAGAAAATGGTATTGGCCAATCGTCGAATCACCGTTAGAGAAGTTAGGACCTAAACATATCGATTGGCTCGTGCCATTCGATTTTTATCAATGATTTGGGCATGAGACGGGTCGCCGCGAAATTCGTACCAAAATTGCTCAATTGCGACCAAAAACAGCATCGCATGAACATTGCTAATGAGATGTTGGACTCTGTCCGCGACGACCCAAATTTGCTCCAGAGGGTCATAACTGGTGACGAATCGTGGGTTTATGGTTATGACGTGGAAACCAAAGCTCAATCATCTCAATGGAAGCTGCCGCACGAACCAAGACCGAAAAAAGCGCGCCAAGTTCGGTCGAATGTGAAAGTTTTGCTGACAGTTTTCTTCGATTGCAGGGGCGTGGTGCATCATGAGTTCTTGCCACAGGATAGAACGGTCAATAAGGAATATTACCTGCAAGTTATGCGCAATTTGCGCGAAGCAATCCGCCAGAAACGCCCGGATTTGTGGAAGAACAAAAATTGGCTTTTGCACCACGGTAACGCCCCTGCTCACACATCGTTGCTTGTGCGCGAGTTTTTGGCCAAAAACAACACACTAATGATGCCGCAGCCACCGTATTCCCCAGATCTGGCCCCCTGTGACTTTTTCTTGTTCCCTAAACTCAAGAGGCCCATGAAAGGACGACGTTACGCTACGCTTGACGAGATAAAGACGGCATCGAAGGTGGAGCTGAACAAGATAAAAAAAAATGTTTTTTTGAAGTGCTTCGAAGATTGGAAAAACCGTTGGCACAAGTGTATAATATCTCATGGGGATTACTTTGAAGGGGACAAAATAGATATTCATGAATAAATGAATAATTTTTGAAAAAACACAAAAGTCGCGATACGTTTTGAACACACTATGTATATATATATATATATATATATATACATATATATATATATATATATACATATATATATATATATATATATATATATATATATATATATATATATATATATATATATATATATATATATATATATAAATATATGTGTGTGTTCTACCATAACAAAAATGTAAATTCCGATGTTCAAATATACCTAAGCTGCATTTAAATGCGCATTTGCACATGAATATTTTAACTTCCACTAAATTGATTAAAATTATGGATACTATTTTTAGATCAACATAATAGTTCGTGTGATATATAGGCTGCAAAAACAAAAATATCATACAAGCTTTAAAAGTTGTTATTTTCAAACGCTTTGTCAAAATTCCACTCCTGTTTAATTCAACCGCAGTCAAAACGTGAGGACCTAGCCCATCATGTGCGGATAGAGTTTAGAAACGCCCTCGTCGTTATGTATGCGGATGACATAGTAGTGGTCCACCGGAAACGCGGTGTCATTCGTCGAATTATTGGCGACGTACAAAGTTACCTTCACCGTAAGAGGCTACAAACAAATTCGCAGAAGACGAAAGCCATTAAGTTTCGCCCTAGGGGTCGATTGGCTGCACCAGATGTAATACCCTGTTGTGGCTAACCGCTGGAGTTTGTCAACTCTTTCCCGTATTTGGGTCTGAGACTACACTATACGGGAACGACCTTTACCCAGCACATCGGCGACAGGTGTCGAGGTATGGCCTCTATTCACACAGACTTAAGAGACCTTCGACGACTGTCTTTGAGTGCGGCCGTGCGTCTTTTTGAGCTTAAGATTGTGCCAATGTTGAGCTACAGCCTCGCGGACGCCAAGGAACCACTTTGTGTACCTGCTAGCGAATTGCGGACCGGCAGTGAAAACAATCAGAGTCAGGGTTAAGTCACCTAGTACTAAACCAGTTCAGCAATTTTTGTTTGATTGGCAGGGAAAAGTGACCGAGGCCTCGGCCGAGGTAGCGCAGTTAGATGTGTACCTCGCCAGGAAGCTTTGGGATGGAATTTGCATGCACTAGCCGACACGTGCACACAAGGTACATTGTGCGTGGCTATCATGACTTGGTGTGTTCGACTCAAAGATTTCACCAAGTTGGCGATTAATGTCGTAGCCGGTTCTGCTCGCAGATATGCGCTATATACCACGCAGCGAGCTGCCAGACGCAACGGCGGTCTTTGCACTTTCTCGCCCGGTGGGACGGTCGCTGAAGTGCTCAAATTGTATATAATGACGACTGTATTGTAAATATGTATCATCTTGAAATGCAAAATGATTGTGAAATAAACAATATGTATGTATGTAATTTAACCGCACTTACTAGTTACCGTTCAGTGCATAAATCTTAGAAACCTACAGAGATTTAGGGACCGCAACATAGCATTTGTAATGGGCTTCTTTGTCGACGGGGCTATTTATTGCAGCAAGAAATGGAAACTGTCATTACAGAGCAACATATCTATAATATGCTGAACAACATGGCAAGCTTACCACTACCTCATATGTTTGAAAGGAAGTTTTTGTGAAATTTACGAGTGCGTATGTAAATGTTGTTGAGAGTGCATGATCGAACGTTACCACATATTCAACTGCACGTGTATCGAAACACCGTCACTGCAGTCAAGCGTCAACGATATCGTTAGCCTGCAAAATTATATATGAACGATTGTACTATACTACAAATGTATGGTAAATAAACAGAAATGTCTGTCAGGCTTGTCTATAAGACAGCTTTTTGCGTACATGGGATACATGCCTTGTTTTTGTGAAACAAGACAATTTTCTGTCACACCAGCTCCAGCTGTTTAAGCTTTAATTTTTCTTATGCTTTAGTAAACTGCGCGGCTTATTTTTCATCGCATGCTTCTATTCAATTAAGAAGAAATTTATTATTAATATTTATTATTACATCACCTTTCGGTATTGTTGATTACATTACATTACACGTATTCATTAAATCTCGAAAACGGCATTCGTTTTCGTTAATCTTGAACATTTATAGATTATGTTGTATATGCATCTCCGAAAGATGTCAGCGACCTAACGCCCAGATAGCTGGAACTGACCGACATGTTTCATGATGATATTTGGTGCAGACAAGGCCGCAAAATTTGCAGCAACACTCATCGGAAGGGTTATGGAACCCAGTGCGGTGGCACAGTTTGTGGTGGAACCCATGGACGGAGTAGCGCCCAAGCTGAGCCTATCACTTCTCTTCAGGGGTCCCCCAGATCTGAATTTCATAGCTTTTGTCTTCGATACGTTAATCGTTAAACCATTTTGCTTGCTGTATGTCTCCAGCATCCTCAGGGACCTTTTTAGATCCATGAACACTCTACTATATACCACCAGGTCATCGGCATAGAGAGCTTTGCGGACACAGGGGTAGTGGTCATTGATAAGGCCCGGAAGATACCTGAGTAAGACTGAGAATAAGAGCAGATGAAATTTATGGATGCACGCTAATGGATGTGCACGCTTTTTTGTAAGTTGCAATATTTTGTGATCAGCGATTAGTTGATGAGTAGAGTGGATTAAATCTGCATTTCGTTTGTGTTTTAAAGTAGTTTTGTTTTATGGCCTCTCTAAAAAGCCTCTCTAGTGTGCATATTAGTGACATAATGATGTCCACTAACATGCACACTACGGACGTAGTCAGTTTCTAACTGTTGTCTTATCATCGTAAAGCGCCCTCAAAAGTCATTTATTTACATATCCTTACAATTGCCCTACACTCTTACTTAATAGAGGATGAAGCATGCTTTGGACAAATAAAATAGCGCTGCTTGACATCCAGAGTAGTATGTGGCATGAACTGAGCCTTTCTTGAGAATTGCTCGTTCGTTGATTCCATTAGGTAGCTTTCAAGAAACATGTTTTTCCAACTTTCTGAGCAGCAGATCAACAGAAAGGAGCCGGAACCTGGGGGGACGGATCATTAGAAGGAGCAGCAAAAGCATGGCTGGCAGAAGTAGGGGCAAAATAGAAAGAGGATGGATAGTAGGGGCAAAATAGGACGAGTAGGATAGAGAGAGTAGGCAAAGGAAAAGGATAGGGAATATTTCAAAAAGGGCAAGCACAGAAAAAACGGAAGGAGTGATGACAGGTGGGAGATGGAGGAGGGTGGGGATCAATAAAAAAAATTAAGATTGATAGAATAATAATAATAATAATAATAATAATAATAATAATAATAATAATAATAATAATAAAATAATAATAATAATAATAATAATACATAAATAAGCAGCGACTGATGAGGGTTAAATAGGAGTAAGACAGGGATAAGTAGGAGAAGAACAGGGATGAGTAGGGGAAAAACAGGGATGAGCAGGAGAACAACAGGATGAGTAGGAGGGGAACAGGCATAAGTAGGATAGGAAAAGAATAGGAATGAGTAGAAGGAGAACAGGGTTGAGTAGGAGGAGAACAGAAACGAGTAGAACATGGATAGGGATGAGCAAGAGGATAACCCCGAGGTGTGTAGAAGGAGAACAGGGATTCGCAGTAGGAGGCAAAAAATAGAGGGATCAGTAGCAAATGGATAGGGGAGTGAGTAGTGGATGGATAAATGGAAGAAGAAAGATAAGAGAATGGAAGATGGGAGGTAGCAGTGGACGTCCGTGCGCTTACTCGCCTTGCATGACAAACGTGCGCTGACTTAACGCAAAGTCTACGCGCGATGTGCCCTGTTGATACGAGAAGAGCGCACAGAGAACTGAGAGCAGACTGGCTAGGATCGAAATACGGGAGAGGCAGATATTTACGATGTATGTGTATGTCAAGAGCGTATGTGTATATGTACATATATGCATTAGACAATATATATATATATATGTTCTAGCGTTGCTCTTTTCTTCAGCTTCTTCCTTCGGCAAGATGAAACAGAAGAAAAAGAGGAAGGAAAACAAGCTTTTCCTAGCGTGCGTTGTATGCGTACTCCTCAACTTTCTGTTCGACGGACATGTGTACAGGTGTGTACCTGGGATTGGTGGTTCGCGCGCGTATGTCTGCGTGTATTCTGTATGTCAATATCTGCGCTGCGTATATTTGCACAGAGGTGTGAAGCGGGCGGAACGATCGGTCGTGTTATTTGTCATACTCTCTCCGTAGACGGTCGCAGATCGGTAGAAGTTTCCTCATCCCCTTCGCCCGCACTACCCCGCTCTACCCCTGTTTCCTTTTCCATCTACGAAAGCTCTTGTCACGAACAACGCAGCCTACAACGGTGACTGGCGCCGACTGGCGGCCTAAGTCCACAATCATCGCCAGTAGCAGCGGTAACATCAGCGGTATCACTGTATCACTCCCACCACAACCAGTAGTGATACCATGATGAAGAGCACCGCTTCTTCTGCAGCCAGACAGACATACACAGTCATGACCCATCTCGTTATCTTGCTCATCATTTGCGCTCGGTCATCAGGTCTAACTGACAACAACAACAACAATAACAACAACAGCAGCAGCAACAACAACAACGACGATATCAGCATTATGGTGAGTAGCAACAACAACAACAACAACGACAACAACAATAGTAGAACACAGCGCAGCGACACAACGCTGGCGTTAGGCAACGATCATAGGAACAACAAAAATAGCAACAACAACAACAACAACAGCAACAAGCACAACAACAACAACAACAACAACGGCACTCCTGCCGCCTAAATAATTGAGCCGTCGTCTGTCTAGGCGCTAGGCGCTAACTAATCGTTGTCTTCCTGGGATGGATGCATAATGAATGATAATAAGTTATCAACGTGATGACAACGTTGGCGACATCGGCCCGAGGACGCCGCCAACGACGACGACGACGATGACGACAAACGACAACGACTCCAATACCGCCACTGCCGCGCGACGCCATGGACGCGGGCGCATAAACGCATTGATCTCCCGGAACAACGGCGACGACGACGTCGTTGTGGTCATGGTTGTGTTTCTCGGCCGTGCGTTCGTTCGTTCGTTCGTATGTCTTTGTCATGTGTCATTGTAGGGCAGGTGTATGGAGGGGTGAGATCCTCTTCCGCCGTGAGAGAGAGGCGGGGAGAAAGAAATAGAGAGCGACCGACGTAATGATGTAGTGGCTGGAATCAGTAGCGGAGGACACGGACCGGGCAAGGGACCACTAACATCGATCGACATATGTAGACAGGCAAGCTGGCGGCAAGACGTCAGCGGCTGGGAAAAGACACGCAGATATAGACAAAAATAGAGGGGAGAAGGAAAAGCGGATGATAGAGAGGTGGTAGAGAGAGAGAGAGAGAGAGAGAGAGAGAAAATACAGAGAGAGAGAGCGATGGTGAGGGGTGAGGGGGGGGCATAGAAGATAGGAGAAACGTGAGCAAACACGTAGGGAAAAATGAGGGAGGCAGATGAGAACAACATTATGTGGGGTGAGAACACAAGCACGTGAGTACAGCGCAGTCACACCACGCGCGAGAGACAAATGAGTACGCGAACGAACGCCTGAGCGCTAACTGTACAGGTACTATTATTATAGGTCGCTAGGCTCACAGACAGATAAGTCGAAGATCGAAAGATAGGTAAATCTTGGATGGCCGGTGACGAGTCGTAAACGCTCGATGAGGTACGCAGCAGCAACAGCAGCAGCAGCATCAACGGCACGAAACGGATGGCTTGTCCGTTATCGTTGATATAGTCATTGCCGATGATGTCGTTGTTATTGTTGTTGTCGTTATTGCTGTTGTTGCTGTTACTGTTGTTGTTGTTGTTGCTGTTACTGTTGTTGTTGTTGCTGTTACGGTTGCTGTTACTGTTGTTGTTGTTGTTGTTGTTGTTGTGGCCGTTATTGTTGTTGCTGTTGTTGTTGATAATGATGATGCTGTTGCCATGGTTATTGTTGTTGTGATGATGTTAATGCCATGGTTGTTGTTGTTGTTGCCGTGATTGTTACTCTTGATGATGTTGTTGTCGTCGTTATTGTTATTGTCGATGATGTTGCTGTTATTTTCATCCTCATCTGTTGTTGTTGTGGTTGTTTTTCCTCTACACCTACAAGGTAGATGTAGGAGACTGTTGCCAGGCGCCATTGCGTCGTCGCTGTTGTCGGGGTAGCTGAGGCCGCCGGCCAAAGTAAGAAGTGAGCATAAGATGATGCCGACCACAACGTCAGCAACATTAGCAACAGCAATAGCAGCCCCACCAGCACCAGCAAAAAGACGGCAAAACAGAACCGTTTCGTAGGTTCGCCGCCGCCGCCACCGCCTTCGCCACTATCTACAGCCAATGGAATGGCGGCGCTGATAATCATCCGCGAGCCAACGATGACGTTGAGGTGGGCCGACGACCACCAGCGTCTGCCCTGCAGCTTCCCGCCTTCCAATGTCGAGGCGGCAGCAGCAGCGACTCGTTGTCCGGCAGGATAGCTCGCTCATTGTTCTGCCGCTCACTGTCCTGCCAGAGTAGAACAGTCATTGCTGGGACCAGCAGCATCAACTGAACCCACAACCCACGGCCGGTGTGTGGAGGCGATGATGGGATGCGGGAGGCGATGGGAGGCGGGAGACGCCGGGCACGCGGGAAGACCCGATGAGATGAGCATTAGGCATTCAGGCAGACCAAAATAGCGGTACAGCAGCAGCAGCAGCAACAGCGACGTCTGCGGCCGAGCTTGTCTTTGTGTCACTCTTGTTGTCTCTCAACGGCGTTTGTTGTTAGCTCAACGCCGCTCTGCGTTGCCCTCTGGCCGGCGCCACCGAAACCGCCGTGGTTGCTGTTGTTGTTGATGACGCCTGGCGTCGCCTTCTTCGTCGCATCTTCTTCTACAGACGCCTTCTACGCCGTCACCTACACGCCAACGGCATTTCCTCCTGCCAACTAGCTGGTTTTGTCTGAGCGGCTGCTGCTATCTTGCATCTCGTCCGTTATCGTTGCTGTTGTTGTTGTTGTCGTGGTCATTGTTATTGCTGTTGTTGCGGCCGCTGTTGTTGTTGTTGTTATTATTGTCGGTGTTGTTGTCGTCGTCATTGTTGCTGTGCTAGTTGTTGTTGTTGTTGGCGTCGTTTTTGCAGTGAGGGTTGCTGCTGTAGTTGTTGTCGTTGCTTTCGTCGTCGTCGCCGTATTGTTGTTGTTGTTGTTGTTGTTGTTGTTTCTCTTGTTATTGTTGTTGTCGTTGTTGTTGTTGTTATTGTTGTTGTCATTGTTATACCTGTTGGTATTGCTGTTCTTGTTGCTACTCTTGCTGCTGCCGCCGTTGCCGCCACTGGAGTCATGTGATCATCATATCATGTGTTGATCCCACAACTGCAAGCAACGCATTGTCATGCTCATCATCACCACCACCACAATCACCAGCATCAACCAGTACAGTCATTGCCATTGGCATTATCATGATCCTGATGTCCTGTCGTATAGCCTGCTTCTTCGCGGGCGGGCCAAAGACGGAATGTCTTGACCGTAACGAGCCGCCCCGTAGGTGATAGCGACGTAAAGACCTACGAATCGGTTGCTTGGTCAGGTTGCGGCATTTCCTCTGTCCGCCGCTGTCTAAATGAATGACGGCAGACGAGGGCGGCGTAGAAGCAATTCTTATGTCATTTATTCCTTTATTTCTATTCGTATTCCCTTTTCCTATACCTCTGCTTGTCTGTGCGCTTGAGGTGTGCGCTTGTTTGCTTCCGTTGTCTTTTTTGTTAATACGAATCCTATTAACGACATTAATTTTACATAACACCAGTACCTGTATTACAACTGCTAACGTGGGTTAGGAAACACCGCGGCCGTTGCCAACAGCATTGTCTAATGACGGCACCAGCCCAAAATGTATAAATAGAGCACGAGTGAAGACAACTAGAATTATCGAATAATTGAATGCGCTTATTCAATGCGAGGTTTTGTATTTTTATTGTGCCTATATCTATCAACTGGGACAAATACTACCCACTGATACAAAGGTCAACCCAGCTGAGCGCGTTTTAGTGCTTTGCCGTTTTGTAGCTTGCCGATCGACCAAATCGAATTCAATAGCAATTGTGTTGCTACAAAGAAACGACTAGGCGTTATGAATTGAATTCTATAAAGATGAGCTTCCACTCGATACCACTAATCATTATGGTGGTGGTATCGAGCCAGCATAACAGTAATATTGTTGTGCTGGGGGGCTCTTTGACAGCCGGCTGGGCTTGAACAGTGTCGTTTTGTGGGGTTTGATCGATAATGTCATTGCATGCGTTAGAATGTATCGAGACGCAAGTTGATCGTGAAAAGCCGTTGAGCCGATTCTGCGCTCGTTACCAGCAAACTGGGGCTATATAACCCTACTCTCTTGGAGATATGTACGTACCAATGGCCACTGCCACGCGGCAGTGGGGGTTTATGGGGTATTTTATGGGGTATAAGAGTTTTTTTTTTATGAGGTATAAGAGTGTTTTTGTATAAGAGTTTTTTTTATGGGGTATGTATAAGAGTTTTTTTTTATGGGGCATAAGCGTGTCACAATTCGAACAGTCTGGATGAATCAACTATGGGGCACATCTAATACAGTAAGATCTTTACTGCAATGTGCACAATCTGCACTTCAAACGTTGTTACCTCTATCAGCTACTTACGACGTGCCTGTTACGATATTCTAGTAAAAAACTTGCAAAAAGTAGTTCAGCCAGTCATATTGTGATGTAACTATAAAACCCGCCCAGTCATCTCACCGTAGTACATGTTTGAAGAAAACGCATGTATAATCCCTGCGTATACTTTATGAAAGTTAAAGATCCTCTTGATTAATGGGATTTATATATACCCCTGATATAAAAGGGTGACATGTGTATTTAGGTTACATGTATAGCAAATGTATAGCATATATATATATATATATATATATATATATATATATATATATATATATGTATATATATATATATATATGCGCTTAAGATTTGTAAACTTTTTGTTTACTAAAACAATAAAACAAAATGTGAATAAAAGCCGCATAAATCCCAACAGAGAGTGCAATATGGTCGAAATGAAAGGCAGTAATGCATTCTAAATGTAACTAGCTGGTAGCCGATCCGCATCAATGCTTTTGTTTTCTGATTCTACTACAATTCATTTCGTTCTATTCGAAGTGAAAAGTCCTCTTCTGCTGAATAGATAAATAAGCCAGACCAGACCCATCGTCCTCTGCTCGCTTCTTATCAAGTCATGCCGCCTATGATAGAAGCCACGTTCCCTCTACAAACAACCAAAGGCGTATTTTGTCTCAAAAACATGGTCACGCGTCGATCACCCCTAACATCTTCTATAAGTTTTCCGATATCGTTTAGGATTTTCGCTGTACCAATGCCGATGGAGTCGAGTGTCTCCTATGTAATAGCTATAAAGTGTCTCCCGTGTAGTAGCTCCTTGATAGCTCGAGATGCTTTTTCGTTTTCCTAATTTGCGCCTTTTGCGACCCATCCTGATTCAGCTGCGCTGTAGTAGATATGACGAGGTCGCCGTGCATCACGTCCCATACAAGTTTTATTATTATTAATATCGCAAGGAAGGGTCAGACAGACCTCTGGACAAAACAGCTTTGTGTTAAAATAAGTTGCCCAATACGTGCTCCCCAAATATTAGTCCTCATGTGAAAGCGAACGGCGGGAGAGTTGTCATACCACCAGCTATGTCTGCGCTCAGGCGCAATGCGCTACCGCTGAGCCCTGAATGCACGAAAGCGTTACTCTTCTTCGTATGCGTAATTATCGACACGACACAATCCCGAGCTTGATGATGAGGATTGTTTAGTGCCGTTGTCAGCAAGCACAACAAGATAGCCAGCGACAATCTCTCAGCTCTTATCCCTGTGTGACTTCCCGCAGTATGAAGGTGGCTATTTTTGAAGGTTTGTCTGAGAACGTTCTAGACATAATCAAACCTACTTATTCCTAGATTGCGAGTTGTTTTAGAAGAGGAGGTCGATTGGCTGCCAACGATGTTATACGTTGCGGCGGCCAATCCTTGGAATTCGTCATTTCTTTCTGGTATCTGGGGCTTCGGCTTCATTATACTGGGACGACCTTCACTGCTCACATTGTCGAGACAGTGCGCACAGCCCTAATCTCTCTTTATGGAGAGGTAGGCAACGTCCGGCGACTGTCCGTCCCGACCGCAGTGGCACTTTTCTACCTCAAGATTGTTCCAACGCTGATGTATGGTCTTGACAGAGTATGGGAACTTCTCACTCGGGCAAACTTCGGTTTACTTGAAAGGTGTTTCACAAGGTACATGAAGCGCGTACTTTACCTGTCAATGCGGGCAAGGAGCCGCTTTGTGTACCTAATGTCTGGCTGTACACCGGTTGTTGGGATAACTCGATTGAGGTTGATGACGCCGCGTAAAGTAGCATTCAAGAGCTTTATCTCGGAATGGGAAAATAAAGTTGAACAACGTGTCTATACCAGATACCTAGTTCATGGGTATTATCCCCTGGTCTGTTCGAGTACAAGCTTCCACGAGGAGTACACGGAGTGCATCTCTCGACTGTGCTCTCAGGCATGTACGAAGTTTCATGCGTCTGCCTGGGTGGCCCTTTCAAAGAGATCACTGCACTGCCTCTCTCAAATAACACGCCACTAGCAGCTGACTGTATAAATGTATAATTATCTATGTTATAAGCATACTCAATGAGAGTGAAATAAATATGATGATGAGATTGCGGGTTGTAGAACGCGCTGATAAAATAAAAAGTACACAACTATTCTATCCTGTTTGGGCAGATGTTCCGGATGCCAGAGAAAATCCTCCTCTGTAATGGACGCGTTGATTTATCTTGGAATCGATGACTCTGATCAGATATATATATATATATATATATATATATATATATATATATAATACAGTACTTGAATACGAGAAACAGTCAAGACAGTCTGTTAAGGATGATTTCAAGCAAACGCGACGGCCACGAAACAGAATAGCGCATCCAATGATAGTTGAGTTTATTAAATGGCACTGTTGCTTGAGTAGGTATTAGCTAGAATGTGGCCTCTTAAAAGGAAATCGCGGCACACTCTTAGTTCGTGGACACATATTCTGAGGTAGGCTACCGTCATATGGAGAAGACAGACTGCAATGGCTGCTCTTGAGTTCGACCCAGGTCTCTCCGTCTCTCCAAGTTACGAGGTTCACGCCGCTTGACCATCCTGAACAACTCCACTGTTTCATCGGTGCTAACCTGCGGCTGGGAGGTGCAATTTGCGCGTTCCACTCATATATGTCCTATGGATGCATACGGGTGGAGTCAGGAATAAAGACGGTCGAACATGGGCCTAGCTCCATACAAAGCGCTGAGATATTGTGTCATTTTGACGTCAACAAAAAGCATTTGCAATCGTTTTTTTTTTAATCTTACGTTTCCTGCATTCTGAAAGCGCAATTTCCTCAATCAGTGCTGCGCAGTATCCAGCCTGCACCATGTCGTACCCTGCACCTCGGCGTCCAGGAAATATTTTGAGATCTCTAAGATGGCATTTATAAGATGCCATTATAGGTAGATGGATGTGACACTATTATGGACGGCTGCCAGCAAGGCAGAACCGATGGCAAATATACCACGAATAATGGCTTATTTTGTGGCGGGACTATGTAGTCTTCCCGCAAGCTTGGGTAAACGTACATTTTTCTTTAGAGCCCTGCTGGCCACCGTTTAACGCAAATGCCTATGCATTTGCCGAAGAAGTACTAAGATACGTCTTTAAGCCCGTGAACTCGTAGTAGTTTTGCCAGATGTAGCGAGTCGTCGAGCCCGGTGGCGTAGTGGATCAAGTCTCCGCCTCACAACCGGAGGAAACACATAGGTGCGCGGGTTCGAGCCCCACCGTTGCACATTTGTATTTATAGGGGTCCGTCTATGAAGCAATGTGAAAAACAGTTCCGTGGACGTTGAATCTTGGCTGAGGGTCAGCCCGAAAACTTTAGATGTAGCGAGTCATGCGAGAGCTTACGTTTACAGCTTTAGTTACGCTTATCGCAAGTGAAACTCATACACTTCAATTACTGCTTTTTACAGATAAAATCGATCACGGGTGGTCTTGCCATAACAGACTGGCCTCATTCCTTTCTGTTTTTGGTCAAATTAGCGTCTTCAAGCTCATGAGAGCTGCGTGTGGGCTGACGAACCGGCTGACGTAATTCTCAAGTGTGTAGCACGAAGCAAATAGACGAGTGGGAAGATGAAATACCATTTGAAATTGGCCAATAATGTTAATGTTGCCGCGTAAACACGAATGAGCAGGGTTCTAATAATTGATAGGCTAATAGTTGCTGTGTTGGGCTTCTATGTTGAATGTTGGTCCCCCTTGCGCGATACCTAAATGCCCATCGTAGGCGCTGACATGTGTGACCTCATCTCATGCCAAGCGCCTAATATACCTACCTGCCTGCAGCCTGTAGCCTTTGTACAGAGCGCTTTAAAGACGTCGTCGCCCGTCAGAACCATTGTAACGCCGACTCGGCGGAGGTATACCTTGGTTTTCGTTGTTTATATTAGTTTTAATTAAATAGGATAACGAGATCTTCTAAGACAGGTCCAATACGGTTTTATATTAAAGCTACATGATATAGTGCACAATGACACGTACACCGACCATATCTCATTTTACCTAGTTCACGAGACATTTATCTAGCTTACGTAACACTAGCTATCCATGTCCGTTGTGCTGTTTTGAGCTTAAATCCGTTAACACAGCTCTTGGCCAACTTAATCTCCGTCAGGTTTTTTTTGAAGTTCAAAGAGCGATGTCTCCGCTGTACATAAATACCGCCTGACAGCACTGTCAATATTGAATGTCTGATTTTGCTCGAGTTTATGATGAAAACGTGTGCGCTCTACTTGGCAGAGTGACAATAGTTTCTTGCTGAAAATTACAAACGATTTAATTAGGCTTAATCGCGGCGGACAAGTAGAAAAATCCACGTGATTATGATGATTATAATGATGCCGGAGATAGTGAAGGGGACATCTCAGGCATCGCGCGAAATGTTAGCTCAACAGATGCATTCGCCGCCAACAAACTATAAAAAATGTGTGCCTAGCTCTTATAGAAGCCCATCGCGGCTTATTTGCTACGTATCAAATATCTGTTGAGAAGGCGCGACTAAGTAGTCGCTGGTAAACAAAATTATTCAATTAGCTGGTGAAACACTCACACGTCTAGTCAACATCCCATTAGCGCATGAAGCCATGCCGCAGGAACTTCACCCGGTTAACCTAGCAGGACTGGGCGTCATCCTGATGCCTCGGCATTGCAGTATTATTACACGGCTCTGCGTCAACTCCGTGCCAAGGGAAGTATCAATGATACACTCTGGGGCATTACGGTGTCCACATAAGACGTCGCCAGGGCAGTGCCCGAGGGTTCAAAAAATCCACAGTAATGGGTAAAGCTCGTGAACGAAAAGCGGTTCGAAGCACTTCTGACGAAGGCGCCCGCACCCTCTAAGCGGACTAGATGGTGGTCTATACAAGTGGCAGCCCGACCTGGGACGGCTAGCATGGCTACCGGCTCTCCCGCGGTGCACTCGGTTGTTTCGGTATGCATGGATGCGCCGATTGTAGTGCGCCATGCTTGTGGAGTTCGGTGGCCTGGTGGTGCATTCGTCTGCGCCTCGCAACCGGAGGAGACACATAGGTGCGCCGGTTCGAGCCCCACCGTTGCACATTTGTCTTGATGGGGGTCCGTCTATGAAGCAATGCGAAAAGCAGTACCGTGGACGTTAAGTCTTGGCTGAAGGTCAGCCCTAAACCTTTATTTTTTTTTGTGCCCCATGCTTGCAGCTGCGGCGAGCCTGTGCGTGCCCTCGTCCGCGACGGTTTGTTGTTTTACGGACCGCGACGCACGAAAATGAACAACACTTTCGCCACTGCGCTACGGTCCGGCGGCCTCTATATCCGTACGGAAACCTGGTGGCCACACGAATGGCCTTAGCTCAATGGAATGACTTCCTTTCTCTTCGAAAAGGGTCGATTGTTGGTTTAAGGTGGCACCGTAACCTACACGAGGAAACCATACACGGTCGATATCGGTGTCTACCGAACGAGTCCCTCATGATTGGCCTACTCGAGGCGGTGCTTGCGAGATAGCTACCTATCGTCAGCAACCGCGACAATAGTGAATAAACTATATTGTCAATTCTCTAAAAGTCGTGCTAACGTCATTTTTGTAGACCCCATGCAATTGGTTTGCCAGGTTGTGTCCTGACAGCTTGAGCTTTTAAGCCTTCTAGATAAACCCTGTTACGCTGAAGGCCTGTTACGCTCAAGGAAGACCGCTTGCGAGAAACAGTGGAACAGAAGCCCAGGGTGACTAAGCGTGAAATAGCTCTCGATTTTGAAGTGTATCACACAACTTGTATCACTCCAGCGTGCGCATGGTTTCGTGTCAAAGCTAAACCTCATGATCTCAGCGAGCGCAACAAACTGGAGCGCCTAGCAAAATACTCTTCTTGGCTTGCCGTACACAATAGGTGTCCGCTGTGGGTCTTTTATGGCAATGTGAGACGTGGAAGACCTGTTGCGCCGCAGCTCAACCTCACCAGGAGAGGCCAAGACATTCGCGCATTGCTCTGTGCCTGGTGAGATCAACATGGATCGTCCACCACGAGTTTCTTCTTAATGACTAAATAATAGACACGGATGTCTACTGTGAGCTCGACCGAGCCTTTGTTTTTCCCTAAGGCTAATGCCCGTGTATGGTTTTGCACTGATACATCCAAGCATCATTGCCAAAGGAAGGAAATATTGTATGTAGACACACGTATCTCGCATGTCTCTACCTAATTTTACCTAAATATACCTAAGGAAGCCAAAATTGTGACACATAATTTAAATTATCAGAAGTCTCATATTATGCTAACCCCAATAATAAATAAGTAAGAAAACAATATTTGTACTTTTTTTTATATATCTAGTGCGTAATGATAACAAGCTTAAATTGCAAAATTTTGCTGCACCCACCGTACTTATCGGACATTGCACCGTCGAGCTACCACCTATATGCATGCCTGCAGAATGATCTACAGGGAAAGAAATTCACTTCACCAGAAAGGTATTTGATGTCTATGTCTGAAAATTTGAATCCAAAATCACCTCCTGACAACGGCAGGGTAAGCGTTTCCACAGGCGTCGGCGTATGTCTAGTATCATACGTAAATAATCATCATCATCATCAGTTGTTTTATTGACATGCTCTTTTACAGGCAATCAGTCATAATTTATGTCAAAGTCATATTGCATTAAAAATACCTATCGTTGTAGCACCTGCATATGTAAAGTGTTACCACAATATTATACACGTACACACAAGCCTATATAACACAATTTTTTTCTGTATATCTATTGTATACCCATATCATAGGGTAATTTCATCTTGCACAATGTCGACAACTCACAGATTTTAAAACTAATAACAATTGTTTTCTGCGTTTAGTTCCTTGGCCAAGCGTCTTTTAAAAGCGCCGACCCGCTCCGTATTTCGGAGGTCCTGCAATAGCTCATTCCATACTTTTGGCAGCATGCAGGCTAGAGAATGCTGCGCTAAGTTTAATCTAACTCTGGGAAACCTCAGTTGGCCCTAATATCGCTGAGACCTGAAGAGGGTCAAATGGAATTTGAATTCGCAATCTGGAAGTAGTTTGCGTTTAACCACTTTATGGGCAAGCACGGCTAAATTTAATCGTGCTCGCTGATCGAGTTTGAGTAGTCCGCGTCTGCCGCACCATGGCGACACGTCGTCGCGACGAGACAGACCAGTAATGGTTCGCATCGCATTGTTCTGTCCTCGTTCAAACGGAACATCCCTAAGAGTAGAGCAATATAGACCCTGCTGCCTCGTGCTCTCCAAAGCCCTGCACGCGAAAAGCGTGTGATCTACGTCGCCAATCTCGCCGATGTCGCCTAAGGCACACCATTTTCCCGATCTACAACATATAGGTAAGAAACCTCCCATGATCAGTGAGAATTTGGGCTAGGTAGTACTTAGTTCGTAGTAGCGCATCGGCACCAGTTAGTGAGGTCTAGCAAATTGCCCTTGTTCTTGACTATTCGTTTTTTCAAATTCCTGGTCCCGGTGTAAGGAGGTGTTCTCCTTTATCTGTTTGGATAAGGGTACCGTTTAAAAAGTTACAATACAGCGTCTGTAGACACTGTCCTATAGACTCTAATTACCCTTATGATCTACATTTTTTGTCCTTTGTTCAGATTTCCTACTGCTCCTGGCTTCTAATGATCCACACGTGTGATCCGCACAGATTAATAGAATTAGCGACAGATGCTGGAAGACGACACCGCTTTTTTCGAAGGTCTCGCAGCTCTTGGCATTAGCTTGATTAGGTCAGCCGCCACCTGGATAGTTTTAGCCGTTGCGTAATCACCGTGGGACGTACAGCTCAGGTTTGGGTCAAGCATTACGCCCAATTATTTTTCTGCTTGGTTATCTGGATCATGTGAGCGTCCACACGGATGCTCAGTTTCCGGCAGTGCTTTTCTCAATAAACAGAAGTTCGCTCTGTTCCGGTGCTAGCGAGACTTCATCCACCGGTCGACCTTTTGGCCATTTGCGACCAGCTCGACCCCTATATTTAGCACGCCATCGTACGCTAGGTTTCACAGAATAGGCTCTGGCACAGGGGCCCCGTGGCATACTTGCAGTCATCGCTAACTCCTTGCCGCTACGACCCACACTCAGCTTGCCTAAATAAGATGCTATGAGACACCAAAGGTTTCTTCGTCGCAAGAGACACAATTTTCTTCGTTGCATTCAAGATGACTCCCCTATTTGCACTCTTGAACGCACTCTTTACATTCAGGTACGGATTACGAGTATTGAGGCTATTTAGTTTTTTGTTCTTAGCATAAGCGAGTACCTTGCTAGTGGCCTGAAGTATTGACCTTCCTTTAGATGCATGCCATACTGGTTGTGTTAAAATAAGACGCAGCTAGTTTTACTCGCTTTGATAAGTCTACTGGCAAGGATCGATTCAATCTATATCTAGGAGTTTGCGGCATGTTAAAAGTTATATATTAGATGCTCTGAATTTGCTTATATTTAGGAATTGCTCGTATAGCGTTTTGTGAGAACCCTGCAGCCAATCTTATAGTACTCAGTACGTAAAAAAAGTTGGATTTTTTAACGATTATTTGACTCCAAGTTGAACATGCTTGATTCAAATCAAGAGAAACCGATGCGCAGAATAAATTAAAAAGGACTCATTTTCTGTGCATACATTTTGTCTACTCAAAGCGTATGTTATGCTTTTGCTTCAAATTTATTCGTAAACGCATATTTTAATTTTACTTTAATGTACATGTATGTACATATACCAATATTTGCCTAACCTAACGTACACTACTACACTACCGGCTAATTTTTCAGGCGTGTTCTTCAAATACAAATGCAGCCATTTATTTTTATATGCATTGATCTAACCGCACACCGTATTTTTCCGTATCTACACATGCGTCGTTAGACAATAAACACTTTAATATCTGCATTCACCCTACCACCTTTATTCTTTATTGATTGAGTTATCGATCATTTAGGGATGCTCACTGAGAGCAGGTTTACTGTCGACTCGGGCTTCTATGGGATTGCATTATTACATTGTATCCATCATGTATACTCTTACATGTATATATATATATATATATATATATACTTATTTATTCATTTGTATGTATGTGTGTCTCTAAAAATCAACAACATCTACAGATGACGTAATGGTCAGGTGGTTACATTTCAGTGCAGATTTCATGCCGCTCGACGCTGTGACGCTCTTCTGATCGTCGAGATCGGCGCTGCTATTTATTCAACGCCATCGCGTAGTTCATCATTGCCACAATATCACCAGCTGTTGACGATTGTATACGAACAGCTTTAGCGGCTGTAGCAAGCGGCAGCACGGACAAATACATACGAGGCGAAATGGCCACAGCTTCAACGCCTCCTGATACATCTCGTTTCTCTCTCGTGTTTTAATCTCTCATTTTCCTTATACAACTTTCTCTCACTTCCTTTGCCGTTCGCCTGGTGCGCTCAAACCCCCAGTTGGCTCGCTCTATACGTACAAATCTGCGTATATCTGGAACGTCTGTAAGCAAACGTCTCTGCCACGTACTGCACCGGCTTGCCGTATCCGTGACCCATTCTGAGTTCTTTGATTTTTTCGTCATAACTGGGCACTCCTTCTGGAGTCATTCGTTAGTTTTTGTATATATATAGCTGTACCTTAATATATATATATATATATATATATATATATATATATAGCTGTACCTTAACATTGCTGGCTATGTCACATTTTGAAGAAAAGCCTGTACCAAATGTAATGACAGTGCGTACCACGTCAGCTCGAAACAGTGAACAAGCGACATCATCATACGCCGGCCGGCCGGAGCAATTTTGTTGCGACGATGGAACGAGAAGCAAATACATCTTCGGTGCAAATTCTCAGGTAGCGTCATATATTTACCGATCTCCTCTCATCAGAGAGTTTAAAACGAAGTCGAACGATGGAGGATGAAAGTGTCAAAAATTCCGTTTTCCGTGTGGGGGCGGGTGCGCAAGCTTATATCTCTCTCTAGTGACGGCTGCATCTCAAAAACGGTGTAAATAAAAATAAATTGCAAATACTTCAATATATTTGATTGATACATAGTGTCCCTTTGGCTGATGGAATTGATTAAAAAACTATAGATATGATGCACGTCTAAAGTTAATCACAAAGACGTTATATATATATATATATATTATATAACTCTTTATCATTATCATCTTTGGTACGGCGATGAGTTACTACAGTTAATTGTGCAACCATTAAGCACACGAAACGTTAACCATGATATTAATAAAAATAATAATAATTAAAGATGAGTCAAATGGCCGTACTGTATAGTCGCGGCAAGCTCGCTCCCGAAGTACAGACACCGCCATCAGTATCTGCAGCGTAGATATATCGACGTAATACGGCCGGGTGTACGGTGCTCCGAATACCCGAAACCGAAAACGTGGTCACTTTTCTGGTTATGCGCATGGTCATTTCTGGCTGTGCCTCCTGTACTGAACACGTATTCAATATAAAATGCGTAGCCGGTATGCGCGTTACAACTCAGTAACTACTTTCGACACGATCAGCTAGGCGGGTGGGGTGCTGTCATGCATTACTGGCCACACAGTATACACAATATAGAGCAAAGCGGGCATCGTATAGCGGCGATGCCGGCCTGGCCAATGAGTGAGCTTTTTGGCTATATATATATATATATAGTACTCTCATTGTATATACTATACTTAGATGGCTAACTATGATATGCTGATTCTACTTACTTATTGCAGTGTAACCTAAAAACAAAACGAATCCTTATCCTCCTAAGTGATCCAAGCTGACCAGATGCCACGGAAGCGAGGTCGCTTCAAGCAGCCGCAGAATGTCACTTAGACTACTCTCGAAGCACGCGGCCTCTCAATAAAATTGATTTCATAATTTTATAACCGACATAATGCGATTCTCGCGCACAAAAAAGACAAGTTTGCGGCACATTACTATAGAAGGAACGAGCTCTCCCGCCAACAAAAATGTTAGTGCAGAATAGACGATATCCATATCAAAACTTACGCGCGCTTAAGCAGCGCATCATGCAAATGCATGATTTGAAATGTATAATCGCCATGCTTTCACCTGATTCCTAATTATAACTAATTAAAGGGAATTAACGATTCACATAACGAATGGCGGATTTACGCAGAACAGAGCAAACAGTAGGGAAATCGACGACACTAAAAACTACTAACTATAAATCAGAGCGAAACAAACTTAGATCGGTCGACTCGCGTTCTCACCCACAATTTTTGTTTTAAGAATATATATATACATATAAACTTAATCGAGACCTTTGATAACTGAGCCGATTTGAGCTGCACGTAACGTATAGTGCTAAAAATTCTACTATACATCGCACCTAATTCAGAAATATAGTTCATAAAGCAGTGGTATAGTCGGGTTGTAGGCGTGAGTATTTTGGTCATCTAAAGCGACCTTCACTTAGCAACACTTTTGTTTATATTACATTAAATAGGCGTTTCACTGGCGTGATTGGGCATTAAAGTACACATACACCTCAGTTTTGCTGCACTTTAATTACATTTGTTCGATCTTATTCCATCTAGCATTCTATTGCCAGATGAGACATTTAATGACATCGTCTCGTGCATATATACATATCCCCAAATATACCAAGTCACTTTTGGCTGACTTGTCAATATTTCTCAAATATGAGTAACAGAACAGAAAAATATCAATAATTTAACTGAAATGGTGAGACAAGGAAGATTCTGTTGTGACTTTTTTCTGCCAGCACGACCCTGTTATAATATCGAACATCGGAGTGCCTTCAACTCTCATTTAATTTTCCTGCCAAAAAGAGACGTTTCCTGGTACGCCAACGTCTCTTTTCGGTTGACAATGCCTTTTCATATAGCCTATTGAAGTGCTATACGCTGTCGGATATCAATCGAATTCCGGCCCGACGTCACAGGCAAAAACCAATCCAAACTATTCTGCATTACTATGCAACGTTAACTAGTCTAAAACTCATGCACAGAAAAATATAAATGAGAAAGTACATATGTATGTAGACATATATTAAAGTTAACTGCGGGTGAGTTACGTCTCTACGCAAGACGTCTATCAAGTTTTCTGCTAGGGCCACATACCGATATTCGTAGGGGGTCTGGAAAATATCCTAGCTAGGATGGCTAGTGAACCCCAAGGCCTACATCTTGTCCAGAAACGTCATTAATACGAATACATATATATCGGAGCTAACATCGTGTGAGTTACGTCTCTGGGAAGAATTCTTGCCTTGTAATTCGAAACAGTAATACATGATACGCAAAGGGTCTCGGCAAACATCAATTTAAGTCTGGCCTTCAACGCAAAATGTTTACTAGATAATTATCTAACGCCTATTGCATATTCTAATACAATGTCGGCTCGCCTATCGCGCAATACATATCTACTAGATTCACCTTCAGCTCTGTGTGCTTTTATTTTTCCCACGTCAAACGACGTAGGTACTTCGCTTTGCTATCGACCTCGCTTTCGTTTCTATGTTGGCTTATTATAATTATCTGGCAGCCAGTTTTGGTTATTTTTAGGCAGCCATTTGGCTTTTCCGTTGAGACACCTGTTCTTCACAATATCAAGTTTATCAGTATTATGCATGCATTGTTGCATTAGTGTACGTATTTTTTTAAGGTCCAAATTTGACGAGATGCTGCTGCCCCTGCTTTTGCTTGTTTGAGTACCACTTCTAAAACTAACAACTATCTATAGGTAAAAATCTAAACGTCCCCCTGAAAAAGAGTTTTGCTATAACTATCATCTTATAACCAAAATATTACTATTCATATTGTTCTACTATAATTGTATACTGCCATGTACATGCGTTATATATTTGTTTGGCTTTTAATAATAATGTAGTCAAACGAAAAGTGTTCATCACAGCAATGTTGCCCTGTATTCTCAGAGCAGCTTTCCCCTTTTGGCCTTCCGCCAGCTAGCTATATGGGACTTGTAATTTTTGAGTCGGTGTACCGGGTGAGTGTTAGACCTATCTTCGTAATGACCACGGGATCTCTTTACACGGCTAGTTTGAGGCGTTTCGTTCATACTGAAGGTTGTCGTTCGGACGTGCGCTTCGAGACCCAACCTCCAGATCGGCGCTGCTCCTTCACCCTATAGCTGTTGCGTGAGTTGTGTTGCCCGTGCCAAAGATCACGCACTATCACGACTGACTGCACCCACCTACCCCACTGTGCCGCATCACACTTGAATCCCTATTTGTACCCAATATTCGGTTTTCTGTTTTATTGCAACATGAGTGCAGCGATAGTGTTCGACTCACAAACTGCACTCCGGCGAGAACAGCGCGTGTTCGTCACTCGCGCACACAACGTGGACAAGCCAACTCAACGTTGAACGACTTGTGCTATTGCGTTGCCAGCATTTAACCAGCAATGCGTCCCTCTATCAGCGTATGGATACGCTCTACTCTCCGTCTCGCTTTCTTTGTCCAGCCTTTCTCGTTTACTGTCTTTTTGTTAGCTTTTGCGGTAAACTTCGCAACCGACAATGTGGCCTCTCATTCCGATCATTCCCGGTGGGTGGCTTCTCTGTTAGCCAAGCATATAGACCGCTTTGCCGCGACGACTCTATAGGATTGTGATCGAGTCCGTTCAGCTTTGTTGGGTTACCGAAGCTACTATAATTCTAACTCTCCGACAACGGCAGCAGTAGCAGTTACGCGACTGGCACCGCAAATCGCAAAATTAATCTCAATCCTTATTCTTGAGCAGATTGCTTTCCTTGTCTTTCTCCTTGGCCTCCTTTGAAGGTGCCACCGACCACCCGATGCAGAGCTTGTCAAAGCCGCACGTGACGAGGTTCACCTTCGACTTGCACTCCTCCGGAAGCCACGCCGTTGCACAGACCATCCGCCGATGCCCCTGTCGAGTCAGCCATCCAGGCGCGAGAACAAATCATTGTTAGTTTTGCCCTCCAAATTGGCTTGGGTCAGCGAAGGAGGAGGAGGAGTAAAGGCGATCTCGCCGATACATATCACAGAAGGCCCCCTATGTGAGGTTTTCCTCACTGAATTGTTTTATCAATTAATTGCCTTTCTTTTCTTCACTCGTATATACACATCGAAGTTTCGGAACGGACCAAGTAAAAGCGGACAGGCTTCGCACCAGCTTGGTATTCGGAAGGTCAGTATTACATAGCACAAACAGTCCCGCTTTTCAATTCCAGCCGTAAACGAACAACAATAGATGTCAATACAACACGAATACTATTTCCAAATATAAGAACAGAAAATAAACAACTTACAATGCGATTATTTCTTGGCAATCTGGCAAGTCGCTGGCCATTGAGATCATACAGTCGAACCTGGCGGTTGTCGTGCGGGATGGCTATCACATTAGTCGATGAAACCGACAGGCGATTCACAGGCGAGTCCAAACGCGCTGTACTTAGCGGACTGCGCATGTTTCGGAGCTCCCAAACCTGAGAAGATAGTAGTTACATACTTAGCATATTAATGGGTAGTTCGAGCAATGGCAGCTTCTATACAGTAAAACATCGAGCCATAATCATAGTCTATAAACAGCCGTTCTGAGAGGTGACTTTTTCGCAAGCCATTACGCCTGAACGATCATGTAAGAAAGATGGCCTCCCTGGGATTTTTTGGCATTATCTATACGAGATACACCTTTTTATAACTTTTGGCATAACTTAGGCGTTATTTTCGAAAACTTCAGCCGAATATTTGTCGTCAGGTTGTCAATGGCTTACTGGCAAACACCTTACTCTTTAGAAAAAAACCCACAGAAAAAAGTCCAGGGGCGTCAGGACGCACGAAAAAAATGGCCAAGGAAGCTTACTTTTCAAGAAAACGCGCCCACTAAACTTTTTTAACCAAAAAAAATTATGCTACAGTTCAATGACCTTCCCTATCTAGGAAATACGTATGATAAAATGGTATATAGAACGACAATAATCAGCCCCATTTCGGTATGGCGACAAAATTCGAAATAAACCCTCAAGTGACCCTTGCCGCATCCCTATGCACATGTGTGTATACCTTGACGGTTCTGTCGTCGCTTCCGGACACAACACGATCTCCAGCAGCCGTAAACGCTACCGAACTCACAGACCTGTGACAATAAATAGAAAGCAAAATTGAATTTAGATGAAGGCTTTACTATACGATACGCGTGACAGCGTCCTAATTAAAGCAATGGCAACAACGCCACCATTCGAAGTTGTAACAGAGTAACGTTCGAGGAATGAATCGCAGTTCGTGTATAGCTGATTCACCTGATAGACTGAGATTGACCGAACAGCTATCGAAACGATGGGACCAATGTTTGGACAATAATGGCGATTTCTGTTAAATTTATAATAAAGCTATCACTTACGATTATCTTATCCAGTGTTCATTTCGGCCACCCTTATAGCAGCCATCACAAGGAATCTGAATTTCTTGCAGCGCTACACCGTTATTGTTATCGTTATTATTATTATCATTCTTTATTGCGCACTACTTTGCTAACACAACTTTGAACAAAGTATTATAAATTTCATAATTGCCAAAGTCGCCAGCCACCTCCGTGTTTCCTTTCCGTCGCCATGTGACTGCATTAGTCACTATTAGCAATAACGGAACCTTGTTGACGTCGTTCTAATGGTGATTTATCAGACTACTGCTGTCACTGCTGTAGAACGTTCGTACTAATGTTGCAACCGTTCTGATCAGTTCTGTGGTGATGTTTAAGATTGCAATGTTGCTAATGTGTTAGCTAGAGTTGTCGGTATTATCATCATGATGATTAGTGTCATTAGACAAGTAAAGAGCGAATTTATATCTATCAAATACTCACTATTCGCGCCGAAATGATAACTAATAATAATAATAATAATAATAATAATAATAATAATAATAATAATGATACTAATAGTAAAAACGAATAAAAGCGGTAGATAGTACGTACTCGGTGTGTCCTTGGAAAACGGACACCTGAATGTATGGCCTCGCGGAAGTCCCACAGTCGAAACGTTGTGTCCTTGGACGAAGTCACAACAAGCCTCTGCGATGGATGAGTGGCAAGATGCGTGAGCTCGAGATCGTGACCGACCAACTGCGTGACCAGCTCACCCGTGTTCACGTCGTACACGTTCGCTATGCGGTCCCACGATGCCGTGATCACCTGCCAAATGAACACCAGCCGTATATGGCGAGTGTACTTCATTAGAGTTGCCGCTCGTAACCAACCACCCGCCTAGGCCCACTAGAAGGCGCGTCACTGTGTGTGCGTGTGTGGCAAGCGACGCGGCTAAAAGGCCTCACTATAGAATGTAGAATGTGAAATGGTGATAATAATCTCATAATTGTTCTCTATGTAGTATAGTAGTCATTATGTATAGTTTCTTCGAGAAAATTATGTGTCGTCCACAGGTGTCAGTATATAATAATAATAATAATAATATAATTGTATGCATTGCTATTATCGGCAAGTCTACTAAACTAATCTGGCAAATGAATTAGCAACTGGTATGTCGCAGAGAATTAGAATTCCTGTTTCCTACCACTGTGGGCAAGCCAAGACCTGCTAAGAGCTAGAAGTAATCGTTATGGTTACGGGATGGTGACGCTGGGTCATAGCTGTATTGAAGGTAGCTGTGCCGCGCTGCTACGTACGTACGAACGTACCTGATCACTAGTTGATGAGCCAATCTGCGGCGACGACGGCAGCCTGATGGCCGACGAGTTGGAGAATGGGCACCCGAACCACCGACGCCTCGGCGAGTCCACCACCGTCGGCCTCGTCCCGTTCGCCACTATCGATCTCGTCCTCTGATGACTGTCCCTTCTTCATTGATTCATCACAGCAGCAGCAGCAGCAACAACAACCACCACCACCAGAGCAATGACAACCACAAGACAACAAATGCAACAGCAACAGCAGCAGCAGCAACAACAATAACGGTTGGTGTTAGTTCATAATCGATTTCAACAAACCGAGCTCGAGGAATGCAGGACAAAATAAGTGAATCCAACTCAGGTGCACAATTTCGCAATTCGCCGCTGCGTCGACGTGCGAACGAAATTCGACGACAACCGGAAATGAAAATTGTCGGCTATCATCAGCGTGGCTTACTTAAACGAAAACTATAAATAAGATTTCCTGACTAGCGAAAGGTCTGAGGCCCACCCACATGGGTGCAGATGTCGTTAAAGTAGCACAAGTCTGCTATAAGACATTGTTTAAATGCTGTAAATTGCTTTATATATGTAAGTGTATGTTATACGTTGTGCCTTATTTTGTGCCTCGTTAAGTTCACAATACATTGATTAACTGGCATCTGCAGATACATTCGGGAAGACCGCTGGTACTGCGGTAGGAGGGAAGCCAATTTGACATACACCAAACTGAATAAATCAATCCTGGAATTTGTTGGTTCATTGGTTGGTATTATATGTTTCATCCATGCTATAATCTAATATTATTATAGCTTATCTAAATGTCTGCATTTCCATTCGTCGCCGGTATTTTACTAGAATCCGACGAAACCTACAATAAAAGGTGTTTTAATAGGCTAATATACGTGCCTAGCTTAATGCGTTATATTTGTCTGGCGTTTTGGTGAAATCGTGCCAATGTTTGCGTCAAGGCTTTTTTATTACATTTTAATTCACTTTGGGTGGAAGGCCACTTATGTATCGGCTTGACGACTTGCCAAATGCGGGGAAACAGTCATCGGTCACGTACGATGAAATGAACACCACTCCTCTATAATGGATGTCGACTGAGTGTCTCGTTCAACCACTGCGATGTTGTGCAGTGGTTACAATAATGGTTACATAACGCCAACAAACAGCATAAACAGCGACTTAAACTACAACAATCAAGAAGAACATAATAAAAAGGACAACAAGCTGTTCCAATGTGCAGAGTGTACACTCGCGACCGCTGGGGACATATGGGTCCGTAGACAAACTATGGCACGGTGAATGGGCGGGGGTTCGGGGGTGTTGATTGCATGTACGTACGGGCTGCAGCTCAAAGACGGCGACGCTGGCGAGCGCGTTGGCTCTCCAGATGTGGGCGCTCTTGTCTCCCGACGCGGTGAGCATCAGCTGTTGCGATGGATGAAACCTCACCGAATTCACACTGCCCGAATGACCTGAGTACTGCAAGACGCACACGCCTGACTCGGCGTCCCAGAGACGCGCTGTGTGGTCTGCATCGCCATGTTGTTGTTGTAGTCGTCGTCGTCATTATCATCATCATTGTTGGTATTGTTGTAGTTGATGTTGCGGTTGTTGTTGTTGTCGTGATTGCCCACAACGTAAGCCCAAAAGCACACAGTTGTCGCGTTAGTCTTACTGCACTGGTCTACTGGAACGGTCAAGCTGTTGCTACCGCTCCTGTTACTGCAGTTAGTTACAACCATCTTGAGTCTCGAACTATTTCGCTTACTTCACTTCGATATTACACTGCTTCTCACCATACTATACTACGACTAACACTGTTTCTGTTCTTATCATTCGCATAAGTCGTTGATTTCAGTTCGCAAAACATTGCATCGCCATGCGCTAAACCTACATGTAACGTACACGTGTCAGCACGTCTCCGGTCACGTCAAACGTCAACTCCAATGTCGCGGAGGGCGATGTCGGTAGATCGAAACGTAGACCCGAACGCGACTACTGCATCGTCCTGCCCGAGCTACCCAGCCGCTAGTAGTTAAGTAGCTCGACGAGCCAACAACCCCACATCTAACGAAAACTCATCTACTCACCAGCACTGGCTGTGGCCACGATCGGCACTGCCGAGCTGGGGGGCGCACTGACCTCCCAGACGCCATCACGATGGCCGGAATAACGCGCAACGGGGACACAGGTCAACGCGGACGTCTTGAACGAGGACACGATCCGGGACGTCGATGCCTTTAACTTGTACGTCGACTTGATCTTCTGGCTTAACTGAGAACCGCCACCTAGAAGAAGAGCGGCACAGCGCCAACACCGCGCAACAATTGTTAGGAAAACTACTAAAATACAAATCGATTACCAACCACTACATTCCTTTCCGACCAGCCACGGTCAAGCTCTCCCCGATCAAGTGTGTGTGACATCCGCCATTACGCCATCGAAAGGAAGAAGAGGTATTTCCGACTTTTCACGCTAATCTATCACCGCTGACTCCATGTACTGGTTCCACGATTTAGACATTTTTCGGTGTTTCTTTGTTCAAAAACGTTTTTCTTTAAGTGCGTGTAACTGGTAACATGCGTGGTGACCATGACTTCAGTATTACGTAAGTCTAATGTAAGTGTATGAGTTTGCATTGATGCATCCATGTTACGCTCTTAAGTGGGCCTGTTTAACAACAAATTATTACAATATCGTGGAATGACCAAACACCGGGGCCAAGTGTGCCACCGAATACGCTATATTATTTCAAATTACCAAAGGCTAGATTGTGTGTAGTCTTAAAACTCTTTGATGTAACATTAACACATTTACCCAGCTCTGGAAAGATGGATGTCTTACACGCACACAAGATAATGATCCAGAATCAAAATAAGAGGACAAAGGCAACCTGGGTGAACGTGAGCAGTACGTTCCCTCTTCACCTCTTTGTTTTAAAAGCAAATGTCCAAATACTGTTGGACAAAAGAGATCCCAGAGGTCAGAAACCTTTGCAGCAGAGCGAGAAGAGTATACGTCAGATCCCGGAGACGGGCTATTGAAGAGCAACTAGATGATTATCGAAGCGCTCGTAAGACCTTGCACAAGCTATTTGAGCGAAGTAAAGAGGCGGGATGGTAAGAGTTGATCAAACAAGTGGAAAATGAGCCATGGGAGAAAGGTTACCAAAGGCTGGAAATAAACTCGGAAAGGCGTCGCCAAGGCTCCCGAATAAGCTCGTAAGGGACGCAGTACAGACGAAAGAGAAGTCAACCACCTATAGCTCGCTGTGACTTTTTAGTGTGCGGGAAAAACCTATGAATCCTCTTTTAGCGAGCAGGTTAACAGAAGAGATAGGATATTTTTTACACGACGTAGTTTTTACACTCGTTCTTACACGACGAGTGTAAGAACAGTAACCTGCGTAGTGTTAGTGATACTACACGGCTAGGAGAGAGACGGAACTGGAGGACAAGGAGCGGATATTCCGGCCCCAGAAAAGGAGGGACTGACTATCTTGCTCATAGGGAGATAGGGGATCTTGACTTTTACCTGGAAAGACACCGAGTTACGACCAACAATGTAGTCCGGCGCCTCGGTGTCCAATTGGACCAGGGTCTGTTGGCAATAAGCACGTGAGGCAGGATGCAAAACAAACATTGCTTTGGCATGCCTCAACAGACTGATGCCGAGAACCAAATGGGCCGGAGAGAAACAAGGGAAATTGCTGGTGAAAGTGGCATATTTCATCGCACTAGGCACTGCCCCGATCTTGTCCTCTGCAGTAAAGTTTAATAGCAACGGACGATGCTACGCAGCGCCCAGAAGTGCAGATCATATGGCATCGTACACAGTAGTGTCGTTGGGAGCTCTGATCAAAGAAACAGCAGAACTGTTCCAGAACCATGCGCTTGCTTTTTGAAGGCTAGAAAGAACACCCTAAAAAGATGGCAACTCGGAAGAAGAGCGCAAAAGAAAGTCGTGCCGAACCTCAGGTCCTGGTTTAAGAGACAGCACACGGGGAAATAACCTATCACCTTACACGTGTGCTGTTACGGGTGGTTACGGGTAGTGGGTTACGTGTGCTTTCAGGAGTAACGGCATAGAATAGGCATAATTGCAAGTGCTAACTGCGTCCTCTTTAGCATGGGTAAGAGCGATGGTATATCCGACACGCCCGAACACTGCATACACTTTGAGAGAAAAGGGGCAAGGTAAACAACAACAACTAAGGCGTCGTTTCAAAGTAGCATCCACGGTCAGCTGCAAAAAACCTGGATAACAATTACCTCATCCTTCGGTAGTCGTGAAAAGCAAGGACAAAGCGTTAGACAAACAGCCAGCAATCTACAAAAATGCTCCCGCGCAAAAAAAGTCATTTTTGTGGCTCTGATGCAGTAGCTTAGCAGTCCCGCACTACCTGCGGGACAGATACACTTATTTGCTTGTGAGTAGGGCAACGGGCATACGTCGCGGCTCCTACACTATTGAGTATGGTGATACTGGGGCAATACTAAAGATAATGTATATATATATACATTTCCATAATGCGGCCAAGTATTGTGATCCAACTTGCACCATTATTTCATTCTGAATATTTCTCCTTCAGTCGACTGCTCCCCGTTTTTTTCTTCTACATTTTGGTAACCAAAATCATGATGATGGGCGTCGCAAAGGCTTTGGCCTTAAAACTAAACCTCTTCCCTTTCGCTCGTTTGTTCCAAAGCTATGTAAATTGCATACAAATTGCCGACAAGCCAGAGGAATCAAGCGAGTGACGCATCGAGCTGAAGTTGACGCGTTCGTTCACGGCGCTCTGTCGCATAGCCACATGAGGTCACAGGAAACCAGCTATTTGGCTAATAAATCGTCTATACAAAGCGTGGATCAGGGTACATCCACGTCCGTTTTTAGACAGCAGTTTGTTTTGTCACCACCAGCCACAATTTCGAGTCAGTTTTCCGCTCGCTATCCTGCGCTGTATGAATGCATAGCCTAACGACAGAAACGTAGAGATGAAAGCGTTGTCCTCAGCTCAGAGTACAGGCGAGAGAGAGGGGGCACGCAAACGAAGGCGAAGCGAAACGAGTGTCAGGACGTGTTAGCACTATGTTAATAGCGTTTAGATTCGAGTGGTACTTTTTGTACCATTTTCGAGCGGAACAGCGTACTTACTACATCCATCTATCTATACGTACGTGTGTATATCGGCGGCTAATCTCACCAATGATGGGTGGTCCGTTGGCAGGAGTGACGCGCACGCAGGCCTGCCCTCGTACGTGAGTCCTCAGATATACAGCTATACAGTCCACCGCAAACCACTACCGCTGCGACTACTACTGTGCAACAAACTAGAGCCGTTGACCAAGAGTCTACATTAAACGGGTGTCTGTATATACATGCGCTCGCGTGTGTGTGTACACGTCGCCTCAAGGCCACCGCCGCCATCAGGCTCAACGCCCTCAATGTCCTCGGCGGCCAATTCGGCGCCGACGCGTTTAACGGCGACGGAACGCACAGAACGACACAATATACGTGACGAACAGGACGGCGACGATATGCGGACGTTCTCCCCCTCCCGCCCGGCCGACTCTCTCTCTTCGTATAGGTCAGTTTACCATATAAACGTTTACTACAAAGTTGGTATATATGTATGTATGAGAGAAGGACACTTACAGTGAGCGTAAATGGCATCTTTGCAGCCCCACAAAAAAAAAATATATATATATATATATCCCTTCTAGTGAGGTGAGTGCATGGTGCATGCACTCACTGCCATGATATCTTGCACACAACCTGTGGCAATATTTACAAACGCACGTGTCACTTGGCTCGTGGGGGTCCTTAGTCCGATAGAGTGCATGGTGGAATCCAAGGACTGCAAAACATAACACTATATATCTATTGTTCCTGCCAACTCTTTTCTACTCTGAGTTTAGCATAGCAAATAAACAAGATGATTATATGCGAAAATTTGTAAGACTAATCCCCGTATTTAGAAAGGCAGGTTTTACGCAGTCAAGTACCGCTAGATGCGAAGCGGCATGCCTTGCGAAAAAACAAATGCTATTCTCATATGGAAAAGGTTTATCTGCAGTGAAAACGTTTACGAGCTCTTAAGTGTCCTGGATGCAACCATTGCTTTCCGTGCCCTTTTTTCAACGAGCGCAGCAACGGTCTCTCCTGCCCATCTGAAGAGTCGCTCTGCGCGAATACGCATACACTGGTATTCCGTCACCTAAGAATTCGATGGTCAGTATGTCCTTCATGAGCTTTAGAACACGGTCTGAGACCCTAATCTCGGCTAGCTTGAGCAGCGCACGCGCCCAAGGTCTCAAGTCCAAAAACACACTGTACAAAGATTGACTTTTTCGCGCCAAAACTCATGCAATGTCTGTGAGGAGAACCGTACATGCAGTTAGCGTCTCTGAAACCATGCTGCTCGCCTGAGAGTTCGGTACTTCTGTACTCGACGCACGAGGTTGAACGGCAGATCAGAAAGTTTTCTAGCAAATTAGACGCGCAGCACTTCTCGGCGACGCTCTGCCAGGAATTAGGTTCAGTCCGTGCTCCTCCCACCTTTTAGAATAGGCGGAAATAACTTCTGCGATTTTCGGGTATGAAGACGGTCGCTGAAGTGTTCAATTGTATATAATGAAATGTGTTGTAATTATCGACCATCCTTAAATTCAATGTTATTGCGAAATAAACCATATGCATGTTATAGATGCGATGCGCGCCGGGCGCTTTGCCTCTGCGGGGTCGTTGGTCGACGGCATCTGCCACGCTGCACTGGTGAAATATTCCTCCAGCCTGGGGTCGTTGGGGTCGTTATCATGTGCACTTTAAGAGTGGTTCGGAGGTGGACCGTTCGGTGGACTCCATTTTGCCGGCCGAGGAAACGCGCTCTTTTCGAATGCTGCTGTTGTCTAATGGACATGGCAGCCCCTCCTCTGAGGTATTGCGGAGCCAGAGGTGCGACTTCTGCTCTGCTGCTTTCTGAAGCAGTGTTGTGTCTCATCTAGACGTACGATCGCTCTTCTGCTCACCATATTTTAGTTTTCGTCGATAGAAATTCGTCGATGCTGCACTCCAGGTCTCAGGCGGGCCAAGTTCTCTGCCTGGTTGTGATAGGTCTGCTTGGTCTGGCTGTATTCTGAGGCCTACTATCACTTCACGTGTCAGAGAGAGGATTTAAGTGCCTTATTCAGTAGCTCATTGCAGTCCTGGACATGCTGTTATTTTCGACTAGCAGCAAGGCAAGGCGGCCTTGCAGAGTGCCACCTCGAAAGTCAAACCTCGCGTTCATGTTGTTCACCGAGCAAGGTGGCTTAATGGCAAAGCCTTTGCCTTGCATTCGGGAGGACTGGGTTCGAGACCCAGACCGGCCACTCTTAAATTGGTTTGCATGGTTTCCAATTTAGACAAGGTAAATGCCGGAGTGGAATAAACTTAGCCATGACATGAAAAATCCGTACACGGGCAATTGCCTTACGGGAAATAAAAAAAACATGTCTCCTGCTATTACCGCGGTACATTCATGACTTGCTTTTTCAATACCATTCTCTCCTCGCTGTGAGCTTCATGTATATTGCGATCTGGTTGATTCAGAACGCTGCCAACTCTTTGAGAAAGTCTTTTTCATTCGGTCTGAACTCATTCAATGCGGTCGTCGTATCCACAGTGAAGAATTACGCCGAAAAGGGCAATGTGGTCCCGCACTACTTTGTGGCTTCTTCCAGCATGGACAATATGACGGGTTTTTTTTTCGGCTGTACGCACAACAACTGCTGCCTTTCTTAGAATATACGATTGGACGCATTAAATAAATGGTCTCCGTCAACAAGTCGGCACTTTGCTTGGCATCCGCCTTGCAGGCGATTTTCATGTTCATGGCCCGGGTCTCAGTGCCGGGTCTTGCACGCCTTTTTGTTAGAGTGTCGTGCTCTGTATGTAGGCAAATTCGCCTTCTACGGTACGCACTTCATTGAGCAACCATCATCACATCGTGTTGCGGAAGTGAACGTGAGCCTTCGCATTCTCTGTTGCTATATTGGGCCGACGTAGCTTTGGGTCGGTGTGTGGTGTGTGCACTCGGGTGTTTCACACTGCGCCAGGTTGTTTCCTCGGTTGCCGTTTGACGCTGTTCACACTCAACAACAATTGCGCACGCCAAATAGGCCAGGCGCCACATAGCAGCACATAGTCATTCCAGCGGTCTGCCCGTTTGACTGCGCCAATAACAACACCTGCACGCCGATCTCGCAGCTGTATTGCTGCGTCGGTCGCTTAGGGTAGACTAGCTGCGTGAGTGTCTATGTCATCTAGTGCGCTGGTATGTCTGGTCCACTGTTGTCCCCGTGCCAAGTTCTATTTTTGTACGGGTCGATGATACTGGTGGGGCTCCGTACTTTCGTCCCCCCCCCCTCCGTCCTCTACAGCTCTCTTCCGCCCGTTAGTCCTCCATTGGGGTGGCTGCCACCAACAACTGGCGGGGTAGAACTTGCAGTTTCAGTACGGGGGGTGTCTTCACTCTGCCTTCCCCTGGATGTCACTGGGTGGCCAGGGTTTTCCTAGGCCGTCCCTGGATGTCCTGGGTCAGGGTTCCTCACTGCTCCAGCTATGCTCAGGTCTACTATGTACGGTTCACTGTGTTCACTCGCTTCAATTATTTGGCCTCCCACTCTAGTCACTACTTATAAACTCTCGCGTTTCGTGCGACCAGTTTTGAACAACGGTGGCACATAATATGTATATATATATATACAAATATATACGCTATTCTATGTACGCATATATACTAGGCCGTTTAAAACGTTTTTATAATGAAAATTGTTATTTTCTTCCAATCTTTAAGATTTTTAGTCGATATACTTCCACGAGTTTTCCATGTTTTCTTCTTTTTTTAAATCCGATATACTCCCGGGGAAGCCCAATACACTTTTCTGTCCAGGATGTTTCGAGCATTTGTACAGCCTGAGTAAAATTTGGCGCCCTTTCGCTGAAAATAGCCATTGGTAGCAGTCTTAACTTATTCATTGCTGGAAAACGCTTTCCATCGAGAATATTTTTCAAATTGTCGAAGAGCAAATTAGGTTGATTCAAAACGCTAATCACAGAAAATAATCACAGGTCCGAATTGCTCAATAAGTTCGAACCTCAATTCGACCAGTTTGGCCAAATGTTAGCCGCGACTTGTAAGGAGCATTGCCATGGTAACAGGACTTTTTTCTTCTGCAAAATTGGCCGTTTCTCAGTGAGTTCTTGATGCAGGCGATCGAATAGTCCCGCAAATCCCGCTTTACCGCTTCTCAAAGTAGTCGAGACTAATTCACGTTGATTTAAAAAAATGGTAGCCTATTATTTTTCCAGCCGATACGATTGTTCACACCCTCTTTCGGAGGTCATTCACCGGGTGCCCAGCATTGGCAAGGAGAAGAGCGAAACACGCTCCATTTTTGCCCTTTATCGAGCACACTGCATAAAATGAGCCCCAATACCTCAGTTACCTTTCTAATGTTCACTCGTCCATCTGCGGCAAGGATTTTCCGCACCTTTTGTACGTTTTTCTCATCTGTAGCCGTTTTTGAGGGTCTCCAACGTGGTTCATTCTTGGCACTTATGTGACCTCTTTTAGACTCATTAATCCAGTTGAACAAAGTGGCAATTTTGCGCGAAGAGTCACCGTAAGCCTCGTCTAGCTTAACGTTCACTTGGATTGCATTCCAACCTTTGCAATACAAAGGCCCAATAACCGCTCAATGCGCTTTTTATTTTCCTAAATCACGCCGATACGTTGCAAAGAAAAGCAGTCAAACGATGCTGTAACGGCCAATCACCATACTAGTTTGGCTGCTAACAAATGAAGAATTACCCTTTCCAATAAGGTAAAAGGTGAGTGCGCGCAAAAATTTAAACTTCAAGTAGCTCATTCTAGAAACTTTTTGAACTACCTAGTAAAATATATATATATATATATATATACACACTTGTAAATTAGATTATCAACTACTGCCAAAATGTATCTCGACTACACTAGAATTATATTTGTAAATAATTTACAATTGCGTTTAAATAGTCTTTTGTGGTATCGCTAGAATCGCGCTAGTTGAAACTTGATCGTCAAGCCTCGAAGAGGACAGGGCCCGGTATAGAATAACTTAAGGAATATCCAATAAGATGTCAATCCTTAACGCGAATCCTTTTAAGAGAAATCATTGTTTAAACATCAAGGGCAACATAAGCAAGAAGCGTCTTGAAGAGAGATAGTGAGGACAAAAAATTATTAAATCAGGAAAGACCAAAGCTGATCAAATGAGTAAACGTAACTTACATGATAAATTGTATGTGCAAACGATAATAATAATTATTAATAGAGAAATAATTGTTTTTTGTTATTTTTACGTTATACAGCAACATTTTTAAACATTAGGTATCATCTACTAATTTGCCTTGTATGCTTCACAAAATGCAGGTGTCGTTGACCTCCACTCATATAATAGCCATGTTGTACAGCTATTTTTTTTTAAATATAGAAGGCATTTTTTATATGAAGGAGCAGAGTGTATACACTTTCGTTCAATATGTTCGAGCGCTTTATATGCAGATTTTAAAACAATAAAAAACATATATTTGTTAACTTAATATAGATATATTTTTTGTCTTTCATTTCTCCCGCACAATCGACTAGTGCACATAGTCACGCAGAGAAAATCCATTTCCACCCTACGTATATGAGAACACATACTCGTGTTACGACAAATCGACCGCTTTTGTGCTTAGGCAGAGTCGCTTGCTTTGGGCATATTGTGTCTTACTGTTACACTGCCGCCATGACATAGAGATGAAATTCCGCATTGCAAAAACGATCACTCAACTTTTCCATTTCGCACGGTTTCTAGCAGAACTAAGATGCATCAATATATATATATATATATACGACGCCGACTAGCTTTTCGACCTCATTCACTCGACATCTAGATAAAAATCGTTAAAACGTTCAGGAAAAAACCAGCAGCAAACAGAAAAACAAGACAAAGCGGGGGGGGGGGGAATCAGAAGGGCAGGCAATCGATTTCACTTACCCTGCTTGGTTTTCCCGCCACCGGGAGCGCCGCTTCCACCGGCAGCCGACGCGACGGCGGCAGCAGCAGCATGGCCAGGGCCGTAGCTCCCTTTGGTTGAGTGACTTTGGCCATCGGCAGTCTCGACCGAATCCTGCGCGAGCTGCTGCAGAGATCTCAGGTGGCGACCTCCGCTTGTCACCGGGCCCGACAACGGCCCACCGCGTTCCAGCAACAGCTGCTCGCTTAACATCTCAACCTTGTCGCGCACTGTAACGGGTCAGACGGGCAGACACGAAACAACAGACACACGATCCCAATCCGATAGGATCGTATCGTAGTCGGGTCCGGATTAGATGATTTCGATTACGACCTGTTAGACATGTGAAACGTACGACCGGTACTTACGTATACGAACCAGTAACAAGCCAGTGAAGGCAGCAGCAGCCCAACAACAACAACTACAACAACAGCAACAACAACAACAACAACAACAACAACAACAACAACAACAACAACAACAACAACAACAACAACAACAACAACAACAACAACAACAACAACGACGACGACGACGACGACGACGACGACGACGACGACGACGACCACAACAACAACAACATACTTATCAGCAAACTGAACGTGACAATATGAATACTAATGATGAATGACGTCAACTGAAAGTCTACCTACTTGTCATGAAAATTATTCTATTATTTAAGTAATGACGATATTCATGATGTATGTTAGATATATAACGGCTATTCGGCACCGTTTCCTTAGTTGTGTCGATCAAGGCAATTGTTCGTTGTAATATTAGGGAAAACAACAATTAGCAATATTAAACAAACGAAGAACGTATAGTTATCAAGATAGTAACAAGAAGAAGAATAATAATAGTAATAGCATACGTACGGTGCTAGACTAGTTGTACAGTCGTGGCATGTTAAATGAGCTGTTCTATCTAGATATATACTATATATTTAATCAAAATAGAGTATTATAATATACACATTATTACTATCAGTCAAAATCGAGTATACTAACATAGACCTTATTACTCAAAATAGACTATACTAATATAACAAAATATATATCAAAATGTATGTGACCTTCAACTCCATACATAAATTCCAGACAGAGATGTTGCATAAACTGACACTTATTATCTTGACATATAGCCAATTGCAAATGGTATACTGACGGTAGAGTGATGGATGGCAAATAAAAGCTGTTTTACCAGCAAATAGCGGCGGCAGCACCAGCAGCAGCAGCAACAACAACAACAACAACAACGATCTCACTAATGCATAAATTAATCAGAAGAGGGCGGCAAAAGCAAGCAACCAGACTTTTAAGCCGGCAGCGGTAACTTGTTAACATAACGATATACCGGTGTTTAGCCTTTCGATTGTCATTAATCTAGCGTAGCAACAACAACAACAACAACAACAGCACGAATAACGAGCTAATAATGTAGTCGGAAGCCTGTCTACCTGACGGCGTGGGCAGTGGTAGCACAATAGTCACATGATAGTCACCAACCCATGACGCCCTCATGGGCGGCCAGGCGCCAGTCCTCGTCGGACGTTTATCCGGTGTATTCGATACCTAGCAATATTCTAGCAAAAGTATGCCCGAAGTACGCGTGGTGGTGTATCGGAATACGCGACTCGGTTCTGCGCTCCGAAACTAACTAATGCATGCATATTGGCGTATGCATACAAGTGCAAGCATGGGTCTTAGGTCTTATTGACATATCCGTCACGTCAGCCCCGTAAGTCCGTCGAAGGCTGCATATCTGCTATCGATAACGCTATTGATAGTCGCTGTCCTTCAAAGTCTACGCCACAGGATTTGGGATTTGGTGGAAATTTAAATACAGGAAAGCTGCTGTTGCTGCTGCTGCTGCCGTTACTTCACGTAGAGGCATGAGGCGAATCAAATCGATGAGGCTCTTCTACTAGTACAGCCCCTCACACGCACACACAGCCAGGTTCACTAGTACACGCAGCCCTGTATGGACTCATAATAAGAATAATAATCATAAAGTCGACATCGTCTGTGTTGGACAGCAGGATCTGCTGCAGGAGCTGCTCACACGACTCGTAGCAGAGGACCTCACGCAGCAATCCCAACAGGCCTGGCCCTACAAAGGCAGATTACCACAGAGAAACGACACGCGGCCGCCCACAGACCAGCAAGCAGCCTCAATAAACGAGCCACGACGCGGCCTTAGAAAAGGTCCAAACAATGCGATGCAATCCTACGAAGCGATCTTTCTTCGCCGACAGCGAACAGTAACACGATGGATGAAGAATAGAGTGAACGCGGTGAGACAACCCAGATAGCCCAACGTGGCTCTGTGTGTTTCATACGACGAAAGTATCAATGCGCGTTCGAATGGCGAAAATACAACAATTGTAAATATAGCTTTTGCCATTGTTATTGCTTATTATAGCTCGCAATGTTCTTGCTGTTGCTGTTGTTGCTGCTGCTTCGGAAGAGCAATGGCAATAGAACCCCCGAAAACCAATCTCGCTCAAATAAGGACGACAACAACAACATCAACAATCACAACAACATCAACAACTACAACAACAACAGCGGCATTTTCATTTGCTTTCCGTGAATCCATGAATAGCCTATGTTATCCACTGGCTTGTTGTTCTGAGCCGAAACTCGCAAACAACACAAACAGTAACGACATCATAATCGATCACGACATCACCAACAACAACAACAACCAAAACCAAAACAATATCAGCTGTAGTAGGACAACTGTACACTGTGCTTTTCCTATAAGTCATACTCATACTTATCAAATAATAATGACGCACAATATGCAAACCAACAAGGTAGTAAGATAAGTTAACTGTTTCGGTAGTATTAAGAGAAGAGAAAAAATGATTTTTTTTAAAAAAATGAGGAAAAGTGTGACCTGGTATTCGAACCAGGTTACCGATGTTTGGCAATGCGGGGCTCTACAGCTCTGCCAGTTATACAACTGTATTCGAAGATTGACAATACAAATAGGTCCCCGAACAAGATGCGGTTTTGTAAATATGTACAGCAGCGTGGTAATTGCAACCGGTAGTTCTTCATTCTGCAATGAAGATTCTACAGGTGTACAAATTTATTAAAGAGGGAGGTACCTTTTGACACTGCCCGACATGGACTGCCCAGGAGAGTTTATACATTTTTACTGAAGCGGAAGTTATGCAAGCAATCAAGGCAAAAAAAAAACAATAAATCTGCAGGACCGGACCAAATATTCTACGAACACTTAAAATCAAACCTTAATACCATATGTCCAGTCTTACCGAATCTTTACAATAACTGCCTCAGTCAAGGTAGGATACCTGAAGAATGGAGGAAGAGTTTCTTGAGCCCAATATATAAGCGGAAGGGAGACGCTACTGACCCGACCCATTACCGAGGGATCGCACTGACGAGCACTTTGTATAAAATACTTGCATCACTCGTAGTGTCAAGGTTATATAACACCGCTAAAGAAGGGCTACCCGTTGAGCAACACGGATTCCTCCCCGGGCGATCAACCGAAGATGCTATTAATCTCCTGCTGGACTATGTGGAACGACGTCGCCAAAGTAAAGAAATGACGTATACGGCATTCATAGATTTAAGGACCGTATTTGACTCTGTTCCAACGGACCGTCTTTTAGAGATCATTCGTAGCAAATGTTTAACGCGGGGCAATGTACAACCTTGTCCAAGACATGCTTCACTATAACTCCATCATAGCTAAGAACGAGAGATCATTAAGTCAACGACACCATAACGCAAACGGTAGGATTGGCCCAAGGAGATCCTGCTAGCCCGTTCCTTTTTATAATGTACATAGCACACGCTTTCTACGCAAATGATTTAGTCATTTTCGCAAAGTCGCGTGAACATCTGCAGTATTTCCTAAACAAAACAGTTAATGGGTGCACGAGAACGGGCTGACAATCAACATAGCTAAAACAAAAGTCCTTCGCTTTAGCCGAGGAGGGGCATACGCCGCAGCCGACCGCAGCATCAAAATTAATGGCACTGAATTGGAGATCGTCAGCCACTTTCCTTATCTCGGCGTTACATTGACACCAAGACTCTCTTTTAGCAGACTAACGAGATAATACTAACCAGGGCAACATCAACTGTCATGCTTCTCGGTGAACTTCGAGACATCGACCTGAAGACCGCACTAAACATATTCAGGCTAATAATTGTTTATCTATTGTACGATACGGTCTGCCTGCAATAGCACCTTTCCTCGCTATTAGCGATCTGAAAAGGCTAGACCGTTTAAAGGCATTTTATATTAAGCGCGTGCTAGGTCTACCCAAAAACGCATCTGCTACCTTCGCTCTTGAACTATGCCGCAAACGGATTACAGAGGATTTTGCCCAAGACGGACTGCCACTTAGTGGAGCCGTACTCACAGTTTATAGAAAGTTTCGGGAGATACGCAACGTGAACTTTGCGTCCAATCACTATACGGAAGGACCAGCGTTCTGCTCGGACAAATGGAAGAGAGGAGCCCAGAAGAAGCGAGCGCTAATTTGCCGAGTGACATGGCACGGATACCATCACCAGATGTGTTTGAATGGACCGTGTTTTAAGATCGATGGTTGTGTGTGTGTAGATTTTGTGGAGAGTGTAAAATTGATATATACCATATACTTGTGTGCACTGAAATAGACACAGCGTCATTACAATCCCGTACACACTACATAGGATCCGTGTAGATTTCACACAACACCCGATGTATATTGCTACCAATATATGGTAAATAAATATATATGTATATTCTACAGGTGTTGGCCAAAAGCTGCTGAAATAGTATCATCATTATCGTGACAGCCGATTTTGGCCATCAATCGGCGAACGACGGAGGAACTGAAGAATCTTTTTTTAGTGCAAACATCCGTGCTCCGTAGATGAGTGGCATAAAACAGGATGCAACCGAGCCCCATCTAAGCTCATCAACCACTTTGGCAATGACGTCAGCTAGTCGCCCAGACGTGTTGCCCAGTGCTCCAAAAAACAGGTTCTGCAACACACGCGGCCTCACAAAAGTCCAGGACTGCAGCTGAACTTCGGCTAAGGGTCCTCACGGCAGTTAGTATCTACTTGCACGAGGTTAAAGAAGGCAATGTGACTGCCGGAGCTGTGGCCATGGAGAGATCACAAGAAGCATGTGAATGTTTGGAGCGGAGTGCTTCCGTATATTCGTCCACCAGCGCTAGCCTATCCTCGCAGCTCAATATATATATATACACACTCAGCAGACGCTCGCAACTCTGCAGAAGTATGTGAATCCTAATGGCCTGGTTAGAAATGTGACTAAAACAAAGGCTATTAAATTCAGGGGAGGCGGAAGGCTGGCTAGTGATGATGGGCTTCACCTGCAAGGAAACCCTGTCGAGTGCGTAAAACATTTCGCCTACCTCGGCGTCGAATTAACAACCACTGGGTTGTGTTTTACGCGACATATCAAAGAAAGAATCCGTAAGGGTCTTATGGCATTTCACAGTATTCAAATACCAGTGCGGCTGTCGTTACAGGTAGCCTTGCAGCTATTTGATATAAAAATAGGCCCTACAGCTGGGTATGGAATACAAGTGATATGGCCGTACCTCAGCACAGCAAACCTCGCTGATCTCGATAGATCAAAGCTGCATTCCTCAAGGGTACCCTGGGTGTCCACAGAACAAGCCGCAACCGACTTGTCTACCTGGCGGCTAAAACACCACTCTTCACAGAAACTTTGCAGCGAAGCTTCAACCTGCCTCACACTGAGGCACTTAGGCAGCACAACCAGAATTGGGAGACGAAACTAGCTGATGTCGATCCAACCTTTTTTATGACGCCTGCCCTCACCTCGGACACGTGGAAGGGTCTCAATATGGCAAATCGTCATCTTACTCTTCGATTCGCTATGCATGGATTTCACCATAAAATATGTGTTCGACCTAGCCACCATGAAGCTGACGAATCATGCACTTGTCAACGTTGCGGCCATCAGTGCACAACATATCATTTACTTGAATGCTCCAATCCGGTTTCTGTAAACCTACTTACTATTTGGTCAATGAACTTGAACTATATATATATATATATTATGCTTTTTGTTCCTTAACAACTGTCTTTTTCTGGGTTGTTACGACCGCCCGCTCTGCAAACAATTGATTGGTATTCCACGGGATAACAGACAATAAAGCTAGCAAGACTAAGATGCTACTGTAAAATTACTGAGAGGGAACAATGCTCCAGTCCAGATGATATGACAAAAGCGAACCCTGGCAAAAATGATCTGGCAAGATCTATTTGTGTCGAATAGGTATGATAATCGTGGACTACTTACAAGCGAGGTTCTCCAGACACAAATTGTCAAACTCCTTCTCAATGGAGCTGAACAGCTCGTATAGTCGCCGCCTGAAAATAATCGCAGAAAAGCAAACGTCAGATACAGCGATGATGATATCGAATTCGTTTATATGATCTCAAAAACAATGAGCTATCTCTAGTGAATATTTAAAACATGACACGTGCCAAAACATAAGATAAAACCCTTTTAGTCTGGCCTAAAGATGCCAACCTCTTTTTCAAATACTTTTTATTTATTTAGGTTAGATTATTATGCACATAGATTATTGACGCCGGCTCGATTCGGCTACGGGAGTCCCTTGCCCGTGGGCAATGAACCAATTATCGATGCAGCGTTTCCGGGTTGGATTTCAACCGATATTCTTTGTAACAAGAACTGCCATGCCCTTTTATGGCCGGTTGACGCAGCGACTCTGGATCCCAGCTCCGTTAAAAAGCTCCTTGTGATTTTTATCCCATTGGGCCTAATGTCTCAAAGGCGATTGGTTGAACAATGAAGTTTTGCTCCAGTTCCCGATACTTTGCCACTTGCGATCTTCAGCGAGACGGGCGGCTGATTCGACCTCCCGGCTGGTGTGGCGAGCATACGAAGCGGCCAACGTGCAAGATACGGTGACGTCGTACACAAGGCAGAGACCTTCATTCCAAGGAACTAGCGTCAGGCCGTCCAGACGCAGTTGGCTGTTGGCTGACAGACCGACTGGCTCTTTAGTTTTTGCCTGTCCATCAACTCAACGACGCTGCGGTTTTACCCGTTGTGCACCGTGTCAAAATCACACACGATACGACGGCCTATAACACCAAAGTGGCAAGCGACCTCTTACTGTCCCGTTTTAATTTCCAGTCAGCAAGAATGCTCCTTAAAAGCTCCATTAGTATTTTTTTTGTTGAATGTTTGATGCGTTGCACCTAGCGTGGCAATGCTTTCTGAATGAGGAACGGAAATAGCACTGTTCGCCGAATGCCCACGCAATAAGGCTTTACACCGTATATGGCAGTCGAGCGTTTCTTCTACAGGCAAGGGTCCGGCAAAAAGTGGTGCACCTTTATAGAGAACCGACTGGAATAGCGATACTTTAAGGCTCCCCAGAGGTAATAAGGCGTCACACTCAGGATAGCCAAACTTGCATAGACTGCAATCTTCTCTTCAGTCTCGCGGTACGTCTCAATGTTTCCGTAACGACCAAGTTTTGCGATACGCGCTCGTCGAACGACTGCAGGCTAGAAAACTATAAACGCGAGTTGACTAGAAGTGTCAGAGCGAGAGGCGTTATGTATATATATATGTATATATATATATATATGTATATATAGATATATATATACTGCCGAGTGTGCAAACGTATTGTAAATGAATTATAAATCATCACAATATTTTCTATTTATATATATATATGACACGGCGTCACGTACACATATCCATTAGAGCGTGCGGGTTAGCCGCAAAGATGCTCAAATGGTTGAGAAAGTCGTTTCGTCCCCTCTGCACTTTCTGCACATTTTTTGCTCTTCTAAGGAGCTTGCCCCCCGCCCCCCCTCCCCCCCGTCCCCTCTCTTCCTTGTTCGTCGAACTTTAACCAGCAGCTCGTTCACCGCCGCCTAACCGGTGGGTGGAGATGGCGTCCAACATCCCTCTCATACAACAGCAGCAGCAGCGACAGTGACAGCAACAGAAATCGCACGTCATTAAACGATCAGCCGTGTTCGTCGCTATACCGATAGGCTCCGCCCGACAAGGCCCGGGGCTGGCATGCCGCGCTAATGATGCCATCATAGGCTGCTGCTGCTGCAGCTGCTGATGATGCTGATACACAGCCCGACCCGCAGTCACACAGACAGAGCCCATCTTCAGCATTGCAGCGAATTCGAGACGATTCAAGGGACGCGTCGCAGTAGCAGCGCCAGCAGTATGGATGGTACGCACCTAACGACACGTACGATGCTGTGTTGTTATCTCACAAGCACTCTCACACGGAACAACGAACGAATATTCTAACGAAAAGTTCTCGAATCTAGAAAGTCGGGAAGAGACAGAGAGAGAGAGAGAGAGAGAGAGATAGAATAATTCTTATGCGAGAACCAATTGCACTCCAATTTAAAACCGAAAAAATGAAATAATAATAATAATAATAATAATAATAATAATAATAATAATAATAATAATAATAATAATAATAATAATGGGAAGTCCTTAGCTTAGGATGCAACGGTTTCGTGCACAACCGCGGCTTCCCATTTACACCATAGCTCCGTTGAGCCGGGGTGGGTAGCAAAGCACGCAACCGCCAGAAAACGGGTTAAAGATGCTGGACTGGAAACAAGATATATTTTTGTGCCTATTGACATGGAGACACTAGGACTAAAAAGTTTTCGGGCTGACCCTCAGCCTAGATTTAACGTCCACGGAACTGTTTTTCACATTGCTTCATAGACGGACCCCCATAAATACAAATGTGCAGCGGTGGGGTTCGAACCCGCGCACCTATGTGTCTCCTCCGGTTGCGAGGCGGAGACTTAATCCACTACGCCACCGGGCTCGACGAGACACTAGGACTACTTCTACTATTACTAATAATAATAATACCAACAACAACAACAAAGTCGCCAAATGCAATGACAGCATTAGCAGCAATATTAACGATTTCCTCACAGTACCATTAGCAACAGCAACAACACGTAACAACGGTTGGACCCTATTTCTAACCACGCCCTAGACCATATCTCATAGACTGTGACGATACGTCCTGTCTTGTCGAAGCTCTTGACTCAGCTGTATGAGTGTTTGGAAACGATATCGCTCTATCGTGCAACGCAACAGGCAAACGTGCTACTTAAAACGCAAAGAGTCGGATTTGAGCAATAATATGAACAGGTTTCTCTTAACCGTGAGAGCATTTTCCGCCGAACGTCATTCGAAAACGGCTCAAGCAATTTTGCCTCCGATACGTCGATATGATATGATACATATCCAGCGTCCATTATGTTTTAGGAAACAAATAAAAAAACGCAGTATAATTTCCAGTACAATTGCATATCAATTCGTATACATTTAACTATCAACTCTTACTACCAACAAAAAATAAATGTGGTTTAAACCAGTTGGTCTGTTAGGTCTGTATCTGAGTTTTCCATACCCTTGTCGCATTCCATTACCATCATAGTCACGGAGAGATGAAATGGAAACTACAAATCCAGGAAGCCGCTTGCGCTAAAACTTACCGAATGAACTAATTTGTACAGGTATACAGGTTTGGTTGTCATTCCGTTTGGCCATATATATTTCTCTCTTGCTCTCTCTCTCGCTCTCTCGTTTTCATGCCCCATCTAGTTTTAGCGTTTCCCTCGGTACATTTTCCTCTCGGATAGGTGTGATCTTGTTCGAGGTAGTAGTGGCGGTGGTAGCGTAGACAGCCGTCACTGCCAGAGAAGTTTGATCCATATTTAGCCTGCTCATCATAACGATATTTAGTCTCCGCCATAACAACAACAACAACCACAACAACAGCCACGGCAACAACAACCACAGCAACAATAGCGACAACAACGACGACGACAACAACAACAACAACAACCATAGCAACAACAACAACAACAACAGCAGCAGCAGCAACAACAACCATAGCAACAACAACAACAACAGCAGCAACAACAACAACAAGCACAACAGCTGCCGCAGCCGCGACAGCTGCGGCGGCGCCCAACTTGATGAGATTTTTGCATACGGAGCCCTGCGAGATGACTGGTTGGCTGGAGGGAGGAAGGGACGAAGGGACGCAAACAAGACTGTGCTGGCTGGCAGGCAGGCCGACACGAGGCGACCGTGTCGCGCCGCGCGTCTTCACCCATCTCGCATCACCCCACAGCTCCCCCGATCATTCATGTGTGTGTGTCTTGAGTCTGTGTGCATCCATATACAAGAACAACACGAGGCCGAGGAGCAAACCTCCGGCTGCGAAGTCGGTCACCGCTGCTGCTGCCGACAGTGCGGCGGATCTCGTATCTCGTGCCGCCACCCCCGCCGGGATGATTTGCCGCCGAGTCGAGGTGGGGTCGAAATGGGGGGGGGGAGGGAAATGGGGTCTCGAAACGCCATTGATCTGAGCCTGCTCATACGGGATCGACAGGGGCAGATCGGCGGAGGGCGGGCAGCGGGCGGGAGCCGGGTCGCAGGTGGAAAGGTCTCGCTTGACACCCTTGACCTTCGTCGTCGTCGTCGTGCCGCCGCTAACGCGACTACATCGCGCACCCCCGATTCGAGGCGTCCATCCCTTACTACATAGAGTACGCTCCAGCTGCTGCGCCCCCCCTGCACCCCCGGTTCGCTTACAACCACCATTAGTAGTAGCAACACGACGAGGACGACGACAACAACGACGACGACGAGTGCGTCCACCACTACAACCCACAAAAAACCTTATTACGTGCCTATCCACCGCACCCCCCCCCCTTAGTATGTTGCTTCAGGTGTGAGCTTCAGGCTTCCTGGCTGAGTCTCTGGCGGCGCGATACCAAATGGACGGTGACTGTAGCTAGCTGCTATTGCTGCTGCTGCTGTTCCTGGTTTTCTTATGGCTTCAGCCTCACCCGGTGTTTCTGCCGTAGCGACATGGCATTTACATTGCGCTTGCGAATGAATAATGAATGATTGGATTTGGCGGCGACAGTCATACACAGATGCACACACACACACACACCTCGCTCGCGATAGAGGGCGTGATGTTTTGCCATTTTTAAAGCAAATAAACATATTTCAGACTTAGATCATGTATTAAAATGAGTATGTTTTCGCAGCCTCTTAATGTAGGTAATGACAGCAGAGTCAGTGCCGTCAATACTACGCACCTAGAAGACGACGCGTCTCGCGCTTTATATATATATATATATATCATGATCTTCCTAATGGTGCCGATTACACTATCACAGCTGCCAAATAGCCTTGAGCGACAAACCGATGCAAGATTCGAATTCGAGCAAATCTGCATGGAGTGCAAGAGTCATCACCGATTAAATCAAATTCTTCTAACACACAGCATGGTGCAGATAAACCAAGCGAGATTGCTATAAAAATAGAACCGGATACACAATGCTAGCTGTAAGTTCCAGTGAACCTTGTATGATAGGCAGACTGGATCGACTGAGGTCAACGCGTTATATCGTTAATTTATGTCGTTAATGTAGTTCATGGTGTGGCTGTTGCTGTCTTGGTCTGTCGTCGCTTGTTGTTATTGTTGTTGTCGTTGTTGTCGCTTGTTGTTATTGTTATTATCGCTGTTGTTGTCGTTGTTGTTGTTGCTGTTGTTGTTATTGTTGTTGTCGTTGTTGTCGTTGCTGTTGTTGTTGTTTTTGTCGTTGTTGTTGTCGTTGTTGTTGTTATTGCTGCTGTTGTTATTGCTTTTGTTGCTGTTGTTGTTGTTGCTGTTGCTGCTGTTATTATAGTCGTTTTCACTGCTATAGCCGTCATCATCTCGACTGGCTCTCATTCACCCCTAACGCTACCTCTACTGTTGATGCTGCACTTTCCAATGGCGTTTCGCTTTCAGCCAGAGCCCTGTCTGTCTAAGATCGTCCAACGGCGGGTCCTCCTCGAGCCGCGACCTGGTCTCATGTCTCGATGACAGATGACGTTAATGGTTAGCCGGACTGCCAGCACATGGCAACAACGCAAACGCTGCACCGTATCGCTTTCACGACTTCAGCGAAGGCAGCACATGGAACGAGTATAGAGCCGGCGAAGGTCGTTCGGGCCAATACAAAACAACAACAACAACAACAACAACAACAACGACGACGACGACGATGATGATGCCGACGACGACGACATGACCATGACAAAGGACAAGTCTGAAAACCACTGAACGTCAAAATGCAGGGAGCCAGGAAATATGACGCTCACCGCTCTCCTAGACGCCCTCTGAGAACCTCAGCACCGTCTTGTCGTCTCTTGTCGGCATCATGCACCTTCTCATGCACGGCTAACGTGTGCGCACACATTGAGGTTCACTGAGGTGTATTACGACCTCTCGCCTTAAAGCAGCAGCATACACGAATCTGTGCCACTTAACTGCTTACCACTCCTCATATATATATATATATATATATATTACGGTTAACAGTTCAAACATGGAAGCCACAAGGCTAACGCGCAATAATAATAATTTTCATGGATGATTTATTTCCGCCAAAGTTGATCGGTGCCAAGTGAAAATCATTAGTAAATGCAACGCCGTGAGTAAGCGGAAGGCAACCAGAACAGCTTCCCGGAGCAGCGTTAAAGACAGACTCATTAGTGAGTCTAATGCTCAACAACGCGCAGTCCACGTAAAAGAGCCCCCGATTACTGAGAACGGTGCCAGTCACCTACCTTTTTGTCGGCTGAAATCAATGACTTCAAAATAGTGACGACAAAAAGAATAAACGACAAATAAAATGTCAGACATTTCTTTGGGTTGCCCCATGAACTTGGCACATTGAAGGTATCTGCGGCTTAGAGAATAGGAACGCGGACTGCTTCGGCGATAGCAACAAATACCGACCCAAGCCGCCCTGCATCAGAGCAACTCACCATAATAAGATCACCGATTCTAAGTTATTACCAGCAAAAAGGAGTTGTGAACTGGCGACAACAATAAAGCTGGGGTATCCAGAAGAGAAGGAGCGTGTGCGCAAGGTCCCAATGATTCAGAATAATTTCTTGTGACTGGGTCTTTATATATATATATATATATATAAACATTAGGTGGTCACTCTTTGGGGACGGTATAACTTGTTCAACAAATGATTTGCATTGAAAGACACTCATGCTGGCTACAAGAAGACAAAGGCAAATAGTCGCATTGAGAACAGTTCGCAAAATGCGTGTCCTGGGGTATCCGCTGTTCTAACTTTTACGTCTGCTCTTACCCAGTCGAATGTAGATTGGCGCAGAAAAGGCGAAGGCTAAACTCACGTAGTTCTGCTGGAACCGTTTAATTTCGTCTTTCAGCAGTATGATTCTCATTTTACCGTTGCTATATATAGCATCGTCCTCGTTTCATTTCTCTCAGATCAGTGGCGACCTACGGCTTAACATAGGTACGTACTGTTCTTAGCGTGTGTTTCATAGGTACCAAAGCGCTCTCTCGTGTCTGGAAGCACGAATGATTTAATTAAGGAGCTGTGTCTATCCTTAATGCGCTGTTCCTTCTTAGTTTGATTCCGGATCGATTGGATTGGCGGCTTCAATAGTAGCAGTTTTGCCCTTGCTTGAGCCAGCGCTCAGCTCCTCTACACGTCTTATGATGCAACCGGTTTTGGTCTCCCTAAAACTTGTCTCTGTTATGTCTCTATGTTGTCCGCAGTAATGTCACCTCCAAGCATTTGCATAGTCACTTAGAAGAAATCTCCGTTCCTAAGGAGGAATTTAACCTGAGGTTCTTTGACAACCCTCGCTGTGTTAGCGATAGGTTATGCTGCGTTCTCTCCTTTGTCTGTCGTCCTCCATGACGATAACGCTGGGGGCTGAAGACCTTTGGAATAGGATCCCAAATGCATTTTGCTACCATGAAATCATCGATCATACTAACCACAGCATACCAGTAATAATCAGATTGAGGAAAATTTGCTGCCTTCGCAGGAATGACTTCACCAACTATTCTCCCTCCTATCATTACCGTAAGCAATGAGCTAAAGATTCGAACACACCATTGAGTACAAAAGTAGTGGTAAAATGATGATGATGATGATGATTATTACTATTATTATTATTATTATTATTATTATTATTATTATTATATATAGCGGGTACTCATCGACTACCCGCAGACTCAGCTTGAGAAACTGAAAGAGCGGCAAATTGCTGTAGCAGCAACAGTGTAACGACGCACCTCGCTTTCGGCGGCATAGCGTTGGCCTCCCCGTAGAAGATGTCCTTGTCGAGGTCCCCACCGCCCGAGCTAACGACCGCTGTGAGAGGCTGGCGGTGACCTTCAAGCGACGCCTTGGCTGAGGCAACCTCCTTGACCAGGCTTGCTGCGGCCGCTACGACCGCCTCTTTGTCGGCGACTGTTGTCGTTGTTGCTGTTGCTGCTGTTGATGCTGATACCGTTGATGTTGTTGCTGCTGCTGCTGTTGCTAATGTTGCTGGCGCCATCGTCGCGCTGGTGGTCGACGGTGGCGTCGCTGTTGTTGTTACCCCCGTGGTTGTCGCATTCATCCAATGATGCCCCCCGCTGATGAGCCCCGCCGTTACGGATTGGCTCGCAGCGCTTGTGGACGACGCCGAGGACGACGTCGTCGTCGCCGCCGCTGCCGCTGCCGCCACCATCACCCCCCCACCTGATGACGCCGTAGTCATCGTGTAGCCTCCGATCGATGAAGAAGACAAGACGCCAGGCGTCGAACACCCCACAGTCGTGGTGGTCGTCATCGAAGATGAAGGTCCGAATCCCGTGCCGGTCGACGGGACCATGGAGGTCATCGTGGACGGCGCGGTCGTGCTCGTCGCCCCCGACCCGGCCGACGTAATTGAGGTCATCGTCGAGGTTGTCGTGGCAGTGCTGTCGCCAACCGTTGCCGGCGCCACGTTGCCGCCGCTGTCCTTGTCGCTAAGGGTGCGACCCCACGAACGAAGCAGACCCGACGATGTGGGACGGTCGCGAGCTTCGCTCGAAGCCGATGACGCGATCACGGGCATGTTGACTTTGATTTCGTCCTGTGACTTCAAGGTCGAGCGACGTGATTCACACTCGCAATGCGAGCCACCGCCCGTCCGGTTGCCTACCGGCAGGTGCCACGTCTCAATCGTTTTTCGAACACTCGCAGACCGCCGCCGATACTAGAGCCGCTAGAACCAACAATGGCTCAGCAATAGCAAGAGAGCGCAGACAGTCTTCTCAGCGACCGGTTCACCTGGAGCAAGAAACGAACAAAGAAACATCCGGCCGAACAAACAGAAACAACAGAACAATTATGTCATTTGTTATTAGCTAAACAATGCAACTCATACTTAAGTCTTGGGTCATAAAACCCCTTGCGAATAAGCGATTTTTTTTTAATAAAGGTGATATGAAATGAATGTTGGAGGCGAGCGAGTGAGTACTCAGCATCAGGTCCCGAGGAGCGACGTCTTTGCCAACTACTGCACATATATACACGTATACTTAATTTTTCCGGAGCTCCGATTGTTCGCACAGCCGTTCTGGGCAGTCACAAGCCAGACATACTTTCGTTTTGAACTATCGCCTTCCTTAATTTTAAAATTAAGGAATTATGTCAAAAAGTTGCAGGAAATTATGCAACCCAATCAGGTTAGGTGTTCTCGTGATACGATAGACGCTAGTAGTAATGTTAATGATCAATTAGCTCTTTTTAACGATTTAACTGTCCGTTTTTCGTCGCCGCTTTGAATGCACTTTTCAATGGAAACGAACTAAACGCTGTGAGCTCGACCTAAGACTTAGTAAAGACGGTGAACGGCATCCCTGACACAATCCACGACGCTTGGTGTCGTGGATTCCATTGCGGCGCGATGCAAAGCTTTCGAACAATGTTTCTTCAAATTTGCACATTTGGATTAGAGTCATTATAAATAAATATTAAAAGGAAATGAAACGAACATTGAACATCGTTTCGGGTAGATCACTCCTACATTATATTAGACATCCTCTTGAGATGCACATACAACATATTCTATATATGTCCAAGATTAACGAAAACGAATGCCGTTTTTGAGATTTAATGAAAACAATACCGAAAGGTGATGTAATAATACATAATAATATTATATTAGATCATATTTAGGTAAAATTCCCCCTGACATGCTGGAAAAAACATATTTATATATATATATATATAATCCATGGCAGATAATTGTATTATATTTAATTTCTTAGGTAAGTAATTGATGATAACGGCCTCGCACTTGCAGATACGGCCATAATTGCCTTTTCTGGTGTGCTGTTTCTGTCTAGGTATGACTTCATGTATCACGATGTGTATATTGCATAGCAATGAGTGATATGTCAATAGGAAATTTGCTATTGTCCATAATAACGTATTACGATCCCTTAGAGATCTGCACGAAAACTCTGCAAATCAAACAGTGAATTCCGATAGTTCCAAAATGGGAACTTTTGTACATCTGTAGGAACTTTTCAACTCAAACAGGATATCAATAGTAGCAACAACGGTGAAACCAACAAGGACACGACGGGGGGGGGGGCGATGGGTTCGCATCACTTTCATCACCGTCGAGTCAGCATCGCCATGCAATGAAATGTTAATTAACATTAGCAACGCCGCAGCAGCAGCTGTTTCTCTCCGCAGAAACTTTAGCGCTCTGTGGCATGCCCGCTTATGGGCTTCAGGGCGTCATCGCCAGTGAGTTGCCACTCGCAGCTGGCCGAAAATGCCCTCGGAGACACCGACAGTGAAGACGCACGTCACAAACGCCGAATCGAGTAGTCTCGATTTTTGCCGCCGCCGCCGCATTTATGCTGTAGAGCTCTGCTGGTCATTGCACACAAATTCTCTCGCTTTATCTCTCCATGCCTCTATCTCTCCGTCCCTCTCGCTTTCCCCGTTTTCCTCTTTGTCTACTTCTACTATCTGCCTGTCGAGTCCGGTGGCGTGGTAGCTTAAGCCTGCGCTTCGCAACCGGAGGAAACCGCGCATAGCAGGTGCGCGGGTTCGAGCCCCACCGTTGCACCGATTTGTATTTATGGAGGTCCGTCTATGAAGCAATGTGAAAAGCAGTTCCGTGGACGTTAAGTCTTGGCTGAGGGTCGGCCCGAAACCTTTACTTTACTTACCGTCTGCCTAGAATCGTATAGTCGTCTATCACTAGTCTAGGTCGCTATAAAGCCGCGTCTATAAAACAACCAAACACTGTGACAAACAGCGCGTTCGTAAGAACGTAACATCCTACATCCATAGGGGAGCGGTCGATCGGCGTTTTTCGTTGCCACTACGTATCGCGCTTGACACGCGTCTTTCCATCTCAGGCGAGTTTTCGGCCCACCTACGGCGGGTCTTCCATAGGCGGGCTACTGCATACGCAAGGCCTGTTGCGATGTCAACTCGACGGGAACATGGCGCAAGCATAGTGGCGACAACGGGACCAGCAATGATCGATGAAAGCAACGATATAGCGGCCATGACCGTGATCTCTCACACAAACACTCACAGACGCACACGAAGCCCGAGGGAATACCCGCTAATTCTGCCCCACTTCAACAGAATGTTCGTAGGGCACGTGTTGTTGTTACAAAAGCATCTGCCTGGCTATTCGATGTGTGTTCAAAAGATTAATTTTGCCTACAATTGCTCTCAGGCCAGCCGAGGTGGACGACAAAGTGGAAGAGATGTCGAAGAACGACAAATCGGATGAAAACTCTCGGAGTTTTGTGTGCTAGATCCCGACGATACGACGAATGCCGCATCTTCCTGAAACAATCCTATTCCTAAGGCTTGTTGACTTAGGTGAAACAACAACAACAACAACATAAGCAATGTATGTTATTGTTATTGTTGTTTCTGCTCTTGTTGTTGATATTGTTGCGCCTGGAAAGGCAATGGCGTTACACAGCGAGACTTTAGGGAGGATGGCATGGCTGCCAATGCACATTGGAGCCAGCCTAACTTGTAATCTGACGCGGCGAAGTAACGAGTAAACAAGCAAACGTCCGGTCACACTGCTGAGAAAACATTAGCAGGAGTAGAATAAATCACTGCTAGAAATGTTGCCTTCTATTCCTGCCACAGTCGTGTGGCGGCATTGAGGTCGGGTTAAACCAGTCCTGGTCAGGCATCCGACTCCCGAGGGAGCATTTCGAGCGGAAAGCAAAATGACACCACCAACAGCAACAATGACAACGACGACGACAACGAAAACGCTTGTGCAGCACCACACAACGAAAACAACAATAGCACTCGACCAGCGTCCGCCGGTGTGTCATTCCAGCTCGGTCAGTTCGTTCCGTCCTGCGGAGGTGGTACGGGATGTACGCAAATGCACCTCACCAAAAAAGCAACAACCACAACAACATCTTAAGCAGTAACAGCAGAAACAGCAACAGCAGAAACAACAACAACAGGTGCAGCAACACCAACGAGGATAGTACCATCATCACTCATTGCTACCTGCCAAAGTGGACAGAAGTTAAAGAGATGGGCGGCAACTCTAACACTCTCGGAGTCTCGGATGTTGGATCCCGATGCGTCGTGTCGATGTTACAACACCAGCAGAAGCAACAACAACAACAACAATAACGAAGCAGACAGTCATTGTTACATTTTGATATTGCTCTACACGTGTTTTGTTTACATTTGCCACCCGTTCCCCCTACTATGGCTGGTGTGCAAAGGCGAACTGTTGCCCCGCGTTGTTGGCAGACGACCAGTAAGAAGTCCCCGGGCGACAGACAGACAGACAGAGAAAATCGCCAATTTCCCAGCCTTTTCCTCGTCATTGTGGTCATCCGTCTTTCCGACAGAGATTTCGCTGACCACCACAGCCAGCCCCGCCGTCGGCTCTTTCACCTTGCTAATGGAATAATCCACTTCGGCACGGTCTTCTGGGTCTGTCTGCGTGACTACGTGGCCTCTCCCTTTCTCCCCTCTCAATCATTCTCTCTCTCTCTCTCTCGCTCTCTGTTACCCTTCTAGCCTCTACCGATCTTCGTGGCGGTGGTGATGATGATGGTGGTTATGGTAAAGGCTTACAACACTGCGTGCCTTTCGGAGCATGGGCCGCTGCCCGGCCAAAATGACCGTAGTAGGACCGGACGAAGAAAAATTAAACGGAGAAGGCAAGAAAAAGATAAGAACAATTACAGCAGAAAGGCAAGAGAGAAAACTGCGCAACAAGAGAAGGGGACATGAGGGAGCAACGAACCGAGGGACGTAACATGGCTGTGGGGAAGCGGGGTGGGGGGGGGGGGGGGTGGGGTAACAACTTCAGCACCAACAGCAGCAGCAGCATGTCAAATAGCAGCAAAAAGCCACTAAAAAGAATATTTGCCAAAAGCAAATTGCCGTGGTGGAAACGCTCTCGTTTTCGTCGCCGTCACTGACTGAGGCCATTTTTTTGTTTGGCCCTCAGGCCAGCCCCTTGTTGCTCTTGCCCGCGACGTCTATCGACCTGCTTGCTGCCTGTCTGTTTCCTGGCAACAAAAAAACAACAACGGCGCACATACTTGGCTGCATTCCTTCAGCAGACGTCTACCTGAGTATACTCAAATACAAATCGACGTGACTGTACTTCAGCACTCACCTATCTACCTCTCTGGCTCTGGTACTCACTCCAATACTACTCATCTGCCATGCTGTTTGCTTTACATCGACGTTGACCTTGCTTTGCAAGGTCAACTTTGCGGCGTACTTACTACACACAATCCACGACGACCCTTCCTTCACCACCCCACTAACCCCCGAATACACCAGTGGGGGGAGAGGCAAAGGGGGGTCCTCTAACCAGCCAGCTGAGGTCGTCTATCTACGCAGGTATCTAGTTATCATCGATGTGTGCTATGGCGCTGCTATATAGATTGTGGACATGTATGTATTCTAACGACGCAGAACCCCAATGCGGCGTCGATCGCTTCCTGACCCAACAAGTTGGCGTCGTTCACGTTTTACGAGGAAACAGCAAACTGATGGGAAAACGGAGCCAGAGAGAGAGAGATAGAGGGAGACACAGTGAGCGTGGGAGGTGAAGAGAGAGAGAGAGAGAGAACCGAGAGAGAGAAGGGGAGAGAGAAAACCGAGAGAGAGAGAGTTGTATAGGCGTGTCGATTTCCTATGTGTCTTACTATCGCGCCGAAAACATGCACTCGTACAGCACTAGAACAGGCGTGCCGCATCAATTCGCCGTGTCGGTCGATGTCTGTAGACGCTGCACGGCGCATCGACATTATTGAGTCCATCCATCTGCGTAGCCGTTGTTAGCATTAGCACTCTTGTCTGGCCTCTCTCGATTCTGTCCGCCGAGAAGCGACTGGCTTGGCCTCGCCCACACGTCGTCGACACGCTAGATACGCTCTCGAACGGCGCCGACAATCGCTATGGCTGCAGTGTAAAGCTAACTGCTGCGGCGTGCGTATAAAATGCCTATACGAATCTGCAATCTGGCACATGGTAAGTGCCACATCGATCTCATCATACAGGCTTTAGATCACCCGCCTTTCCGACACGATGACGGGATGACATTTAGCTTTCGGACATTTGCAACTGTCAACCACGACATCTATGCATAGCAAGTGTATGATATATATATATATATATATATATATATAAATATATATATATATATAGCAAATAATAAATCCATCAATCATATATATATATATATATATAATCTTCTCTTCAGGTCTTCATGATATCGAAACAGGTCATGAAGTGCTAGCCCCAGACGTAGCCCCTTTCTCACTGATTTGTCGAGGACTGGCGCAGCCTCTCTCCCCGTAAACTTCACCATCCTGCGATGAATATCGACAGGTTGAAGTCAGACAACAAGGCCATAATTTCGGATCTGTTCAATCAAAGCATTGTGACACCGAAGCATAAAAAGGAGCCTAAAACGCGAGTGAGAACTAACGCCCTGTGCCTCAACGTTCCATTGTCTGTGTCATTTTTATAAGATTCTACTAGCCACGTATATGTCCGCTAATAATCTATTCAACATTTTCGGATATGCATTTCTGCCTAAGAAGAAGATTCCTAAAAAGGCGCATTAAACGATGTCATATCGAACCGAACCTGCTGTAGACTTTCCGTCGCTGCCAACTGCACTCAGGAACAACAACGAGACGCGGCTACTGTCGCAGCTTGTGAACGCTAATCTTATCAATTCATGCTGTTATTACTGTTAATGAGACAATGAACAATTTAAAAGCCGCATACATTAGTCGTTTTCCCAAAAGGCATTGCAAGACTCGAATTCGAATCAATAACATGTTTGCACGACGTCTATCCAGATGATCTAGATCGGTCTAGATTGCACCACAAGACAGCTTTGCAAGTTTGCAACTGCATCCTAGCCACTGCCACCGCAGTAACAGTTATCTGCTAAATCAAAAGTTTTCTATTCTATTTTATTCTACTCTTCGTAGGTGTTCCTTCCCGCAGCCGCCAGACAAAGTTTAATTCCTCTCGTAAACTCCAGAGAACGATACGACAAGAGGGGAAATCGAGATAAGACGGAAGAAAGAACGTAGGACGAAACGACACGATTTCAACGATGGCAACGGCAATGTTCACGATAGCAACTCTGTCGGTGCTCGCATTGCTTGTTGCACGAACGAATCAAACAAGTGAAATGGGGCCCACTAGCAGCTCCTATTGGAGTCCACCGAATCACTCATCAGTCCCTGCGACTGCACACACAGAGAGTGGAGCATCGACAGACGCCGCAGAAGCTCAACTGCTAGCCGCCAGCCGAAGTGGATAAATTGGCAAACAAGACCTTTTCCGTCGACAAGGCCTATCTGGACGACTTACTTGACTACAAATAATATCACGCTTACTACCGTTGTACTATCGAGCTACTACTACTACAACTACTACTACTACTACGACGACTATCTGTTCTAGACTTGATCGATGAAGGGCAAACCGGGCGTAGTTGGCCGAACTACTGTCGTGGTGGAGGACGGCAACGACCGACAGAAAACGACGACCGGCAAGCGTTAAGGATTCGGGCGGCGGCGGGAAGAGAAGCCGCTGAAAGTAGCAAGATTCGGGAACGACAGGACGCCGCAGGATAACGACGTATATGTATATATATATATATATATATATATATATATATATAGAGAGAGAGAGAGAGAGAGGACAAGAAGTCGAATGCATAAACACACACCGATCAAAGAAAAGCCGCTAACGAACCACCGGCGACGGGAATTCCCACCCCGTCGCCTAAGTGCAAAACCAGAAGAAAAGCTTCCACGACAACAATGACAACAACAGCAGAAGCAACAGCGGCGGCTACACTATTAAACGCAGCTCAGTAGATCAGCGCACTCAGGGGAGCGAGCTGCCTGGATGGACCTCAGTCCGGACGTAAAAGAAAAAGAAATCGACACCTACACCTATTGGCGGGTCGAAGAAAGGGCAAGAAGAAGAGCAAAGCGAAGAAAGAAGCCACCGCTTCAAACAGTGACGAAGAAGAGAATGAGAACATAGATGTTCTCAGAAAAATGGTCACCAACCTTGAGAAAATGACAAGTGCCCTTGTCATTTTCTCAAGGTTGGTGGAGATTTTTTTAAGGTTGAAATCAGCGCACGCAGCTGCCTACGACTTGCTACGACTTAGAACGGAGCACGCAATGAGGGCAAAGTCAAGACCCCACGAAGAAAAACTGCAGTAATGAATAAGCTACAGGTAGTGGCCGCAGAAAAAAAAGCATGGCAGAGTCACGTCAAGCCAGTCAAGTCGAAAAGACCGAGAATGTGAAAGAACAAGAACAGCAACTGGCCCAAGTCGACGATAAGCTGCAAACGACTTAAACAGCTGCAGGGCTTGTCGGGGCTTAGCCAAAGCCGTCACGCTTTGGAACACAAAGCGGGCAGCATACTGGCCGAAGGAGCGGCAAATCCGTACCAATTAGTGATGGTAATAGCTAAACTAAAATGGCGGTCGGTCGACGAAGGCGAAAAGGCCGTACATACCAAGGATACTTGCTAAGAAATCCAAGTGCAAAGTCCAGGACAATGCGTACGCAGAGGACATAGTTCAGGCAGCTTCTGGCAGGCAGATCGTTCGAACAGCACCGTGTCAGCGACTCTGCTGTCTCCATGTACACCTCAACAGCGAAATAGAGATTGAACTGGGGACGAAAGATGGTAGAATACTTTCTCGACTTAATAACCTTATAAATGGCCCCCAGCAGCAACTACAAGAGCAGCAGCGGCAATCATAATCTTAGCCTACCAATTAGGATAAAAGTAAATGCGCTGCAAGTAGGCCTAAATCGATGCCGGGATGCCCATGGCCTACTGCAGCATGTTGATGTTTGCTTTGTTAGTGAGCCTAATCACGGCTGGCAATCGCTACCAAAGACAAATGGGCAACGGATATAAGCGTCGATGAAACGTGACTATATGGCTGCTTCATCGAAGCCCGGTAAAAGTACAGGGTTGAGGAAAAGGTTTGGCATGAGCGGATATTGACGGCGAGGGGCATTTGCTGTATCTCTGCAATCACTCCCCGAACATAAGCCTAGACGACTTCTCGCAATTCCTCGACGTCGATTTATGCGCCAGCGCTGACTCCCACAGAATACGGCGCACAAAGGTCGTCACGGAAAACTTTAATGAGGCAGCTTATAACAGAGAAATCAAAACAACCGACAAACGCGCTGGCATGCTTCTCGAGAGCTTAGCACAGAAAAACCTGCACATGGTAAACGCAGAGTCAACGCCCACATGCTGCACAAGAATTCAGGAGTTTTTTTTCTCGATTCTGAACATATAAGGCAGCGTGCGTATCGAGGAAGTCCTAGATACCGGGAAAGTCCTAGACAACGTCAAAACGCTCAGCACCGATCTGTATGTTTTAGTAGTAACAGCATACCACCGCAATCTCTAGCAACCAGGCAGAGCCACTACTATTAGGTTAGAGGACGGACGTACTAGAATAGATTAAGCACGGCTGCAGTACACTCTCGGACAGCCCACACACAAATGACCCGTCTCAGCTTTCTCCAGAAAGATTGCAAAAAGCGTGTTCGAGGGTAGGGCAAAAAACCTAATTAGTAGTGGAGCTCGGCAATGCCACCGCACAGAAGCGATGTAACCAAGTGGGGCGAGGTTACACGCGGCTTCGAAGGAAGGCTGGCATGCAGAATCGACAGGATGAGGCTTACGAAGCCTACAATTAGGCCTACAAAAACCTGAGCTTCCTTGTTATAACAAGTATGTAACGAACTGTGAAAACGTGCGAACTACGAAGACGAGAAGAAGACGCTAGATTCCTGCGCTGATGATGCAAGGCAACATTAGCTTGTATGAGCCAAAACTCCTGTCCTAAAGAGCGAAGAGCGAAGCAGAAGCCCTACTGATCGCGACGAGACGATTCGTCCAGCTGTACATTCTTTGAGACAGATGCAACCTGGCCGGCAGGAAGCATGTCAGGTCAAAAGGGGAGTTATTTTAGACCACTGGCCTGACGGGGACGGCGCATGTCGAGCGACGAGCAACAGAGAAGACGGCGGCCAAGGCGATCAGCAAACGCCTCGAAGAGCCGATAAAACAGGATGTCCTTGATCATGACATGCAGCTGTTACGAACTTTTCGAGTTGAATATATGTCAAGCGTATATGATTGGAGCCCCTGACACGGCCATGGTTATTGCCGGCGTGCGATGCCATTGGATTGCACGACACGCTGGAGAAATGGGCTGGCACGAGTAGACGAGAGCCACGGAGCCAGGCCAGTGGACTCGTAAAAAATTATTCTGACGGGGACCAGGAACAGTTCACGAATACCTTTATAGGGTGTAACGTAAGTCATACCTTGTTCAAAGCTTATCGAGAAGGGAACTGCGCTCGTTCCACTTTCTAATGAGAGATAAACCGACCCTCAAACGGATGAGACAACAGTCCAGGTAGCGCGGAACGGAAATGCTCAAATCCTTCTGACGGATGTTTGATGCAACACATACGTTTTGGGGGATACCGGTGAGAAGGCATTCAGAAACTGCTGAGTTCCTCACTATCGAGTAGATGGGTAACTGTGCGTAAATGCATTTCCCCCTCCTTAAAAAGAAAACTGGGGTACGACAACGAAAATGCTGTTAAGGGCACTCTTCCACCCGTGGTTGGCTGCACAGGTTTTACACTCGCCAGTTCCTCAAGTAAGGTGCTGGTACCGAACACATGCCCGGGGAAGATGCAAATCCAGAACCGTCGAAACACTGCCATCAATCTCTCTGATTCGCGCCGTTTAAAGGCAATTTCGCCACCGTGGCAGTTGCTGTAGAGCTAGCAGCAACTCCGACGACAACGCGCAGAAACCACACAGGAACCCTAGACACGACCGAAAGGTGAAGATGAAGAACATCGTAACTATTTTTGAAGAATTTCGTAAATACGACGCAAACACACAAATAAGAAGAAAAAGAAAAAATGCTGATGTCGCAGTAGCGGCAGTAGCGCTACCAACAAAAGCAACATAGCTATCATTAACAATAACAGCAGCAACAACAACGAAAACAACAACAACATCGGAAACAACAACCTCGACACTAATTACCGCCAGAGCACCATCAACAACAAGAGCATGAAAAACAGCAACAACAGCACACTATCTGCTAACCTTGCAACGTCTCTCAGCAAACCTGAACAACATCACTGGGTAGCAATGACTGCGTCTGACTAAGCGACTCAAGCAGCCGTCACGAACACTCAATGAATACACGCTACGCGTTAGCGCCAGCATATATATATGAACGGTCCAAAACAGAGTACTCTCGAATTTGTCTCTGATTCTAACGATAGATAACTGGACGCCGCCGACAAAAGCGAGAGAGAACAAAGTAGCTACTGCAGCAGCAGCAGTTTTTGGGAGTAAGTGCCGAATATAAACAGTTTCAGTTACAGTGGCTATATATATATATATATATATATATATATATATATATATATATATATATATATATATATATATATATATATATATATATATAATATATATATATATATATATAAATATATCTATATATATACCGTAGGGCTAAAGAATAGCGCCTGATAGACAAGGCTCTCCTAGACTAAAAGCATTTAGTTGGCAAAATCACGGTAAACGGCGTTTAGCTGCTAGCGCAGGCCACGTGGTACCACCTGTCATGACATTGGAATTTATGTTCGCCCTCAGCGATATAAATTGTCGCTATTCTACAGAAATATCGTAAACACATGATCGTGCATACATAAAGCACATACGATACACACTTAGCAATACACACTTACCATTATTTAGTACACCAACGGCAGTAACTAACGGCAATTGATTCAAATAATTGCCGTTTTAATATTGCTCGATTACTTACTATTACAGGGCATCTCATCAGCCCCAGTAGGTCAAACAGGCAACAAAAAATAGAATTGCGGAGTTTCTGTAACTCGCGTTTAGCAATTCAGACCTGTAGTGGCACGGCAACCCACGACTACGAAGTAGTCTAACGTAAAATCACCTCTCTAAAAATCCTAACCGAATGTCGCGGCAAATAAGGATATTGTCAATTCGTCGAATTCGAAATAATAATTTAGTGAGTAGAATATTAATTAAATAATAATGTTAGCAGTCAAATAATAATTTAAATTTAGTAAGTAGAAGACTTTTATTGGCCTGGAAAAAAATGCTGACTGTGAAGTACGACCGTTTGCCGCATGATCGAGGCGCTATTATAATTGATTATCTTCAATTACAATAGAGCCTCGTGATTCTAGTGGCAGAGGATTCCTTAACAGAAAATAGTTATACTAGTAGTCAACTAGCCTGCAGATGAATAACTCTGCCGACCTCCGCAAAATTTGCCATAGCCATAATTCAACTAATGTGATCGTTCTGGCGAGTTTCACCTCATAAAGTCGTTAGTGCCTATCGCAATGGCGACCCCGAAACCCATCAATGAGGGAACTGGTATGTTCTTCAATGATTTCTCTAAACGCACGCAAGAGATCACGGAAAGCCGAATACGTAGCACCCGCGACTGATAATTTGGGTTTATTTTACAGAGCGTCTTTACGAATTTAATCACTTCTTCCGCCTCCTGAATATTGTCAAGTCTGCACCTATCCGAAGACTGCCAAATACAGTCTTCAGAAGACAAACTTGTAAGCACCTAGTAGGACCGTATTTCAATCCCAGCTAACATGCTCTTCTCTTTCCGGCTCTAGTCCACTTTGATAGGGAAGTTCCAGGCCCAAGTCCTTTCGTCTTTCGAAAAGACTTTGGGCATTAATGGGTCTCCTCAAAGTGCCTTCATGCCTGCTTTTTGTCCCCCGCGCCCCGCCTCGCGGCTGACGTGTGCCCGGAGAGTTTCGGCAAACGTCCTCCCCTCACTGACTTTAACCCTGATAGTGGCGCGGTTCTAATCCGCGTTGCCCTTTGGGAAAGGTCCTAGCGCATACCTTTAGTGGGCCCTTACCGCCCGTCTCTCCTACGAGCTCGAGGACGGTGAAGTTGTGGTTACCTTACACAGTGGTTATGGATTATCGAGTCTATGCCATTTTCAAGGTGTGCCGGGCAGCATTCCAAATCCGGCCAGAGCCAATAATAAACCCCCGATACTGTCGCTAGCTGCAGGAGAAACTTTGCATCGATCGAGGGCGCCGTAAAGTGAGAACGCATAAAAACCTATAGACAATCTATTTCAGACGTTCATAAAACGCATTTGTTTGAAAAAAACGCATTAATTTGTAAAAAAAAATAACTAAGCGAACTATAATGACGATCTAGTCCATCCAACCACAAATTTTGGTTATTTTCCTAACATGGCTGGCTAAGGAAAGTATTGCCGAAATAGTATTTTACCACGCAACTTCCCGAGCAGTGTTCATGCAGTAGATCGGATAAGAAAGACGTGTCGAAATCAGTCTGATAGCAGACGGTAGATCAACCCAAGTCGAGAGTGAAACGTTGTAATTCACTACACACGACATTTCGTGCGACGTTTCGCATCTGGCGTGCATGAAACAGAAATGGCCAGAGGCTAAGTTCCCTGTTCCCGGATTCCGGTCGAGGCTGACGACGATGTTTGCCTCTGTTTCTCCCGTTAGCCGTCAGGAAACTATGTCACGTAGATTGTCACTTGCCATGCACAGGCAAAAGGCGACAGGATTTCTCTCTTGCCAGGACTGCCATCTAAATGCGTTACTGTCAAACGAATGGTGAGCTACATAAATTCCCCTTCTTCCTCTACAAGCTATAGAAGGATCTAGCCATTTTCTCTTCGTGTAACGTTCGTCTGTCGCCATAATCTGGCAAATCACCACTAACTGTTACGAGTACACCTAATACCACTACGAATAATATGATTACTATTGCTACTATTAACAATCGATATTGTCCTCTTTCTACTACACGAGATAATTTCAAGAAACTTGTCGAGCACAACAAATGCTTCCGCTGAATACCTGCACTGTGCGGTCTCTCTACGGTCACTACTGAGAGCGTCGAGATCGATAATCGAGCTCAATCAGAGCCAAATCAAGTATAGTCAGCGCGGGTGCTCGCAGCGACTTGATATATCACGACCGTGAGAATGCTTCGGGTAGCACAACTTCAACTCAATTCGAGCTTCTGCTATAATCTAGACTCGAACTAAGAAGGCTAGAATAAGTCGTTCACGTTGAAGCACCGCTTACGGTGCAGCCGTCGTAGCGTGCGTCGGTTCAATTCAATATGCACAAACCGAACTACGTTCAATCTCTCTCTCTCTCTATCTCTTTTGCTGCACTTTTGACAGGCATAGATAGAAACGGAGGAGCAAGCACAACTATATTATATATATATATATATGTTTGATAAAACCGTGTACATTAACTCATGCGCGATAACGAGTCACGATACGTGCTGTATGTGTTTTAAACGTGCCAGCAAAATCGGTCGTGTTTCAATTGACACGTCAGACAGAGGGGCGATCGTATCGACCCGTAGAGAGAGAGCGCTGGGCCGCTCTCGGCAGGGCGGCAGGACGGCACTGGGGTGCCTTTCGACAAGACGTCGTTTCAGGATTCAGTGTCAGAAGCGGGAGCAAATGGTTGAAAGCGTCGCAATGGCACAACAACATATATGTACTGGTCCATACAGCAGACGCATCAGAACGAGTTCTCAGAGTACGTATGTTCTAACTACGGACTAGAACTTGGACTAGATCGACGCACTGGTCGAACGCTCGTGCGCCGAGAATCGAGCCGAGTAGATAACGCCAATATGGGGCAATTTGTCGACCGAACACCGTAGAGAGGACCATGGCCGATGACGACTAGGAATCGTGGGTTCGATGTCGGCGCGAGACAAAAATGTGTCGAATAGATTTTTCTTTCAAATTTCAGACTTATGTTTTTCTTAGTAATGGCAATTTTAGTAATGGCAATATTAATAATCATACAAATCATGATTATCGTCTTTATCTTTCGTACTTGTTGCTGTCGACGACTACCACGGCTTACGGAAGTCCGTCAAGGTAAAGCAGCTGGTCATTCTTTTTTTTTTACCAGGATCAGATGTGTATCTACAGTAACAACAACAATGGCAGCAATAGCATTATCAATAACCACAACAATGACAACAACAACAACAACAACAACAACAACAAAAACAAAAACAGCAAGTACAACAACACCACCATTGTTGACATTGTCGCCCCCATGCGGACACCGTTCGTTCAAACCCAATATAAATCCGTTACTGCTATTGCTGCTATTGTGTGCCCATTAGGTACATGGGCAAGCACTTGGTGCACCTTGGACTTAATGCACCTCCTTTGCTCTATGCACGTTTGTATGCAGACATGTATAATATATTCATGCAAGCATCCAACAGTTCAGCCAGCAGAGATAGTTAAAGCGGAAGAAAGCGGGAGAGAGAGAAAGAGAGCGTGAGGGGAAGATATTAAAAATTATAGAATGTCGATAGAACGAAAGCACGTCAAGTAGTCAATATGCAGCCGCATAGAGTCGGGTATATGTAAAAGTCTGTCAGATGATAAATCGAAAGCAAACAAAACAGACGAGAAGAGAACAAGCCACTTGTGAAGCAGCCTTAACTAAGAGACAACAGGCGTACGGCAGTAACAGCAGTCCGTGAACAAAGCGCGTAGTGCGAGTCAGGGGGTGGCGCAGGGGGTGGTGATAAGTCTGATATTGCTTCGAGTATCGCTTCGTTATTACTTGCTTTCCACTAGTGCTGCCGTTACCACTGTTACCCACCCCACTACTATTATTCCAATTACCCCTTTGAACTTCCACTTATGATGTGGCTGTTGCTGTTGTTGTTGTTGCTGCCGACGACGACGACGACAACGACAACGACCACGATGCATTTGCCTATATTGCAAATCGAGAACGCCGAGTTCAATTGCTTGATCGAGTACTTTCTATTTACACCGGCACACATGGGGGAAGGTTTAACAAATAAACAGGTACATACATACTCACATATACTCTTAGACCGAGACGCAAACACGACCGCCCAGGCAAACTCTCGTCTCTCTCACTCTTTCTCCCTCTCCCCCGTCTCCCCCGCTCCCTCTCTCTCTGTCTTGCATCGTAATGGCATTTGATGGCGCCACGACAATCGAAGCAGGCACAATCGCCGGCCAAGAGCCTGCATAGATAGCCTTTTTTTGTTCCCTTCTATTGGGAGGTTTCGGCAATGCATAATGCACATAATGCGTCGCTGCCAGCTGTGAGCAACTAGCGTGGGAAGAGGGCGCGGGGAACTCATAAACCGTATTTCTCAGTAATCGTGAGCTCACCGTATTCCTCCCAGTTACGATTTGTGCTACGCACTACACACACAGCACTGTTGTTGCTCGGCGTGTGCACTCGCGCCACTCCGTCTGCCAGCCCGGCAACAGTGCGCAACAGAGTCTGTCGGGTCAGCCACTGCCATGAAACAATGGACGACCCGATAGACCCCCGATAGACCCCCGATAGACACGATCCAACTCAGCCCAACCCTAACCGACTTGATCTGGGACTGAGCGCACAGAAGGCGGAAGATTGTGCTTCTTCGCCTGCTTCGACTGAGCAGTGCTAACGCGCCAACGCGCTGACTGGGACCCCGGACTGTGTACGTATTGACCACCTATACACCAATAACATTACAGCGATTGTGTTGCTACATATCCTCCGGCACCGTGAGACACAAAACGCCACGTCAATATACACGCTGCTCGAATCGAGTGTAGATATTACACATGAACGAAACTATTAAACGTTTGCGCTTTCTGCGGTCCCCGTTCTTACTGCAGTATGCGTATTATTATTATTATTATTATTATTATTATTATTTTTTTTTTTTTTTTTTTTTTATTATTATTATTATTTATTCAATATTTCGGTGTTTCCCTACAATTGTGGGATCTAAACGTGTACCCGCCTAGGCTCACCCCCGCTCCTCAATCCATGGAGCCGATGACAGCGGCGGCGTTTCCCCTACACACTGCGAGCGAGAGTTGCTGACGTAGAAACTCACCCTCGCGCTGGTCACCCGTGTTAGCACTTATTTTGATACCTAGGTCTTTGAGGAAGATACTTGTGTTTTTGCTGATTGGACCCATCGTTTCCATGGCGACGGGTACGAAGTGGTATCTTTTCTCTAGGTCAGAGTATTTGCGCTTTTTTGCGATCTCAGCATGTTCGGCAACCCACCCTGACCGGGTAGCGCTATGCATTAAGTATGACGGGGCCACTGTACATGATACCGTTATTATTATTATTATTATTATTATTATTATTATTATTATTATTATTATTATTATTATTATTATTATTATTATTATTATTATGGTATAGTATTGCGAATGCATTGCTTTTAGGCGCGCCTTTCTGCAGAGAGGTCCTTTGCTGAAAAAGCTTTGCAAAAAATGAACTTTGGGCTTAACAAAACGAAGCTCGCTAATTAGCTGAACATGGTTCTCGAAATAGTTTTAAGCACATTTTAGTGATCTGCAAACAACTAACTTTATTCATAAGAATATGTTAGTTGTGTGTATTAAAGAGACCGATCACAGTGAAAGTTACAGCCAGTCAGCCGTAGAGGTAGATTCAAATAAAGATAATTGTTATTACAAGTATCTAATAATGATTTTTGTTATAACAACTAGCATAGGTTAGGTGTTGTTCTATCAAAAAGAGCAGGTTCAGATTACCGAATACTACCTATTCTAGTTGAATGTGTTGCAATAAAATTCTATCTAGCACAACACTCACTAAAAGACACTGACTGACTTCAAGACTCGCCCTTCGCCGCGTAGTTCTCGCTTTCAGTTGATAAGATCCTCCATCAACCACCACCGTTCAGAGCCTCAACGGAAAATCAGCGAACCATTAACTTCGTTTAGCTCACTGATGAGGCTAGAAGCGTTTAGCCTCTATGCGATTGGGCCCCCGCGTCTATACTCTGGACGGGGTAAAAGCAGTCCCCAAAACCCCCAAACATATCATCACCCCACGATGGGGATGATAAGCTGCTCATGTTTGGCTGCCATACAGCTGGTCCCCCCTTCCTTACGGCTACGACAAGGATAGACCGCCATGTATCGACGCCAAAAGACGTAGATATAAGTAAACGTCCCTCAATGTATGTAATCGAAAACGATTTCAGTGGGGCACGATACAGACACCACGACAAGACAAACACAAAAGGCAATCAGAGCTATTTTTTAGACACTGATCAGTTGATACAGTGTATACTCCTACATGGGGACCTGGAAAAGTGTTTGGACATTCCATGATGAAGATGTGATTTTTATTTTTTTCTTGAACATGAAACCATTATTTAGATTTAGGCGTAATTTTCATCAATTTCGATATATTTCTTTAGGTGGTGGTGGATCCATGCATCGAAAGACAGTTCTAGTAAATCATGTTCTTCTAACTTTACCTCGGTGCCACCGAGCATTAATTCGCTCAATCAAAGCATCTTGTCGTTTTTTTTTTTAGGGATTAATTGCCAAAAGTGGTTGTATCAAGTTTTTTATCCTGACATATCTTCACTGAATCTGCGATTGTGAGAGCTCCATTTTGCATTTGTTGAATTGCATTCTACGTTGGCTCAAAGTAGAATAAACGTTGTATTAAAGATAATTCTTAAGAAAAGAAATTCTCATATTTTGGTTTTCACGCTCAGTCACCCATTTTTTAGAAGACATTTCCGCCCCTTGCTCAATTAAAAAATATTATATTATTTAAATATCATATATATTCGTTGTATTTTTTAAATATAATATATATATATATATTCGCCGGCGGGAACATGACAATTGGATATATATATATATATATATATATATATATATATTTATTTATTTTTTACATATGATTGCAAGACAAGGCATACTCAAGTTGACTGACAACAAGGCGATTAAGTGCATGGTCGCAGTTGGCGTGCGTACTACAGACAGACAGGAGATGTACACCCTACAGCGTGACGAGGGACAAGAGGCACAACGGGCCAGACGCAAACGGATTAAATTTCAATACAAATATATAATAAATACTACGACATACTTCAGAACTGTCGTAGTATTTATTATATATTCCTGCTAATAGCTCATAAACGACACTTTGTTAAAATTTATTAGGAGAAGCAGGTCAAGAGGCAAGAAGCTGAACAGAGCTCATCTTCCTAACGGGACGTCACCTCAAACAGCAGTAGCGGTAGAAACAATGCGACGAAACGATCAAATAATCTCGTCTCCTCCAAGATGCCAATACCAGAAAAATCATTCAGCCAGTCTCTACAAAAAACATTCGTTTTTTACATAGGATGTAAAGTAGCAGGTGGTAGAGCCTAACTGCTAAATAAATGTGCGGTCGCTAGAAATCTACCTGCGTATCTAGCAGCTGGCCTCGTTCTGAAGTAGTCCTCGCGTCCTCGCTGCACTCGAAGATGACAGAAACAGAGTGATAAGCAACATTGTCTAAGAATGTCTATTTCTGGCGCTGTTTGACAAAAAGTGTGCGCAAGTACGCATTAATCAAGTATTTGAGCCATCTATAGCCAAATATACATCACTATTGTCTAAAGTTTGCATTTCACAGCGACTCGTTACAGTACATCGTAATTCTATTTAATTCAGCTGTTGTTACGCAGACGCACTACGCAGAAGACGACGATGTCTTCTCTAGAGGTGAGTATTGACAAAGAAAGTCATGTGTTGTCCCAATGTCGGTTTCAGTCGGTTCTTGCAAGTCGCCTTAAAAGCTCACTCAACCTATTAAATCTTTAACACAACGCGCTAACTAGTATACCGGCTGTCTCATTCAAAACCTACGCGTGGGCAGGCGATTCGCTGGAATATTTTGACGTTGCGACGCTCTGTCTGAGTTAGACGGCAAGCTTGTCCATGTATAATAATAGATAGTAGAGGTAGCGTTGTATGCAGCAACAGCAACGAGGGAGAAGGCCGTTGACGCAGCTAGAAGAACGAGAGAGCAACAATGAAGACAGAGAAAAAAAAACCAATCAATCAACTAGAAGCGTAGATTCAGAAGCAGAAAAGTGCCTTGTATGCATGCGTGCCTTTTTAGGAGAGTTTACGTTACAGCGATCTCCGTTCCACTGGCCAGAGGAGCCGGCATTACCGTTTCAGCAACAGTAGTAGCAACAGAAACAGCCGCAACCGCTACAACGGCTTTTGCCTCTTGACGTGTTATATGCGAGCGCGCGTAAAAAGGAAAAACCTTTGGAGGCTATCAAGGCCACCGTCGACCCTCGTAAGTTGTATACCCTCGGAACAAAAATATGTTTACATATATATATATATATATATATATATATATATATATATATAGGTGAGAGAGCAGATAAACGCGAACAAAAGCCTCGAGGTAGCAACAGCAACCCCACCTGCCAACAGCCCTTTTTCAACACTCCAACAAGTACCAGCTCGACGGCGATCAGCCAAGCACAAAAGTGGCATCGTCCCCGTCGTTGTTGTTACCATTGTCACCGTCATAACAATGGTGACGACAAAGTCAAGCGAACCCCCAACTCGGAGCCAGCCGTTTCCCCTTGTACTTCGTATTCGGAGCGAGCGCCTGAACGCCTCTGTTGCGCCCCAATCGACGCGGCCGCAGCAGCAGCAGCAGCAACTGACTGTGACGGACCCTATAAAAGGGCCTTTCCGCAACCCTTGGAGAACGAGGTGACGGCCCCCGCAGCCGTCAGCGTGTTATAGCGGGGTAGCGTCGTTACTCACCATCCTCATGACCAACAACACCACCGCCATTGACAGGGGCGTTGGCGGCAAGCGCACTGGAGACAGGCACGAGAAACACGCGCGAATCGTGACAGCAGAACCCGCCGCAAGACCGCCAAATATCCCGTTGGGTGTCGCCTCCTTTCACAGGGTGAATGATGAAGATGATGATGATAACGATGGGTGATGGTGGTAGTGGAGGTGGTGGTGGTGGTGGTGGGAGCCGAATGGGATGCTGGTAAAGGCACTCATAATGGCTCTACCTGTGTCTTCTTTGTGTGAGTTGGTCAAGTGCATCGTGGCCCACACACCTGGGCACTGCACATTCATAGAGCAAAGGAAAGGAATACTAGAGCCGCCGTCTCGACGTAGTTTCCAGGTTGGTCGGTTGGCGCTAAATTATCAAAAAGCTGCCTAACAATCGCTTTGTAATTTTTACTTTTCTTTAGTAGTCATATGGAGCACGAAATAAGCCCAAAGAGCCAGCAGCTCAAAGTAAAGTTCCAGCAAAAGAAAGTTTTCCTTTTGCCCCTGTCCATGTAGTAAGGATAAGACGACAGGCCAATGCCACGGGTTCAATACTGTCCAAAGTTGTCGCCGGAACTGAACGTCCTTTGCCGCAAGTCACATGATTTTACGTCAATTTGCCGAGCGTCTATTTGCAGAATAAGTACCGAGTCATAAAACAGTTCTGCCCTTTCTCTGTCTCTGATAACCAAAACGATAGCGCTGAGTAAAGAGCAAGGCGCATCTATAAACAACAGAGGCGAGCAAAACAAGGGACGCTTTTCGACTCAGGGTACAATTAAGTGAGAACTTACAGGACTAAAATTGTTTTACAAAAAAGTACTAAATAGCAAGAAGAGGGCTAAGAGATGAATGATAAACAACTACATGGCAACGACAAGGAAAAGAAACCACCTCCTCTTTGCCTCCTCGACGTCTAAAAAATAATATCAATTCTTAGTTTCAGGTCGCCTAAGGAGACAGAAAGCGTTACTGGTTTTTAGGGGTCTAGAAGCCCCATAATACCTTGAGCTGCACCGAAAGCCGTGGTTCATATGCTATATTTTCCAGTTAATCCTTTATAATAAAAAGCCCTATAGCTTCCGACACAAATCAAAACTTGGTCTCCTTCCAGGTAAAGGACAAAATCCCTGCCGTGCTTTCCTCCCTATTAGAAAGCAGAGTAATTGTTTTTGTTTAGGTGATGCTTACTTATTCTTGCCACGTTTTCTCCCTATTAGAAAAAACCTGTTTTATTTTAGGTGACGTTACTTATCCTATCTTGTCCCCAAGTTCAAATCTTCTCTTCTGACCGACCGTGCTCTTCATAGACTGAGTGACGCCAATAAATACGAAGCGCAGACGCATCTTCTACTGGCATATTACTGCCAAGCTCGGGTTTATTGATTGCTTAGCTGCCTTCTATAAATAAAGCTTTAACAGGAGATTACTGTTAAAAAAAGATTCCAGTCAGGACCAATGCTTACAGTCAACCTTAACGAGGACACAAACTAAAGGTACTAATGCTGTATTGATGACTAAATACTTGAAACTTCTGGGAATAAATCCAACGACTAGTACGTGCTTTTGCTGCCAGCAACTCCAAGAAGCTTAGGCAGCACGAAAAGTTGGCAGAAACGCGTCCACAACTCTTTCACAGGCATGAAGTTGTCTTTCACCAGTACAATGCAAGTCAACCGAGTGAGTCTACAAAGCATTGTACACCTAGACGGGAAACTCATTGAGTATGCACTATATTTCCGAAGCCTTAGACCATAGACTTTCCTAACCAGACCTTACATTCAGGCCAGCCGTTTAGAAAGGTAGAGAGGAAATGCACGCCTTTGAAAGAGGCACAATAGAACACACTATTTTGTCGACTTCAGGCGCTTCTAGGAACAACAGGAAAACAAAATTATGAAGATTGGAAGTTGGCAAATGTCGTTGAAGAAAGCTAAGACTATTGTGATAAATAAATAAACGTGCGTATTCGGGCAAATTATTGTCTTCACTGTAGGCAAAGGTAGTCACAATTTCTGTGCACTAATATTATGCACAATAGCATATGAGTTAACGAGGAAGTAAAGCCCCTAGATCTACATCCATCCCTGAACAAATTCAGCCGTCACGTTTCCACTTGATACATTTCTTCGTATGCAGGAACTGAACATGTTTGCCGGTTTTATTCGCCCAAAATTGCGCCCGTCGTAGAGCGGGAGATATAGGAAGCAATCTATTGATTTCCTTTCCCAATAGAACGTGATATATATATATATATATATATATATATATATATATATATATATATATATATATATATATATATATATATATATATATATAATATATATAACCCTTGACGCACAAAACAACTGCTGTCATTGAGGCGAGATACTCATTTTCATGACAATTCATAATGTGACTCGTTTAGGTCGAAGCGAAATTGCTGGAAGCAGCCCGTATCAGTCTTTAGGTGTTGTCGACATTCCGACCAACAAATTTCTACACAATTGCCATGGAAGTACTACGTGAATATGATTACAATCGTGGCCAGCAAACGCCTGCAATTCGGCCTTAAAGGCGACCGGGCAGACGCGGCAAACACGAATAAGTAAGCATGATAAAGTAGCAAAAACGCGCAATCCAATCAGTTCGTGTTGACACTACAACTTGTAAAGACGCAGTATCGTTAACAAGTCCTCTATGCAAATCGTGCCAAGACCGGTGCGATGTTTTGTAGCGATACGTCCGGCCGGCCGGCACGCAACACGTTAATAATAGATCACCCTTATTAGCACTCTGTGCGACCCTCATTATGATGAGAATATTGACGTGACCCACAATCTACGACGATGACGACGATGATGATGATCGCTGTCATTATCATCATGAGTATTGCTTTTGTTATTTTAAATTGGTGTCTCGGTCATCACTGCCAGCGAATAGAACAAAAAACAAGCAAAAATACATAGACTTGTGTTTGTTTCTGGGCAATGGACAACAACAGTACGCTCCAGCTATCAAGCAATAGAGAAATCGTTATTAAGTTTGACAAACTCGTCGTCTGAGCACGTCGCTACGTACTGTTGTTGATGCTCGTGGCTCGTTGTTTTTCATGGCCCTTATGTGGGCCAACGCAGAACGTTCAACTCGCCAACTGACCGCGCCAAGTAAACGGTGAAACCAATTGAGATTGTAGATAAATTGATTCGAATCATAACACCCATCCACGCAGTGGAACAATTTCGGAAAACAGACGTCATAAAAGAGAGAGAAACTAACAAAAAGAAAAAACAACTCAGAGTTTACTGGCAAGCCGAGACCGTGAGAGGGGGCGAGAGAGAGAGAGAGAGAGAGAGTCTGCCCACCCCAACAACACATACGCATCATTCATACACAACACGGGAGCAACAGGAGGCCAATGGTTTCTACCAAGCACCGATGCGACCTCGCCGCACGACAACACCTTACGCTCGTGGTCCGTGGTCGGTCTCGATGGTGCAAATGACTAAGGCCATTATGCTGGGTACACAAATAGCGGCGACTACACTACTACTACTATTACTACCACTACTATGAATAGACATGGCACGTTTTTTCTCTTTGTTGTTGTTATCGTTGTTGTCGTCGTCGTTGATGTTGTCGATGTTGTTGTTGCTGTCGTCGATATTGTTGTTGTTGCTGTTGTCGATATTGTTATTGTTGCTGTTGTCGATGTTGCTGTTGTTATTGTTGCTGTTGTCGATGTTGTTGTTTTTATTGGTGGTGGTGTCATTGCCATTGGTCGTCGCGGTTGGTCGTTGGTTCTGTTGTGACCTCGTCGACCGGCTCACTCACTCAGCGAAATGGCGACACACGCGTGCATCGCTACTCATTCAGTTCGGGGGCTCGTTTTCGTCGACACATCAGACACCGTCATCAGACCAGCCGTAAAGCAACAAAGGCATTCACCATCAGTCGCGGTAGTAATTCTTTAGAGACTGGCCGCGTAGTCAATCGATTCATCATTACTCGCCTCGCTCAACAGTGAAACATAGATGACGTCAACACAACAACAGCAACAGCAACAACAACAACAACAACAACAACAAACAACCAGGACACACATTCTCTCTCTCTATGATTGTGTGTGTTTCTTACACCATCCTATATGACCAGATCACTAATGAACACATTAGTTTTATCCTTCTCTCTCCCTCTCCCTCCCTCTCTCTCTCTCTATATATATATATATATATATATATACTCGCATATAGATTCGAGTAATGCACATGCATATTAACGTAATTGATACGTAGTAACATTCACTGCTGCCTTCGCCGTAGTAACAGTGAAAGCTGCTGCGATTATGCCATCGTGATGACAGACGACAGAGGAAAAGAGCAAGGCTATCTATACGTTAGCTACAGCAAATGAGTGTGTGTGAATCTGATTGTACATATTCGCGCAGGCCGAGTCAGTGCTGCAGTAACATAAGAGAGAGAGCAATATATGTATATATATATATATATATATATATATACATAGGAAATATTGTGATGATTTATTAATCATTTACAATACGTTTGCACACTCGGCAGTGCTCGCCTTATATATATATATATATATATATATATATATATGTATACGAGCTATCTGGTATGCCAATGTATGTTTGCACACATATACAGCGATACCTATGCGTGTGTACACAAGCCCGTATCCACGACAGAGTTATTTCACTCGGCTAACGACCGGCGATGAAAATACTTTGCACGATTCTGTCGAACAGGCCGCAAACAACGCAAACCAGAGGGAACTGCAAGAGGAAAGGCGTCTGCGATGATTGCTATTATTACTACTAATATCACTAGAGGTGGTCTTACTGGCAAGCAAAAGAGTATCCCGTATACCCGCTGTTCGAAAATGCTCAATCGATACGTATTCAAGGCGTTTTCTCCACCGCTGTCTGTTGCCGATTACGGCCACCCACCGCCATACAGGCAGATGATAATCTTATAATCCGTCTGCGTCATTCAAACCCTATATCGCCTACCTGGCTTAGGCAGCGTGCCTAAGCCACGAACAATGATTGTATAAACCTCGCCAGAATGATTGCGATATATATGAATATATATATATATATATATATATATATATATATATATATATATATATATATATATATATATACTTTGTTATATTGTCATGCGGCAATAGCAGATCGTCGTCCCTCGTTTAAACAAGATGTGGGTCCTGACATACAATGTGGAAACGCTGCCTCCGTTCAGGGCTTCTGAAGTGATCTGCGCCTAGCGTAAACAAAACGGGCACGTGATAGTCACCATACACGCCCGCTGGGCACAATGGCTTAGCTAATTCTTCGTAATATGTGTGTGACATCTACATAATGTATTATACACAAAATAAATCACTCTACTACGTAGCCTCTTTAAACCTTGTCGGAAATATTAATGAATCACACAATGCAAAAGATAAAATAGAAAAATAGGAAGGAAGAGGCGGAGTATAGGGTCAAATTGAGGGTGAGGCTTGGCCCCTGACATCCCTTGGAAGAACACTTGTATCAGCGAAAATTAGATTAGCAAATAAGCACTACATCAGCATAGAATACCCTTGACAATTTACGGGCGAGTCGTAAAAGCTGTTTCTCTTTGCGAAACTCAAAAATATCTGCAGAATTTTTCAGGGAATGCAGAGTTTGACGAAAATAGAAAACAAGCCCTTATCAAAGCAAGAATATTTGCAATAAACTAAACAAAACCAAGAGACCTAATGGCGAAACATCCCCTTGTGCTCACATGGCAAGTGTTTGGTATGGAACACTTGCCAGCTCAATCTAGATCATAGTTCTGTAAACAAGGATTGAGTAGCAGAGCATGCTGAAGGAGGAGAGAAACAAAACGTTAATACGCCACGGAGATAGTTATAGATACACTATCAGCGGTGGGTCGGCAAGATTCATCCGAGATCTGGCGAGTAGAATAGGCGCTGTGTAGAGAAGACAATATTGCTTCCATGGTTGGCGCCATGAATGAATGAAACACATAGCTTTACTCATGAGTACTTGCAAATACACTCGAAAGCATACAGCCTCTGTACTGCGGAAGTTGCCCAACCGAGGCCTTCTAGGCCGCTTCACTCTTCCAGTTTGGCTTCTTCGCCGAGTTACTTGGAAGCTACGCGGTCAGAGCATAAGAACAGACAACCAAAGCAGATCATGTCATCAGAGGCGTGCCTAATCTGAGTTCTCTAAGTGTACGTCAGACTCAAAATGTGCTAGAAAAACGTAAGCAGAAAATCGGCCAGAGAAGTACTAGAAACCCTCAAACAACCCAGAAGCTGCGCCGTGCTTTTAGCACCACACAATCCCTTTAGCGGAGACTGGCCCAAAGCCCTGCCCTCGACACAGCTAGACACGATGCTGGATCCTAATTCCTTTCGCATGAGGGTATATGCTCCGATCTGTGAGTTATGTGGAGAGGCCGTACACTTCAATGACCTACATCCGCTGAGTTGTCTCACAAATCTCGGTAGGTTCCACGCAGACTCAACACGGTAGACACGCAGAACTCAACAGCGTGATCCGAAGAGCTAACTCAGAATACAATCCAGCCATACAATCCACACCCGAGTGAAGAGGGTTGGCAGTTTTAACGAAATTCCATTAGGGGCATATAAAAAATGCTTAGCATGGGACGTGACGGTCCCACGCACCGCGGCAATATTCTACTTGTATTACAGCTCGATCGAGCCAAGAAGGGTGGCGGAACATGCAGAAACCGTTCAATTGAGCAAATACGCTCGTATACAAATGTTCGTATACAAACGCTGAACTAGCTCGTATACAAATGCTCGTCCTATCGCAATCTAAGGCAATGGGTCCTGGGTCACACCCTTGTTCCCCAAAGATATGACCCATGGCTTATTGCCTCAGAAGCGCAACACACCAGCTGTTGCCAGCTCTCCGAGTCTCGACCTTGCTCGTTGGACCTGCTTGTACATTTCCCAGATGCTGCTGCTCTCGCAGCTAAATTCCAACAACAACACAACAACAAAGCTCATATAAGTCCTTATATGACGAGAACGCGACGAGTAGAGCATTTAGATGTTATCGTGCCACAGGCAGATTAGCGCATTAAAAACGTCTAAATAATGCAGTGGTCAGAGCGTAAAAACAATTTGAAACAAATGCACCGACGTCACACACACACACACATACACAGCCCATAACAAGCGACACAAACGTAGGGTTCAGGGCAGCTAGCACCATGGCAGCGATCTATGGTCATATGCCTAGGTCTTCTACACCATACAACATACACTAGGCTATGGCAGCCAGTAGACGAGACACAATTCGCATTGGAATGACGCCGCCACCGCCGCCGACGACGACGACGACAAGAATGAGAGCTCGAACGAACGAATCCATCGAAGCGATAATGAATGTAGTCCATTGTTTGCACTGTATTGCCTACCCGGCCAGGCCAGAGCAGCTGTCCTGGTGCTGCCAGGCAGCCGTCATCATCTCCAATCACCGCAGGGATAGATAGGAATGAACTGATGAACTGCCTTCGCTAGAACAGCATGCAACACTGCGGCGACTGCGACATTACGTCACACCATCAGTGTTGATAGATTATAGACAGACTATGTCGAACGCGTCGAGGTTGAATGAAGGCGTAAGGCGTCTAGGCGCCGGGAGGGCTAGTGCGCTAATGTCGTGGTTGTCTTTTACCGGAGTATCGTCACCGGTCGTTCGTCGTCGGTCGATGTCTGTTGATAATCGAATTTTCGCTGAGCGATGCTCATTGCGAACAGACAATATCCGCACAGATGAGATACAGGATATATATCATACCCTAGAGCGGCCGTACCCACGCGGTTGCCATAAGGAGGACTCTGTTGGAGAGAACCCGCAAGATATCGCAACGCCATGTACGTTCCTCGGTGCATTGCAGATATGCCTCAGGGCGATTCAAAGCCCGAATTAGGTATGACGCTTCGATCCCTGTTGTTGTTGTTGTTCACCAAATTTTCTTTAAGCAATGCTCATTGACAATAGATGAGAAACCATATACGGCTGAGAGAACAGCGGTCATGCTGCTGCTGCTGCCACAAAGACTGTTGGAAAAACCCCTAGATATCTCAATATGTCCGGCCCTCGGTGTATTGAAGCTATGCCTCACGGTGATCCCAAGCAAACACCCGTGTGGGGGGACAACGAATGATGGTCGACATTTAAAGACAACCTCCTTAGAAAATGTTTTTTATTCTAGTAGCCGTGATACACTATTATTATTATTATTATATACCGGCGGTGATTATATCGTGCTTGTAACAGTTAGTAAAATAGAGAGATATAGTAAGTGTGTCATTTGAAACTTGTTAATTCTAGCATGGCTATCAGTCGGTCGTGAAATGAGTATATGCAATAGAAGCATCTGTTTGTTACCACCCTCATTAACAACACCGCCGAAAACGACAACAACGAAGGAACTACAGGAAGCGGGACGACGAGAGGAAAGACAACCACAACAAGAAACAACGACAGACTTTTTTCCTAATTCTATCATGGAAAATTACGCCGTGTATCGATTATATTACGCTCCGATTAGCGCTTGAGCGACTGAGCTTGTTTGAATCGAAAGTCAACAGGTGTCTCTGCCTAATTGTGACTAGTCTCGATCGAGGTCATGATTTTGATTATATTCGGACAAGACTATCTGACGGCCCTGTCAGTGGCGATGAGATGACATATCGACCAAGTGAAAATAGCTACCACGTTCGTTATTTCGTGGCGTTCGTTAAGAAAAAGAATAATAGAGAACATCTTTGTTTGCACAAATTGTGCTCTTTGTTTGTAGACAAAACGGTGTACGAAATAAGTCAATTAAGCACGTCTGACAACAAAAAACTTGGGTTGGAAACCTTTCTCGTGTATCTACCCTGGCTTACGCCCAGCAAGCATATTGTTTAGGTGGTCAGTGCATGCAAGTGCCTTCGGGTGGACGGAGCACCGACTTCCTAGAGAGTTTGGTCTAACATTAAAGAAGTGTGCGTTAGATTGCTAGACTCGCTGGTCGCAGCTCAAAGAACAATCGCACGTTCTAGCTACAACATGGGATAACATGGCTTTCTTGGCAAATATTTGTTGAACGATGTTATTTCACCACGAAATGGCGGCTGTACTTACTTTAGAGAATATTACGTCCATAAATCATACTAAATCATCTGAACGAAGACGGACACAATGATAAATTAAATAGATAAATAAATAAATAAGCGGCATAGCGTGTTCTATTCGGTTCGCGTTTACGACCGGCGTCCGGATTGATTTGCCGCCAAGCATTGACATTGGCATAGAATATCCATCTTCCATTGGTACGCTGGACCTATCCAATTCACGTAACGTTTTGCAATAATTTATTATCTTTGTTTTTTTCATTGCAATAATTTCATTGCGTTTTTTTTTCATTGAGGTGTATGCTACAACAATTTTTCAAAGGAACCGCTTGTGGTCTACTTCTACCGGCATCTTCACTACTACTAATAATAGTACTACTTACGCCTCGACTCAATAGTCTACGTGGGCACCACTCGACAGCAGATGACCGAAGACAAACCACACGGCAGCTGGAAACAGGCCGACTGCGACCTGCGGTCTTGACATCTTCACCCAGAAGCTCCTTCTCCGTCTCCTCCTACTTCTCAGAAGAAGATGAAGATGATGATGATGATTATCCACCGTTAGGGTGGTGGATGCGTTGAACGGTCGTCGCTGTCGAACCGACCTAAGACCGAACTGACCACGTTAACGACTCCGTGTCGTGAAGAACAACATTTGATACAACACGATTGCACGCTCACAGATACAACCACACAGACAGGCAAGCGGACGGACGGATAGTCAGACCGCCCCCTCACGCATCAACTCACGTAGGCACACGTGAACAACAACCGGTCACGTACTGGACAGCGATTGGCGTACGTTCGACGGGAGCACTCTCCACAGGATAATGGGCGTTTGTATTCGTGGTGTGTACGTATATCTCTCCACAGCGAGTTCAACACGTCGCGTCGCACAGTGTCACGTGAGCACACCGTGAGGAACCAACCAATCGGGAACGGCCCACTGGACCCGGACAATTGTTGTCCACACAACAGCACAGCTTGCGTTTACGCCCAGACAGAAAGACTCAGAGAGCGAAAGAGAGAGCGAGAGAGAGAGCTCTTGCCGCCCTCAAGACGCGCCACGACAGGACACGACAAGACCGAAGGCGTCCTCCGTCCTGCACAACCTGCAGCCAGTTGAATTACTACCAAGACGGCTTCAGCTACTGTCAAGATTTCTTTCACTACTGCCAAGATTTCTTTCACTACTGCCAAGATTACTTAAACTACTGCCAAGATTACTTTATCTTCTGCCAAGATTTCTTTCACTACTGCCAAGATGTCTTTAACTTCTACGAGTGACTATGTCTACTACAAACCAAGACAACTTTAACGAGTACCAAGACGGCGTTAACTACTTTCTCGCAGTCTTACGCACCACTACGACGAGGGCGAGCAGTCGGTGACTACAGATCAGTCAATAACGAGCATTAATTGCGCGCAACACGATACTGCTACTGATGCTGTTCTTGATGATGACACACAAACGCATCATTGTCGCGCACAGGCATGCATAGCTGCATAGTTGTTGAGTAGAAGTGTGGAGTCTGCGGAAGTCGACGTGATGTCGGTGGTGGTGGTGGTGATTGTGGTAATGATGATGAGGGCCTATCGTAATTGTCGATGATGTCGTCGTTACTCACGGGTCTCAGTTTCATCTACCAGTTGTGGATGAGTGATGAGGCAGTTTGCCTTTTATCGTTCCGATGGTCCTCATTTCATCTGATCGTCACGTATGCCACCATTCAATCCACCTCACTGGTCGACTAACTACACGATGCGGTTGGTGACACGTTTTACGTTTTCAACCTAATTTCTCCCTGTTCGGTTCTTGTTGAGCTGCCTCTCTATTTCGCCTCTTCACCTCTAAATTGACGAATTTTGGCGATTCGAAGCAATCTCTCCTTCGGACCGGGTGGGCATCCGGGCGTGCTCAAGAAAGAGAAAATCTACAATGGCACTAAGGTTGTTATTGTCGTTGTTGTTGTCGATTCTCATTAATCTCGTCTCCCTGATGAATTCGCTCCGTGATGGAAGCGCGGCCGGCCAGCCAAGAGGACCTAAGGAGACGCTGTTTAGAGAGGCGGCTGTCACGGTGTACGGCGTTCCGTCTCTGTTGTTGTTACTCGATCTTCTTCGTTGGCCGGTTCAATTTTTGTGCTTCTTCTCAGTGAGAGAAATAGCGCGGACGCTACAGCGGCTACAGAAATATCTTACTGCTCTGAAATAGTGTGATAATTAACGCACGCAAAAGGAGAGAGAGATTTCTCGATTAGAAGAGGTCGAGAAGAGTCGTGATATATATATATATATATATATATATATTGTGAAGGTAAAGTCGAAGACGTGGGAAGAAAAAAACAACGGAAGATTGAACTAGACTCACAACAACAATCAATCTTAGTATATAGAACACATTTGAGTTTCTGTGTGCAAATACAGACATATGTGGACTCAGTCGGTTTCGCTCGCTTCGCATGCCTTTCGTATATATGCTAAACGTAAACTCTAGTTTGACACGATGGCTTAGCGGCCGAAACTTGCGGAGTTATTGTTATTATTATTGTTGTTGTTTTAGTGGTAGCATTTGCCGCAGTCATAACATTGTTGTCCTCGTAAATTTTTCTCCTCCTCGCCGGCTGTCAAAACTTTTTAACGTGACCGCATCGCTATCGTAGTCCCACGAGTTTGTTTTTAAGAGGAGGGAGATAAACGTCGTATCAATTCCTCTGGGTCACCACTATAACCACCACGTTACGCTATGCGCTATCCGACTATGACAATGACGACAACGACATCCACAACAACAACAACACCCAAGAGGAGGAAAATGAATGACATGAAAATCAAACGCGACACTGAGAGGAGAAAAAGAGGCACCGATTTATTGACTGACAGAGTGACTCATTCTGCAAACAGTTAGAGAGACATACACACGGCAGTGACGACGACATTAACAATGTCGATTGACAACTTCGACAACACCATCGAGAACGACTACAACAACAACAACAACAATAACAATTCCCACGGTCGGCTTGCTTTTTCTGATCTATCATCATCTATCAATAATATATCAACTTCATCATCATCATCGTCATCACTATCACTGTCAGTTCCATCGGCTGCTGAAACCACCGCAGCAGCAGGAACCAGAGCAGAACAGTAATACTAACAACAACAACAACAACAACAATAACAACAGCAACAATACTAACAACAACAATAGCATCAACAACAACAGAAACAACAACAAGAACACACGAACCACACCTGTCACCATCGATTAGAAGAAGCAGTAACATCAGGTAGATTTGCTTGCTTATTTATCGGTCGGATCGCTGTCTTTCGTTCTCATATTTTATGTCTACCTGCCTGCTTGCCGAGCTGTCATTCAGCTAACAACACAACAATAGCAACTAACGTACGCAATATGCCAGAATTTCCGAAAGCCTGAAAAAAAAAACGAAGGCAAGATAATAATCGATGATGAAGCCATCTATGTTTACCCACTAAGTGTGCATCCGTCATTCACCTACCTATCTGTCGTCTGTCTACCAGAAGATGCGCAAATGGAACGCTGCCGCGACACAAATCAAAGCAGCAAAATTACAACAACATGGTATAATACATGGTATATAGAAGCTAAAAATAGACGAATTAAATAAAGGTGATTTTATGTATGTGTATCAATAAAAAAAAAAAACATGGTATAATAATAACAATCCAAAGAGGAAACGCGATCTCAGTGCTCGGAACTATAATAACAATACAATAACTACGATACTACCACAATGACACCAACAACAATGACAACAACAGCAACAATAACAACAACAACAACAACAACAACAATGACAATAACAACAACAGCAGCAACAACAACAGCGACGACGACGACACCTACTAAATACTATGATGACGATGACGGCGACAGCTTCGTGTTCTCCTCTACAGTTGTTCCACAGTTGTCATACGGCAGCCATCCACACCGGAGTTGTTTGAGTTGCGTTGAGTTGAGTTAAAGGCGCGGCCTCTCCACCACTGATCACCGGCAGCAGCAGCCAGCCTGCTTGCTACTGGCGTGACGAACGACAGATGAACGCGGCACCGCAAACGGGCTGCCGAATTAACCCACAACCATCAACGACCGCCACCCAGCTACCACTTGTTCTCTCTTCTTGTTCGTTGACGTCTGACGCCGCCGCCCGCTAACGCTAAGGCTAAGAACTACCCTCATCACCATCCTCATCATTCTCATCATCCTCATCACAAATCACCACCAGCACAAATCACGACGGATCGGTGGTAACCAGTCGACGCCAAAACCATCACACACGGCGACGTCAAGCAGCAGCAGCAGCAGAAGACAACAACTACGTGCGACGACAGCACTAACAACATCAACATCAACAACAACAAGCACAATAAAAACAACAACAAAAATATTGACAACAACAACAACGACAACGACGGCGACAACAACAACAACAACAGCTACCCACCCACCACTGCTGCCACCACCACAAGCAGCTCCTCCTATACTACTCTATCTCTACTATGACTAATGCTAGAACTGTTTGTTCTACTCCTGATGCTGCTGCTGCGTCGACGACGGACCACATATACTGCTCCTCGCAGGAACAACGATGACTGAGTGACTGCCCCGACCGACTTTGATAATGACACAACGCCGTCTCTACCGCCTGCTGTCCTGTCATTCATTGCAGCACCATCTCTAGCCAACCAAACCAACCACCCACCCAACCATCGGTCCACCCACACAACAACCCGCCCCAACAACAATAACAACGATAACAACAACATGATCCTCACCCTCTCCACCCCCCTTCCACACACTACTGGTGCAGCAGCAGACGCCAGCGTTGATGGTCATCGAGAGAAAACACCTTTTACAAATAACAACAATATGACGACGACGCCGCCGCAGAAACAAACCGTTATTTTTGCCCGTCTGCGTGTGTTTGTTTGCAGACTGGTGTTTTTCTCGTCTGCTATGCTGTCGACGACGACGACGACACAAACGGCTTGGAATGTCGTCTGCAGGTCTCTGTGTCGTCTGCAAGTCCCGGTGTCGTCTGCAAGTCCCGGTGTCGTCTGCTAGCTGGGCCATTATTGCTGTCATACGGTGAGCGTACGTGCTCATGCCAATACGATGAAGTGACAGATGAATAAAATCAAACAAATGTCATCGATAATGCTGCAATCATGCCATCGATCAATGTTGATCGAAATCGCAATGATTCCCGAAACATGTGAGACGATTTTGATGGACACAGTAAACTGACAACGGCTGGACATTTACCAGAGTGACTAGAAACACGCGCAGGTACGCAGATGAGTCTCTACACATTCTAATAGTAACAGTATTCTCTGATACCTTTTGACAGTATAGACACGGAACTGCGCTGCTAACGGATATATATATATATATATATAGTGAGGTTTGACGCGACGGTTTATTTTGTCAGGTCTATACGTGTAAAGCCACAGAGCTATTTAATACCACGAAAGACGGTTTCTGAATGACACCCTATGAAGCGCTATAAAGCCCGCCATTAAGACTTCTGCATAATATCATCATTTCAGCTGTCTCTGCGATCCGTCGTCAAGCAGTGTTAACCGTAGATGTCTGATCGTATAAGCAGTTGGGTTTTGTTAGTTAGTTAGTTAGTTAATCCGGCGGATACGGAATTGATTGTATGACCACCGAAACGTCAATTGTAAAAACTGCTCGTTTTTTTACAGTAACTTTGTCTGATGATGCCATAGCAAAATCCACGAATTAAATCGTCTTCCACAAAGCTGTTGCAGAGAATGGTCGGATTAGGACGCGCGAGTCAGCGAATACCGCAGCCCGCGTTGATGGATCAATCTGCTTGCCTACATACAAAACGAAGCTTTTGTTGTGGCGCATATTCAGTGAATTCAATGGTCATCGTTCAAAGGCAGCTCTTCAACCAAGGTCCATCCATGTACGAACACGCTAAGATATCCCGGCGTTTCCTTAACAGTCTCCTTGTGGCAACAGCAGCAGCAGTAGTATAGATGGTCTCAGCAATTGAATCTATGCAACGGTTGGGTCAGCTGTTTATCATCTAGTCTCAATGATTGTCTCATCGCTCAAAGAAAATTCGATCTACACCGTCAACGACAGGAATCGAACCGGCACCCACCGACACCCACCCCGGTAGCATCGCCTTACCATTGAGGCGGAGAGGAAGGGTGTCGCGTCTTGCCTCTCATCTCTATGCTGCTGTTGACACTCGGATCATGTTGTATGGTTCAATGTATGTATGGTTCATGTTGTCGTTCCCCGCTGGATAGACCGGTGATGGCTAATTCTCTTTCTCTCGCTGCCTTCACGGACAAACTTTCCCACCACCACCACCGCCGCCATCACAAATCGAACACAGAATTCACATACGCGAAGGAGCGCGACGGCCAAGAGAGACTTGAAGAGCTGGAGCAGACGCAAAGACAGCGAACTTGCATCGTTATAAGGCACGGGCTTTATTTGTGGATGATGAGTTTATTTGTGTGTTGTAAAGTTGGGAAGTTGTGAGTCGTGAAGTCATTCCAATCATCTGTAATCTACAGCCACCATCATAAGCAGCTGTTTCTTAGTTGTGCTTGTTGTTGTTGTTGTTGTCATCGGAAGGCGAGGAGAGTGGAAGTTGACAGGCGAATGAGGTGCGTGACTCACTCTCGAATGGAGTCATCATACGTCAGTAAGGTTGCTCCTCCTCGAAGAGCGAATTGCATTCGGATTGCTTGCTCTCAATAGACGAATTGCATTACTTAAATAGCAGTAGTAATAGTTGTTGTTGTCGCCAACTGTGAACACTTACGCGCGCGAGAGAGAGAAAAGGCTTGACGTTCTGTCAAGAATGACATCAATCATCCTTACAGGTCTTACAGCTTCTGAACAGTGCCAGAAAAATCGTACCCACAAAAACAACAATGTTTTGTAATTAGTTAGGATATTAAAGGGGTAACTGACAACGCGGTTGTTACCACTTTCCCATAGTATTGGCGCGTTTTTCTGTCAGGAGTCTGACTTCAAGTCTTCAAAAGACCGCCCAAACCCGCCCATCATTGAGTTATAGATGTGTGTCTTCATTTTCAAGCTGTTGTACATTACAAGCTAGTCGTTGCTAATTGTGCGCTTGTTTGGAGTCGTTTCGAAAACGCGCGCATTCGATAATTCGGTGGTTAGCAAACTATGAAAGCTGTGATATTGCTGATTCACCTCTCATCTGATCTACTGTCTCCTCGTATAGTTCTGTTTCTGTGTTCGTAAAGCCATGAGCCTAAAGTTTGATTCGCAATGCTGGGTTCAAGTTGATTTGACACCAAAAAAGTGGCAAATCGTATCGATTTGCGGTAAAAACCTGACACTCGGTATTTGATACGAATATACATTCGGTTCAGAGCATTGACTCAGCATAGCCTTCGTCGTGTTATACGCAGCCATTCTAGTCAGGATGGGATTATTAAGGTTGCGAATTTGAAATTAGAAAAGGAACAGGCGTTTGATGACTCTATATCCCAGTCTATCGGAGGGTTTTGCCTACCTTTTCTCGTACGATTCTAACAGATGCTACATGTAAGGTTGGGGAGAACCTTGCGTATGTCTGATGTTGTTGCTGCGTCTCGGCTTCATTACTATAGTTCTACTAGTACTTACCTGTTTTAACTAAGCAGCCTAGTCGGATGTTTTGACGTTCCGAATTATACAGTTGTATACAGGTGACATGATGACCATTTTTGCCGGGTCTATCGTTGTTAATGTTGTTGTCGTCCGGAAACACTTACGGACCTCTGAATGATGTCTGACTGCCGCCTTCCAGCTACAGCACGGGTCGCCATTCTAATCAAAAACCTTTTAATTCATTCTTTGCTGACGGCGCTGGTCTGCTAACACTGTAAATCAACTTTAGGCCCTTCGCAAACATGACAACTTCAATTCGAATCGTCGTATATACTGTACGCGGCATGCGCTAATTGTTGACACATAGCTGTGGCGAATAATGTGCACAGATTTATCGTTTTTCCTCTTATGTTTTAGTATTATTATTATTATAGTTTTAGTTTTTATCAAAATCATAAAAGGCTCTTTATTAAAATACTTATTTTTTTAATTGGTTTTCCATTGTTAACTGCTACCTAAGTGCACCCGACATTAGTAGTGTGGGATGATACTGTTTTACCCAGTTTTATTTCACAACTTTAAAGACGCATACTTTGTAAAATGACACTTGTTTAGAAATAAGTTTTAATAGAATACAATTAGTTACATTTTGATTTATTGCTATCCTTGGGTGCTCCATCTGCTACTAGAGTAAAAGAGCGAACTTGCGTAATTACTAGTTGCAGAATTGAACTGCCAGAGGTTAAAGATTGTCCTGATATATTAATAATAACAATAATAATCATCATAATTATTATTATTACTATTATCATACGTACGATTGAGGAATTAACATTAAACAAATAATGTTTAGTTGTTATTCTGAGCGATATTCCAAAATACAATAGATGTTGGACAGGGTCTCAGTAGATGTCGGAAAGAGCCGATCTCGACTCTCGTGTTTTCCTAATCTAATCAAACACCTCAGGAATCCGCAATGCAATAGCTGTGGCGCCAGTATATTTGTTGACCCTGTTTTTGATGGTGTTGCTCTGGAAATGCGTGCTATCTTCAGAACGATTATTTATGTTAAAACTGTTAACTAAATAAAATAGTATTAACTGTACACTCATAATCGTCATCGTTAATTGTATCGTCAACATATGTACGTGCACTTACTTTGTGCGTAATGTTACTGTGTTGTGTAGGGAAGGGCGTTTGGTGACGCGTTGATCAGACGGATCGTTCTAATCGAATAGCTGCACCATGGGCAAGAAAGATGTGGTTAAGGTCGCTGTCGAGATGCAGGACAAGCCGACACAGCTCATCGACCTCGACCAGACCCGGGCGCTCGAGTGCATCATACAGGTAGGTGAATGAACTCCTGTCAAGAACTCTTTGTCGTCATTCTTCTCACAGGGGAAAACATTCCAGAATGCGCCGCCTTGAATGAAAATTACCGTCACATTACGTTGGGTGTTACATAGATACGATTCATATCGCTTTATGTATCATTATAGCAGAAATTAACAACGACAGTGATTAAACAATATGAATTCAGTATTAGTAAGAATGCTGATGGAATTATTCTTTTCTGTATAGACGTATTTGCGTATTTGCGTATTGCAATACATAGTTATCCTCAGTAGGCGTCGAGAAATCATCTGGAACGGCCGAATCCGTTATGATTAGTATGTCAGTATGCAGCGTAGTTTTTTTTGTATTGATTGATGTTGTTGTTGTTGTTGTTTCTGTTTGCTGTAATTGTTGCCTCCGCGTGCAGGAACTGTGCGCGATCTGGTGTCTAAATGATCCTGGCGACAGTTATGCGCTCGAGTTTTCCGATCCTGCCAATCCAGTCTACATCACCGAGAAGAATCGTGGCGAGATCAAGAATGGCCTCTTTCTCAAGCTGACGGCAAGTCCCGCACGACGGACCCAGCGCATACTGGACAGTATTACGACAACGGGCAATCACTGCCCAGTGGAGGTAGGCTTTCCAGTCGAACTTTGAGGGCAGCAAAAGTGTCGGCATTGCACGGTTTTCGCTAGGACTCGACGGGAAGGTGGATGGGAATGTCCAAAACTTCTACTTATATTCAATGTGCTATGCTGTCATCGTGCTGTGTTCTGCGAGCACAACCTAGTTAGTTCAATGACAAATGCGAGTTATGAGAAGACCCGGATCAGGCATGGCCAAATGATAATATGCCACCGTTCGACAATGAGGTAGTGCAAGACTATCTTTACTCTTTCCTTCCATATGTATGTACACCTCCAGAAAAAATTGCATCACCCTTCAAATTTCACGTTACGCATATCTTGTGTTACGTTAAACCTTACATGCTTGCCAGGCGCCCTATTGAAAATGACTACAGACAATTGGGCGACAATTAAGTTAGCATTTCAACAGGACAGATCGTTCATGCAACACGTCCTATTCTGAAACCTGCGGCAGGAGTGAGTTTTAGATCAAACACAAAACCAAGTTCTAGTAAAAGGTTTCATTCAGTCAGCCAGTGCATTCTATATATATATATATATATTTGGTTTTGTGTTTGATATAAAACTCAAGCGAGTAGAACAAAAATAATTACGCAGTTTTTATACTGCTATAAATATAAATATATATATATATATATATATATATATATATATATATATATATATATATATATATATATATATATATATATATATAAGTAAAAGCAATGCACGGATGTGTTATTATATCTCGTGCTTCTACTCTTTGTTTGCATGCTGCTCAGGTTCTCAAGGAACTCCACCGGTTGTCGCTTGATCCGACATTTGCCCTGGAATTCATCAATCGACAGGGCCATCAGACGCTGTTGCGAAGCGTGCAAGACTCGGTCCATACAGGCGAACGTCTCGCGTATGTCCTGCTGAGCTTTGTCGAGCTTATGGACCACGGCATCGTGTCGTGGGATATTGTCGAGCCAAAGTTTATTGGGCGTGTCGCAAACAATGTCAACCAAAGTTCTCCCATCGACCTTCGCATTTTGCAGGCAAGCATATTTGCGGCTCAATACCAAGAACGCGGCAACTGCCCAACTAACTACCAGCCATAATGACAATTTATCGTGATTATTCTATAAGCATCTTAATAAGCCCATCCATTCTAAACGTTAAGCTATTAAGTTCCGATAGCTTGTTCATTGGCTCTATTGCAAGTTATTTTGAACTGGTGTTTCGTCGCTAGGCAACTAGTAGATGAGGTAAATAATAATTAAAAATGTATCTCACTGTCTACCAACTGTGATGTGGGGTTTCAGGCTTCGCTCTCAATCCTGGAGTCGGTAGTCCTAAACTCGTCGGCTCGCTACCACCTTGTCGAGCAACAGGTGACCGTTCCCAATCTCATGGTGCACATACAAAGCGGCAGCAGCGAGATCCAGCAGAGCGCTATTGCGCTTATCAACGCGCTTTTCCTCAAAGCCGAGCTGTCCAAGCGACGAGCTCTGCATGCCACCCTATCGTCGAAACATATCCGAAAGGTGACAGGTTCTTTCGCACGAGATTAGCATTATATAAATTTATGTATATATGTACATCTTAGTTAAACAAATAAACAGGCACGTTCATAAGTAGAAATAAGTAACTGCGTAGAGGTAAGGCGAAGCTTTGAATTCGCAATTTTTCTTAAGTGATTTTAAATTTAAGTAAATTTGCGTTTGGCTTTTGCCAAGTAGCACCTACAATGCATGATCGAAAAATTTAGGTTTTTCAGTTAAGTCTCTTATTTCAATTCTTTCTTTCAATCCTACCATTTTGAAGTGTTCTTTGTTACCCGTTTGTTGTTTTTACGAAAAATTGCTTTTGGGCCTTCATTTGTTACCTTGTTTAACCTTAGGCGTTTATGTCGCAAATATTATTATGTGTATGTGCGTGCGCGTACATTTAAGAACTTACTGATATTGTGTTTGTTCATCTACCAGGTGATCCAAGCAAATATATTGTCAAAGGGACAACACATGGTTGGCACGGAGATGGCACACCAGCTTTACGTTCTACAGACATTACTGTTCAACACGCAAGATGAGCGCCGAAAACAGGACCTCGATCCAAACGATGCTGACGTGAAACTAAAACTGGTACGGCATCTTTTAATGACAATGCGACATAGGTGATCCTGAGCCAATAGTATAGAGTTCCACGTTATTCCCTGTGTGATTCAAAGTGAATGAATGAAACACATAGCTTTATTCATGAGTACTTGCAAACACACTCGAAAGCATACAGCCTCTGTACTGCGGAGGTTGCCCAGGGGCTAGAACGAAGATCATGTGCTCGTTGCGTCGAAAGAAAAAGAAAAATAGAATAATCAAAGTAATAGTAATAAGAAAATAAATAACACGCATATAGTAATTTATTTATTTAAATAACAAACATTTTTAGGAAAACGACAATTCAATACCAAAAAATATAAATATAATGCGAAAATTGAAAATCGAAAATAGTGCTTTGTTTTGATATATATATATATATATATATATATATATACGCCAATTAATACTCTGTGTGGGGTGCTGTATTTAGGAAGAACTTCGCAGGATTGCCTTTGGCCCTACGGAAGGATCAGGATCGAACAAAAGTTCGGCAGCGAAATGCTTCCGAAAATTAGGTTTTCAATGTCCATCGAATCCAATCGAAGATTTACTCCCTGCTCCAGGCGCGCTTGCTGTGGACAACATGCTTTACTTCGCCAAGAACCACACCGACCAGTACATCAAGTTCATTCTCGAGAACTCGATAAGGTTTGACTTCGACCGGCGATTGTTACGATGCACTTAAATACCCGCGCTGCCGAGGAAACCCGAAGTGATTGTGCGATGATTCCACACAAAAGCAGGTTTTCCTAGCATTGTAGCATTTTAAATAATGGCGATATGAATATAACAATTCATTTTCGCGAGGTAGCTAGATCTTACATAGTCTGAAGATCTTCTGTTTTTTGTCTGTGATTTATCGTAATTCAACTTGACGATGAATAATTTTTCTGCCGTTTTTCTTTCTGGTTAAGTCGTATGGGCTGTGCCGACGTCTCTCTTGTTATTTTCCTCATAAGGATTTCTCTATGTTTGACCGTACTTTACAGAGGAGACGAGCACGAGGTGCCATTTGCGAGGGCATCAGTACGCCTTGTTCGCTTGCTGGCTGAAGATATTCTACACGTTGGGGAACCTCCTCGTGATCAGGGCTGCTCGTTTCATGCCATGTTCTTCGCACATGCTCACCCTTTCGAGGAGTTTTTTTGCGTCTGCATGCAGCTCCTCAACAAGACGTGGAAGGAGATGCGAGCGACAGCCGAAGACCTCGCCAAAGTGTTGCAGGTCGTCCAGGATCAAATCGAACGCGCGATCGAGGCACCCGATGGAACCACCCCTGGTCTGTTGCTCTAACGTGTATCGGCATTCAAGAACAAACATATATATAAAACCTGAAATGATCATTTGTTTAGTCTAGGTTGCATAATTTTTTATTTGACCTCGTAGCACGTACACACTTGGTTATGTTGTACATCAATTTCCTCTATTTCGTCCTGTCGACAAATATGAATTTGAAAACTCTGCTTTGCCGTTGCTTAATGTATATACTTTTCGATGTTATACTACATTGGTAATTGATACACTATATGCTTGCTATTTACCATTCTTGCCGCAGAATCTCTCTTTAATCAGAAGCGCGTATCACATGCATGAATAGAACACCAAGGCGCTTTTATATTAGTCAGTAATTATATAATCGTTGAACTACTGTGCATTTCTTATAGGGGACTTCGATAAGTTGAAATCAAAGTTGGCTACACTGCCCTACGCGGAAATTATGAATATCTGGAATGAGGAGCGAAGCAATCGGGAGGAGTGCGAGACAAAGGCCGTTCCCATCGTACAGCTGCGCGAAATGCTCACGCCAGACTTATTAAGCCTTATACGACAGCATCGACTCCAGCAGCTCACCGAGGGAACACTCTTCACTAAATACGCGGCTAAAGGCCAGCGCATCAAGGACAAATTCTGGTATTGCAGACTCTCCCCGAATCACAAAGTGTTCCACTATGGCGATTGGGACGAAAAGGCCCCACCTCCAAGTAAGAACCTGTAAAACTTGTACCATATGCTTGTTTTTTATTGACACTTGATACCTTTGTAGTAATATGTGTACATTACTATATGACGAACGCCAAATTGGCTGAACATTATATTGTACTATATATTTGATATATTATATACTACTACTTGTTAAGCCGTGACAATAGGATTTTGCGGGACCGAGAGGAGAGATTACTGACTCCGAGCATTCTTCATTAAAACAAAAGTTTTATTGGTCCCAATCGTTGCCTCGATGAACCCGGCCATGAAATGGGACCGTAAAACTTGGACGTGATTCAATAACGCCCTACATGTGGCAACTCGGAAGGCTTAAATCGGGACTAATAGAACCCCCAGATGTCCTTGAGCCAGTCCCCCAGATTACGAGAGATGATCTCATCTTATAACACCTTGCTCGCGTAAGCTCATGCACTGCCCCGTTGGAGGATATATATATACACACGCGGATTGTATGTACGTACGTACATATATAAGGCTTACGTATTATGTATGGGTGACCTATTTATTTTAGATATCCATGAAATATAATAAGTTTATTTTCCGTATAATACATTAGGTATATGTTACACACATCACAATAGACCAGCTAAGCCAATGCGCCTAGTAGGCGCGCATTGTGACTGTCCGTTTCGATGAGGCCAGGTCGAGACCATTTCAAGAGTGTGCCCCGAACGGAGGCAGCGTTTCCACGTTGTATGTCAAGATCCAGACGTTGTTTAAAAACGGACGACGACCTGTTATCACCGGATGACAGGTTTAACAAGGTCCCGACTTTGCGGATCAGCAGCTTAGTCCGAACGCCAGGGGCACCCAGGGTTTCAAACGCACGAGGGCAAAATTCGTGGGGATAGCCGATTGATGAGTATTTTCTCAACTTGTTAGTCTCCGCAAGGTGGGCTGCATAACCAGCTTCGGATGCGCCGCCATGAAATTATACTACATGTTTTAAAACATCGTTATATGAGTTTTTGCCCATACGTGGTTTAAAATATACTTATTCTCCAATGGGCCAGCTAATTATGGGCTTGGAATCGCCGTGAGGCTCCGAAAGCCGGACATGTTTTGCGACGAACCGGCGACACTCCGGTAGATAACAACCATGATGAGCACAGTAGCTCTCTAGACCTCGCCGCCGTTCTTATAATGTACCTACATATTATATATAGTAATTTGCTTGATAAGCTACATTATATATTTTTATATAAATGCGTGCCGGTATATTTCTTGCAGGCGTGGATGAGCTACCACACAAGCTTGCGGTATCAGATATCGAATCACTGAAAACGGGCCGAGAATGTCCGCACATGAAGGACGCTCGAAAGGCGAAAACTGCCGCTTCCCTGGCATTTTCTCTTGTGCCAGAGCAAACAGAGCAGGAATCGCTGAACTTCGTTGCTCCAACAGAAAAGGTACACAAGCCATTTCGTCGTTATTATGCGGACACATTGTTAAATCTATCGTACAAAAAAGCTAGTTGCACGTAACATCTCTTGGGGACGATTCATAATCTAATTTTCATCGAAAGAATCATTCTCCTTATCAAGAAGCCAAGATGCCTCAGCATATCGAGCAATCCTCCGTGTAGAACTGTTATTTTAGGTGGATCAATAATTACTAGACTTTGTGTGCGTTTCGCTCGTATCATTAAAAAACCTTACTTGCAAGCGTCTTAAGAAGCAATCGATATTTTTTCGGGTATAGATCTGTTTTTCGGTTTTGTGTCATATAGTCAACCCTTCAAGCGCCTTCAGCTGAGCTGCCTTTTTCTTTAATGTCATCCAAATGTATCGTCCCGTGCTGTTTCAATATTTCACTGACGCAACCCTTCTTGTGTAGTTACTTGGCCTGAATAATGAAATTTGGTCTTGCCAGAGCCTGACAGGTTTACTGATAGTTTTTCCAGTCCAGCAGTTTCACAATATCACTATTCGTGGAGGTTATTCGCTCGGTTGATCCGGTGATGTTGTGTCGACACGGAGGAACGTTATAAAAGTCTGCATTGCCCTTAACCACCAATATAACTAAATAGGATTGCCTAGTTGACAAATTGCTCTTCCCACGGTTTTCACAGATATTTCAGTTCTGGACGGATGGCGTACGTGCTCTGCTAGGGGAGTCGATGACGTCGCGCGAAAGTCAGCAAGACCTCGAGATGTTGCTTCACGTCGAAATGAAACTTCGGCTGCTGGATACCGAGAGCGTTCAGATTCCTGACAAGCCGCCTCCGCTACCCGTTGACCCTGCAAATTACGACTTTATTACGCCCATAATTTTTTAGATCCAATGATTTGATAGATAGATCTACGGGTCAAAATGTGTGTGTGTGTATATATATAAATATTTTACAAGGCTTTATCGTTGCGAATACTGGTTCACCCCGTATCGTGAACTCGTCCAATGATAGCCGGCATATATAGCCGCAACTGCAAAACCCAAATATTTCATTTAGTAAAATAAACTATTCTTAATATACATGACACATTTATATACTATGCTGTAACTGGAACCACTTACCCAATACTATAAAAAGATGAGGTACATAGTGACGTTAGGTCTCATATGCAGAATATGGGAAGAGGAACAGTTGAACAGCGTGAACAGATTGTTGTTAGCCACGAGAGAAATTCAATATGAGAATAAAAATGACATGGTATGAAAACGAAATTTTATTCATATATCTTCACATATCTCCAACACTAGTAATAAGCATTACTATTTTACTGGCCAACTTCACGTTGCTCGTCCTTTATTGTCGTTTACTGGCTGTTAGGCTGTTAGTTACGCAGCATGATACGTCGCCTGGTATGGTGAGCGGGGCAAGCACATGAGAGCAGCCAGCCGTCATTGGCTGTCAGCGTCCTACTGGTACAAAGTTAACAGGTAGTGGGCTCTAAGGGCCGCTTTAAACAGAACACGTTGGCCTATCGACTGACTGGCTAGACCTAGCGAAATGTTTGTGCTGCTGAAGGCCTCCTCTTTCATATAGACACACTGTTTTTGAGCATCATCCCGATTGCGAGTTGCGGATTGCGAGTTGCGCTCACGCGAGACACACGCTGTTCGGCACTGCACGAAGCTGGCCAGACAAGAATGCGAGAGGCGAGATGTATCTCTATAGTACCAGATCCAGGCCGAACGAGGGTTAAAAGTTAAGCACGGTTGCCTTACGAGATCGCCGCATCTGCTGGTCATGTTGCTCATAATACTGTCGCGCTTGGGGGTGTTTCCGTGCCGGTGTAGACGGTTGACGACGATGTTACCGAGAGAACGTTACCGTGCTGGCATAGCGCGTGTGTGATGAAGAACGAGAACGCATACATCGACAAATCCCGCACAAATATCTCGAGACAGGCCGATAGTGTGCTAGCGATGCGCACGGCGCTCGCGGGCGCGCCGAATAGCAGCATTAGGTGGTAGAGCGAACTCATCCGCGATTGATCGAGCGGGACGGCGCACAGGATGCAGAGCGATATCGAGAGCACTTCGATAAGGTACAGTGGGCCAAACATCAACTGAAATGAGGGCATTAACGACGAAGGAACAATCAATCAATCAAGCAATGGTTCATTTTACTGGTCGATCATCCTGCACTTTGCCTCCGAAAAGCAAAAGGCTTTTGTCACGATTCGCCGCTGATAACTCAGGTTAGCACAGCTAGTTCAACGATCACCCGCCAACTACGCTGGTACAGAATGTTTGCGACTCAGAACAACCAACATGTCTCTCCATTTAAGTGAGCTGTGACCTGACCAGGAACGTACGTATGGGATATAGCGATCTGCAAAATTATTGACAAAATTGACAGCACCGCCATGAACACGGATCTAACTCTAAAACTTGATGGTGAATTTGCGGCCCAGAACGATATGAGGAGGGACGTCTCGGCTTCTGCACTTGAGCCTCATCTGACAACGATGGCGATGGCACCGCTATGTGACCGCTTGCCTTCAAGCAAATAAGTTAAAGCAAAGCGACTTGAATGAATATGCTAGCAAGGCTCGGGAGTACCGAATTGCTAGGATTTCATCAACCTAGTCAACACCCCAGATGATCAGTAACTTACAGTGTAGTCCGGCGACAGGAACGGTAGCACGATTCGCGCTACGATTGCAATTAGCACGAGCAAAATAACTCTGTACGAGTGGCTGGGGTCCCACAGTGGCCGAAAACGTACACGGTTCTTCTCCAGAGTGTGCTGTCGGTCGATTTCGGACAAACCCTGGTCTGCCCGGCTGCGAAGATCTCCCGTTTCGGCGCCGCCGCCACCGGGACCCTGCCAAAGGTTCGCTGCGTTTGTCGTCGTAGCCAGCGAATCCCCACGGCTCTGAGCCAGCTGCGTAAGGGCCTGCACGATTGGATTCACGTCAAGGCCATTCAGGAAGTCCGTGAGATTTGATGAGAAGTCAGCCTCGCCACTGTTCAACGCCAGTTCCATGCCGGCGATTGATGAGGCGGACGACGAAGACGACGATATCGAGGATGGCAAAGGCTGCTGATCATTAGCTCCATTTACAGCGGACAAAATACTGCTGGTGATCGAGTCAAACTGGACTAGAGGCGCTGTGGAGCGGCCAGAAGATGGCAGGGCTGAGCTCCCCGCATCGAGACGCTGAGCTAACCGGCCACACTGCTCGGTGATCATGGCGTTCAATGGGGCCCCCGACGCCGCCGGGGCCTCAAGGGATGACCCCCCAAGAGCACAGCGAGCGCCAACGGCATCAGCCTTCGGGCACTCTACATTGGCTGGATTCGGGCCCTTCGTGGTCAAGACATTTAAGCTTGAGAGCTGCTCCGGAACACCAGCTGCAGGTTGTGATGCGTCCACAGCTTCTGGTACCTTATCCTCTGCAAAGCAAACGCCTTTTATAATTAGAAACAACGTTCAGAAGGTCGGCAGCGACCACAACTTCGATGAGCTGCTGAGTCAAGCAAGATAAAGGGGCGTTTCTATTAATTACAAGGCAACTAGATCAAGTAGGTTTAGATGAACCAGGCAACGCCAAGCGCTTGACGATCTCAAATCATGAGATCTGATCCTCAGGGAGTGCGATCTTATCGAGAACCCAAGTCAAATTAAATGATAAATTAGGCATCAAAGCTTAATGCAACTATAAAACCAGTGATCTGGTCCTGGCAACGTCAAGCCTAAAACGAACGTTAATAAAACGGACTGCTAGCTGTCGCAGTAAAGCTTCACGAAGTAAAGTCTATGTTACATTAGTCAAGCCAACGGTAGAGACACATTAAGTATCTCAGTTGGCCTTCCACGCTCTATATTTAGAGTTTCACTGACATCATCTATGCTTATATGCTTGTATCATATGCTTAAATAATTAAGATACCTCTGTTTCCTTATGATTGCATTCAATAAAGCTTCCTTTATTCCACGTGTAAAGATGGGAACATATGAAACGATGATTTTTTTCAATTCATATATATATATAATAATAATAATAATAATAATAATAATAATAATAATAATAATAATAATAATAATAATAATAATAATAATAGATAATATATATATATATATATATATATATATATATATATATATATATATATATATATATATTATCGCGCTTACACAAGCTTCAAATCATGGTCTAAGAACTAAGCATAACACACTAGCTAAAACGAACGCTTAAGATAATGTTTTGAAGCGGTTATTTCCACCACAAACTCAGAAGATATTCTAAAATGCTATCGAGATGAAACTGATGATTGCATTCAATAAAGCTTCCTTTATTCCACGTGTAAAGATGGGAACATATGAAACGATGATTTTTTTCAATTCATATATATATATAATAATAATAATAATAATAATAGATAATATATATATATATATATATATATATATTATCGCGCTTACACAAGCTTCAAATCATGGTCTAAGAACTAAGCATAACACACTAGCTAAAACGAACGCTTAAGATAATGTTTTGAAGCGGTTATTTCCACCACAAACTCAGAAGATATTCTAAAATGCTATCGAGATGAAACTGTTACATATTAAAGGTATTCCTTTTTGAAGGCGAAATAGAACATGCCACGTCAATCTGTCGAGAAGTCGACAAATAGAATAAATGCAGTCTATGCACACGCAGCTAGAAGTGCAAACATACACGATACACACACAAGCGGCACCGTACATACCGGGATCGTTGAGGATACGTCGCATTCGACTTTCCGAGTTGGCGAGAATTTTCTGTCGCCGCAGTTCGCGCCGTTTCGCTGCAGCTGACGCTGCCGCGGCTGCAGCAGCGGCAGCTGGCAGCGCTGTGTTAGCATCTGCCATGTCGGAGCTCGTCGCGGATTCGATCGTCGCGGAGAGACGTCGTCAAAAAATCGTCTCGATCGATCTGGCTGGCTGGCCTTTGTGAGATGGCGAGATTGCACCACTTTGCACCCTAAGTAAGAGAGAGAGAGAGAATTTTCGATCGAGGCCGACGGATTTGGCTGACGAGATGGGGAACACTGCACCCTCTGTCTCTCTCTCTCTGCACGATGCTCACACACGGAGCTCCGGAGCTGCTGTCGCGTCGTAGGAACGCGTCGATATCAGGACGACAGCAGGATGCATTCGTCCTATGACAGCAACAAGCAGCACGGCGACATCGGTACCACGCAACCTCCACCACCACCACCACCACCACCACCGCACTTAGCGAAGACACCGAAAGTCCAGGGCTTCAACAACAGTCGTTGATTCATTGGCGGACGAGGGTGTTCGTGGTAATGATGATGTTGATGATGATGTTGTTGTTGTTGTTGTTGTTGTTGTTGTTGTTGTTTTAGTGTTCGAGTGTCAGAATTAATCGAGTGTCAGTTCGCCAGCCAACCATACATCCATCCATCCAGCCAGCTAGCAGTCAATCTGCCTGTCTATGCTAACTCTCGACAATGTGGAACTTCAACATGATTATGGCCTCTTCGTCTGCGCTGGAACTCCCGCCCACAACAGGGGGCGGTGGACGGGCCGGGGGGGGGGCGGGCGGTGGGGAACAACTAAATTGTCGTCTGCCATCAAATAGCCTCTCGCCTTATATTTCCCTCTCTCTCTCTCTCGCTCTCAGTCAGCCCCACCTTCTCGCTATTTCACTCGATCTCTCTCTCTCTCTCGAGATATACATCCACCTTTCTTTCAGCGTTCAGAATTGCAGAGTTTCCTCAAGGGCGTGCTAGCTGGACATTCGTAATCGGATGATGAAGTATTACATATTCCAATAAGAGCCGAAATTAAATACATTAGCTGTTACAAAGGTAGATGAATGCACTTGAAATGAAACTTGGGCTTAAACTTGTAAGCTACTTTAGTACGAGGCAATCAATCACCTACAAACAGGAATTTGTGCTCTCCTTGTTATAGCTGCTAATATGCCAATATGCTCATTACCACAAAGTCTAACTTTGTATTATTTAAGTTTATTTAAGAAAAAATAAACTAAAATCATTTGAATTTAATATTATAACAATAGAAAGTGTTTTTCCAATATGTCCTAATCGATGAGTTGTTTATCATCGCCGTCGGGCCTAATCGATCCATAAGTCGATCATTTGTCAGATTTCGGCAACTTTGTAGTCGTTAGAGTTGACAGTTGACGAAGCACACGCTAATGAAAACAACAGCAGCAGCAACAAATAAAGCAACGACAATAAGAATGACGACGACAATAACAACTCAAATAATAACAACAACAACAAAGACGACGATGGCAACAAGGTACGCGATATAAAAATATTGGCAATTATCAATATTCCCTCCAGGACGACAAAACATTGGATGGCGCTAGCGTTTAATTGGATCGCCAAAATCGTCGCCATCTACGGGATCGTCGAGATAGATGATTTGCTTATTGGTGAACTTTGAGAAAGGCGCGTAAGCGAGAGTGGTAGGGAAATCATCACCAGCGAGAGGAATTGATATAATAGGAGAGAGGAAGCAAGTGAACTTAATGACGCAGTGCTTGTTAATCTACCTATATATATATATATATATATATATATATATATATATATATATATATATATATATATATATATATATATATATATGACAATTGATGCACTTAAGGCAATATTTTATTTTGCTTCTCTGTATGGAGAACGCGCTCCCCTTGATGGTGAAAATGGCGCCCGTTTTTGAATTTCTTTGTATTGTGGAGAGGCGTAACGGTAGGCAATTAATGGGCTATAGGAAGAAAAACACGCCTTAGAATAGTAAAACCATACGTAGCTAAAATATTGACCATATGCTCTAATAATATTCATTGAAATTTAGCAATTTATTTTAGGTAATAATTATAATTTAGTAATTTATTTTGCTACGACATCATTGCTCGCAGATTTAAAAAAATCCTTTCGGGGCTGACTCTCAGCCAAGATTTAACGTCCATGGGACTGCTTTTCGCATTGCTTCATAGACGGACCCCCATAAATACAAATGTGCAACGGTGGGGCTCGAACCCGCGCACCTATGTGTCTCCTCCGGTCGCGAGGCGCAGACGCATGCCACCACGCTACCGGGCCCGACTGCTCGCAGACTAAAGTTCGTTTTTCCACATCAATTCGTCCAAGCCCCTCCCTCTCGGGAGCGTGTCAAGAATCATTTCCGAGTTGCCGCGCTCAACTTGTAAGCGATGCGCTGCCTCAGCAATTCTATTGATAGCAATACTGGATAGATTGTCTCCGTTCGACTTCCTAATGATCTGGCCGATGGTTAGCATTTTGGCTATGCTCTTCCGTCTCCACACGCCTGATGCTTAGATGGTGAACGGACAGGTGGTATGCTTGTTTCTGAAGGCTTCGTAATGACGAGTCTTGTCCTCATTTGTTTTTAATGCAACGCCGTCTACCAAAGCTTGCCGCATACATGTTCCGAGTCTACACGAACCAGAGCAGCAGTTGGAAACATTACCATGCCGTCTGGTCTAATGTTTTCACTTCACACAGATGTGTCGGCTCGATACGCACGACAAAGACCGACTATCCGTAGGCTCTAATGAGCACATCATTTACGGCGTTTTGCTTCATGAGTGCCGCTTCCTTGCAGCTCAGCTTATCGTTACGTTTCGCATCAGCCATTTTCGTGCGATAGGATTATGAGAGAGCGGTAAAACCATCAAAACCTAGGCGGAGGCCAAGATAACCATTTCAGATGGTTCCTGCAAGTAGCACAAACAACACGTTTAAAGGAGAAGCACATTACACTTACACAGTACACTTTTTTGAGGTGCTATATTTTCCGGGTTGCACTAAGGCTATATAGTAGACTGCATGGTTTTGTAGAGATCAACACGCAACAACATTACCTCACGTTGATCCCCATGGGGCATAGGTACTTTCAGAGCTTTCTCTTTCGTATTGCGAAGCTAGTTCGGCGAGCTGTGTGCATTGTCGTGAAAGCGCCGTGGATGACCGGATTTATACTCTTCTAAAGTGCCAGGTATTTGAACAGGCTAGAGCCACAGCAATTACAAATCTCAGGGGCAAATGGGCTCATGAGAGAGACGGAAGAGAAACAAATATCCCAGAAGCCCAGAACAACCCTTAAGGAGCTCGTAGACTGCATATGCGGCGGCACGACTTCTGGGTGGAAGTTGGGAGATTTATGGCTACAGAGGTACAGAAGGAAAAGGGAACACTGGGAAGACAAAGAAGAGCCAACTTTTCTCTTTCTAAAAACTAGCAGATTACGTGACTTTGAATGATACGGGTTTGCAGATGTTCGGACAAAGCACATCGGACGCTGGATGAGCCCGTTAGCGACCCCGGCCAAGTTATCCGAGTGGCACCTGCTGGTTTGCGCAAAGGTTGGCGCAAGCCACAAGCCACGAAATAAAAGCGTTCAAACACAAGCATCAAATGCTTGTGTTTGAATATGGTTGTTTGCGTATGGCGGCTTGTATATTCCACCAGAGCACACGGATAAGACACATATCGAAGACGCAAGTATGAACGCCAACATCAATAACTAACTGAGTAGCAGTGCTTTCGATAATGCCAAATGTTGGTTGGTTAACAAATCTGAAAGGAATACATTATACGATTCAATAAGCATTACGGGCTCGGCTAATTGAGGGCGTGGGTGGACTTTTTTTTCTCACGTAAGGCCTGTCGTGGAGACTTGGAACTTGTTGTTCGGCCTCTAAGTCCCTGATTGGCCTGAGGCCACCCGGAGCAGTGTAACCACCTGCACAAATTGAACCGACCTACAGGTAGGTACTCGTCAAAAGCTCGGCAACTTACACACGTAAATACAACAGTTAAGAAGACGTCTAAACTTCGTCAGACAGCTTCTTCTTCTTCTCTCTTGTAATTATTGTAATGACGTTGCTACCAAATGTAACGATGTCGTTACGCTAAGTTAGGCGGGGAATGCAGACTTAGCATAGCAGCAATTACAACACGAGAAACCTATAAGCAATGAACGACAACGCACAAACTTACGTCTGGTGCGTACCAGGCCGAGAAGAGAATTTCATTGAGTCCACTCTTTCTCGGACTCAACTTAAACAAATCTAACCAAGGTATCTATATGTTTGGAGAATAAAATATTGCTTTTTCATCGTTATTAGCTTTTAACTTTGTTTGTAGACCAGGAGGTGTGCGTTAGGATGTATTAATATAAGAAAAAAGGTAGACTTCTATCGCGGTGCGCACGGAAATTTGACAACGCCAATATAAGGTGCACTTATATTGGCGCTCGTCTTTTTTAGTTTTTGGCCTTTGTTGTTTCTGCGCTATTTCATTTAGAGGCTTTAAGACTATTTAGAAGTAGAATAAAAAGTAGAATACAGTCCTGACAATATACCGTAGTATCGCCGCCCACAGAGTTGCTGTCATACTGCAGTACGCCGGTGTCGATCGAAGCATTGAAGATATACCACGCGGTGAGTTGCAAGCCCGTAGGGCACGGAGGATAGTCTAGAATTAAAAACAACCTTCTAAAAAAAGATGGTGTCGGTCGAATTTTTGCTTTGTGCGAAAATGCTCCTGTTGAATTTCCTTTGCACTGCACAACCTTTCTTCCTGGTTCAGGGAGAAAACGCTCCTACGCATTCAGGTTGAACCGTGCGATCGGCTTATACTCAACTCTCTATTACTCAACTCTCACTGCTAGGACGTTATTGTCTTGAATACAGTCCTAGAAGTCAGTGTATTGATATTGCACTGCTTGATTAAACCAGTCCATATTTGCCTTTATATATTGACGTATAACAAAATTTATTCCCGATGTGGAATGTGTTTAGAATATTATTACTGCCCTTCAGTCAATCAACTATTGAATTTGTTTATTGACATATCTTATAAGATAATAATTGCACCTGGTAATTCCAGGCACCCCTATTAAGCACACAGCTTCTCCAGAACGCTCCCTTTATGAGATTTTAATATATATATATATATATATATATATATATATATATATATATATATATATATATATATATATATGTGTGCCATTATATCATCCATTGATAATGTGTTTCGATATGGCTTTGTAATACTTATACTAATTTTAACCAGATACCAGAGCTTTGAGATCACTAAGATTTTAAACCCCTATTATGAAAAAAAAAACAATAAATAGACATGTTTTTTATGCTTCATAAATACAATTTTTATTTGTACTTGCATTAAATATGATTATTGGATTGATTCATATTACGACCGAATACATTTTAGTCTTTTCTACGACATAAGTAGAACATTGGCTCGTGCAAATTTCCACAGTACATATTTGAGCACACGTAAGGCCTCATTTTGGGCTAAGCTTGCTGAAAATATAACTAGTCCGTACCGTACCAATTTTGTACAGACACATTTTGCGACTATACTAATAGCCAAACTTTGATCTTATAATACGCATACTTAAAAAAACGTGTTTATTGTAAATGCATATATATTTTTGAAGTGTTTACGCCTGTCATGCTCAACGGGGCGGCTATCGGAATCGACCATAAAAACTCCTGAGTTTAGATCCAAGGCCATTTTGTTCGATTCCGAGAGCTGTCTCTGTTACGCGTTTAATAACATATCTCGGTAGCTTTGGGTATGGTCTAGTTATGGCTTACGCTGAAATCACGAAACATCTCGCTGGCTTGCGTTCAGTGCATTTTATGTTCGGAGTCGTGTCTTCTTGTTCCCTTTGCAACGCTCACTTTTCAGACATAACTAGAGCTTGACCGTATCGGCAGAACATTAGGGCACAAACTGCGTCACCTGGCTGTCTCATCTACTTTCCCCAGCTCGTTTTACACCAATTAGGTTGAGCTTCAATCCGCATTCAGGGAGGTTTCAGATTTGACTCGCCTTGAGTTATGTATGATTGTATGATTACAACCATTTTTTATCAGTGTATGTATTGTATGTATACCTTACAATCTAGCAATATACGTCAAGTGAATTCAATTTAAACATCATTCTATCAGTGTTATTAGAGGCGCCTTCTATGAGAACCGTCATATCACATATCAATCATGGCAAGAATATATATATATATATATATAGCTTGTAGCCATAATTGTATAATAGCTTACCTATAGATTCGGTGCACTTCACGTTGTTTTTTCCACTCTTAGTCACTCCCGGTACAGCAACGTATAATATGCACTGCAACATAACTTTCTCTTTGCTGTTTTCGTAGACTTTAAGGCGGCGCTTGATACGGCGTCACGAACATTAGTCCTAGAGAAATTAGCCCTATGTGGTGTTCCAGCGGTAAAACTAAAGTTATTACAAGCTATGCTGCAGGAGGGGTCTGTAATCATCGACGACGGGGTAACTAAACACACCCCAAATACTCAGAGTACAGGAGTTGCACAAAGCGATAACCTTAGCTCGCAATTATTCTCAATATTGCTGAGCGATCTGCCGGACAAAATCCAGCGTCGACACCCGCAAGTTAGTACACTCATGTATGCTGATGACCTCGTCCTCTACTCCCGGAGTCGATTTCATCTGCAGCAATCGCTTTCTTCGCTGCAAAAGTTTGTTGATCTAAATGCTCTAGTGATAAACGTAGCAAAACTAAAGCAATAAAGTTTCGCCGCGGAGGTAGGCTCGCAGAAAAGCTGAATTACACTTGAGCTCAGCATCAATAGATTTTGTTCAATTTTTTTTTATCTTGGAGTAATCTTTTCAACGCAGAGTTTACATTTTACTAAACATATCGAGGTAGGAGCTCGTAAGGGCATTTTTATCGTTTCATAGTATCCCAGAGCCTCATCGGTTGTCCCTGGATATCGCTTTCAAGCTTTTTAATTTAAAGATTGCGTCGACCGCTGCTTACGGGATACAGGTCATATGGACCCCCCTATCAAAAGCAAATCTGGAAGTACTTGACAAAATTAAAGCCAGTTTTCTAAAAATAGTGCTAGTAGTTCACCGCACTAGCCGCAATCGGCTTGTGTATCTGTTGGTCTCAACACCACTTTTTGTGGAGGAGCTCAGAGCAATTTATGCTTTACCGAGAACGGAGGCCTTTGAGAATCATCTTGCCGAATGGGAGTATAAATTTGCGGATGTTGATTGGCGTTTTTATGAGACTAGAGCGATGACTACAAACTACTGGAAGAGCCCATGTTGTAGTAACAGATAGTTCGTTACTGGGTTTGCAATGCATGGATTTCATCTGGAGACATGTATACGAAATGGGTGGCATGAGATATCAACCGAGTAAGAATGCAACCTATGCGGAAAATCATGTGATCCGTATCATCTCCAACAATGTACAAAAGCAATATCGCTGATGAAAGTTATTTGTCGAGCCCGGTGGCGTGGTGCATTCGTCTGCGCCTTGAGACCGGAGGAGACACATAGGTGCGCGGGTTCGAGCCTTACCGTTGCACATTTGTATTTATGGGGGTCCGTCTATGAAGCAATGCGAAAAGCAGTACCATGGACGTTAAATCTTGGCTGAGAGTTAGCCCAGAACGTATTTGATAAACGTTATTTTGGAGAGCTGTCGCACATATGTGCATAAACAAATATTGGTAAGTAAACAATACATTCATAATATGCACTCACGTGCATTTTACATTATGTGAGTGGTACGGATTGGGCCGAAGCTCTAAATCTGTACATTTTTGTCTCGTACTATTAATTTCTTATAGGTAAAAAATACCTGATTAAACCTAAAAAAAATCTTTAAGACCTATTTACTACGAGTATGTTTGTGCCTTTTGCAGTCAAGGTGCCACTTAACGCTATGGCCACTGAATCCGTTTTGGTTTCACACTTCTATGACTTGAGGAATCTAAAGCTCTTCTAAGCCCTCGCCTAGGGCCCTTCGAGATCAGGCGTGATCTCCTAGTCGAGGAAACGTGGTATAGAGGGCGTTGGTTTCCGTTTTTCGTCCCTTAGAATCTTCACGAAGTCCACCGAAGACCAGCAGTTCGTAAGGAGTTGCTAACAGGGTGTGTCCTGTAAAGTAGCCCCGAATTGTGCAGTTTCGATTGGGTCGTAGCCAGGTCAGCTTCCGAAACGCTAGCGCCTGGCTGAGGTCGAGCATATGGAGGCTGGAGAATTTCTTCGGACAGTCCTTCGGACAGCGATGTCGAGCGTTACAGTGGCCGCCCAGATTTGCCGACTTGTTGCCGCGATCCGCATCATTATGATCAAGATCGTCATTGCCACAGTCACCAGTATCGGCGGCGGCCGGCGCTAAGCACACGGCCAGATCGCCCACTCGGACGAGCTTCGACAGGTGTTCGGCACGCTTGGGCGCAAACTCCTCACCGAACACGGCTAGCCGGGTCCACTTGAAGAAGACGCCCATCTCAAGCAGCCACGCCTCCTCTCCGTGCCACGTCGCTCCGACGTACACGAGGTGCCGTTCGGAAAGCTTGATCTGACACAGCGTGTCGAGCTCAGTCGGCTGATCTCGGCCGATGCCCGCCTCACGAGTCCACGTCATCGTCTGAAGATCGAAGCTGTAGATGTCCGACTCGCCGTGCGTGGCCTGCTCGGGGCTGTAGTGGACGAGAACGGCCTGATCGCCCCCCATCACTGTCGGATTGGTGAAGAATCGACACGGCGGTCTTGACTGGTCGCCGAGGCAGCTCACCGTGTCGCTTCGCGTGTCGTACAGCAGCACGGCGCCCTCAGCGGGGCCGGTTACGCAGACGTCGTCTTGCGCCTCGTGGTGGTGGTGGTCGTCGTCATTGTCGCCGTCGCCCGGGTCGTGATCCCAGCTGGCGCCGAGGAACGCCACGATCCTCTCCTCGAACGCGAACAGTGCCTCGGCATAGTAGCCCTGCGGGGCAAGCACCAGCCTCGTCCATCGGCGTTCGATCAGATCGAAGCTCCAGAACACGCGGCTGGAGATCACGTACATTCGATGGCCGCAGATGACCGCTCGGTGATAGGCGCAGCTCGGCGGGCCCTGCTGGCGGTCCGAAGACCGAAGCCGATGGCGATGGCACCTCGAGAACCTCGCCTGATCGCCCCGCAGCGACAGTTCAAAGCTGCGACCACGCCGCTCGATCACGTTTCGGGTAGCTAACAAGAACTGCTTGCAGACGCGCATCGTGCGCGGGTAGTCGCGGTATGGGTTCAGGTAGGAGAGCACCTTCTCGACCAGTTCAAGTGGCAGCTTATCCATCCTGCACGTGTGTGATGGCTGCCGCGCTCGACGACGAGACAACCGACCGGCCTACCTGTAGTATCCACCACCCTACCACGACCGGACGGCGACCGTTACGAGTTCGCTAGTCTTTCGCTCAAACAAAACGCGTCCTCTGCCTGGCTCGCACCAGTGACTCTGATTCATTTATTCTCGTGCCTCCTTATATATCACAGATTTGCCCGCGCATTTAGTAACTTTCCGCGTCTTCGCTACTGATGTGGCGTCCTGGCCTCCTCTATTTGGCGCCCTGTATTTAGTTTGCTTCAGCATTGCCGCCAACAGACGATATATATATATATATATATATATATATATATATATACAGCCCGCGCTGCTCTACGGACGCTGCTATCCTACACTACCATACAGGACCGAATTATTCCTGCCGTATTGCCGTTCATCCACTGCCACCGACGTTGACGATATCGACTGGCAACAACGACTGGCCGGTCTCAACTGCCATCAAACTCCGGCCATATTTCCTTTTCGAACTCGTGGGCCGGACAGATACACAGAACGCGAGTGAATATATTCAGTTCTAGTGAAGACTTTCAGCCTCTGGAGAAACTCGATGCGGTGGGCCGAGGGCTCGAGACGATCTTCTTGTTGTTCCAAACAACCAGATTCGCGTCCGTGAACCAAATGTCACGCATTAAGTGCTCAAGCTTTGCTAGGCGTGTCGACACATTGCGGTTGTCAGCACTCTTCGAAAAATTGGTTAGCACCATTCGGAAGTTGTCTTAGTCGTAGCCGCCGCAGGAGGCGTCGTCGTCATCATCGTCTTTATTGTACTACTTCTTTGACCAGTCGAGTTTTGCAGTTCATCAAACGACTCAAAACAACCACTGAATCAGCACGCACGCACTGCAGGGACTGCTGGCCTGGTCCACCAATTAATAAAACAGCAATTAATAATATTAATACTAATAATAATAAAGATAGGAGACGTCACTGACGCCACTGACTGAAGTGGCGAGTCAACACGGAACAACACGTAGTCTTTGCTGGACTATTGGTCCTGCTGCAACTGCTCCTGCTGCTCCAGCAGTCCAAAAGAGCACTCGCTATCTAGTGAGCGACCGTAGTGGTTCTGATCAAACTAAAAACATGACATACAACTATGCCAACGCTGGAGTTACGCTGTCGTTGTTGTTGTTGTTGCTGCTGCAGCTGAAGGCGTACGTCTTGGTCGACGTGATGCGGCCGCGTCTGATGTGTACACGTCTCCCTCTCTAGCTGCTAGACGTGTTGTTGCTGTTGTTGTTGATGCTTCTGTCGTTGTCGTTGTTGATGCTTCTGTTGTTGCTGTTGTTGTTAATGCTTCTGTTGTTTTCGTTGTTGATGCTTCTGTTGTTGTCGTTGTTGATACTTCTGTTGTTGTCGTTGTTGACGCTTCTGTTGTTGTTGTTGTTGTTGTTGTTTTTGTCGTTGTCGTTATTGTTGTTGTTGCCGTCGTCGTTATTGTTGCTGTTGTCGTCGTCGTTATTGTTGTTGCTGTTGTCGTCGTCGTTATTGTTGTTGTGGTTGTTGTTCTTGTTTTTGTTGTTGTTGCGCCGGTTGCGGTTCTCATGTTTGTAAGGAGGGTTCAACAGCTTGCGAACATTTTGCGTGGGCTGTTTGATAGCTACGGTGACTGCCTTGAATGCGCTTCGGCGCGGTGTCCGAATTGTCGTCGTATGTCGGTCGGTCGCTCTCTTTCTCTCTCTCGTTTCCTGTCTTTCTTCTATTGAATCTAGATTTAGTACTATGATTATTTGATTTATTCTTCGTATTCCCGTTCGTACAGCTCGCACAGCCAGAGTCGGCTCGGATTAGATCATCGTTGCGTCTCGAGGCATCATCGTATCGAGTCGACCCTTCGGGCGCCTCTAGAAGCCGACTTCACTGATAGCTCGTTCTTCACTCTTCAGTTGTTTTACAGTACAGTTTGGTTTGGAGTGTTTGTAAGCTGCGTGAGCACGCACGCATGCACGACGACAATGATATAAAACACAATTACAACAGCCACTGAGTGCAGAAGAAGAAGATGAACGTCAAGAGAACGAGGATGAGGCGGCTTGTGACTTCCACAAGTATTGGGCTGGAACAGCGGGATGGGTGAACGACCCGGCCTTGCGCACGGCGGGTAATACTATTATGCATAGACTACATACACCCGTGCACGATGCACGTTGTTGTCGTTGTCTCCGTTGTCGTTGTTTTTGTTGTTGTCGTTGTTGTTGTTGTCGCCGTTGTCGTTGTTTTCGTTGTTGTTGTTGTTGTCGCCGTTGTCGTTGTTTTCGTTGTTGTTGTTGTTTTCGTTGTTGTTGTCGTTGTTGTTGTTCTTGCTGCTGTTGTTGTTGTTGTCGTTGTTGTTGTTAATGATGATGATGATGTTGTTGTTGTTAATTAAGATGGTGATGATTCTGACGGTGTTTGTGATAGCGGTGATGAAAACGGGCATGAAAAGGTGATCTTTAAGGGATACAGAGTGGGGAGGGGGCAGGCGGCCTGAAGTTCGGGGGACTGAAGGATTATCAACTTGATCATGACCGGCAGATAGACAGACAGGCATACAAAATGAATGCGTCTTTAAATTGGTTTCATTTAGTTAACTATTTAAAACTTTAGAATCCACTCCCCATAGTGTCAGTGGCGCCGACCATCTCGCTCTTCTACTTCGTCCCGTCAGCTTCGGTTAGTATGTGGTAAGTTAGTGATAGTTAATGAGTTAATTAATCACAGGAAGCTGGCTATTTGCTGTCGAGACGAGTTGCTGTATTACAGTAGTACTGCACACACACACACACACGCGCGTATCTAGCCTCTAACCTCTTGGGAGCAAATAGATTATAGCGGAAATATTTATATGTGCGGAATTATGAGATAAATAACAAATTTCCTCCCCATTTGAATTATATAATATGGCAAAAGAGCAATTGCGGCAATACTCAGGCTGTCTCTCCATAAGACAAGCACTTTTTAGAAGTTGTGCGGCTTCCATTATATATTAGGTACTATGTGCTGTAATGCAGATGCAGCAGGCGTATTTGTAAAAGAAACACGTTTGTAAGCGGGTCCATGCCTTACTAGTGTATCTTACAGAAGAAGCAAAAAATAATCTTTTTTTTTCAATGATTTGATTACAATCATTATACGCATAGTTACAATGAGCGTTGAAATACTCAACTTTAACACATTCACAGTAGTAATACGTGACGACGCATTCAAATATTTAACTAAGCATCAACAATTGTGCGTTAACGATTTTCGTATCATACAAACGCAACCTCAAAGATATATTATTTATCTCCATAAATCTTTATTTATTTACATAAAGTAGATAGCCATATATCGGCATGCTCAACAGGAAAAACAATAGTAAACGAGATAAACACAACTGAGTAAGAAAAGACTCATCGATATCAACATGCAATTTTACAGGACATATCCGTATCTATGTACGCGTATGTAGGTTGGTAACACTTTCACTAGTCTATATATATATATATATATATATATATATATTTATATATATAGCGGTCATATATCTATACAACTATGTTTTAAGATGAAGATCTTGTTGGAAAGCAACTAGGTTCCTAATGCTAAAGTCTAAACTGCCAACTGGCTCAACGAGATTTGCTCTTATTAGCAAACAACCCTTTGTCCAGCAAATTCTGCTTCGCTACAAAGGGGCGGACGCGGAAACAGAAAAATTGTTATGCCAACGTATTGAGTATATACATATGGGTCCAGAACAGTCGGCCCAAGGAGAGGGATAGCCGCCTACAGCCAACTGTAATTACTTCGTAACAAATTTAAAGTATACATATATATCAATATATATATATATATATATATATACATATATATACGGCACAGTTTGTGACAGGAGTTCTTGTCACATCTGCAAAAACACATCTGCATTGTCCCTTACAGTGAGCTATATCTACGTGTTTAATAAAAGTGAAATATTCACATTACATGATTAAACATCAACGTGCTAATATTCGGTAGTTGCTAACACCGGCGTAGGAACAATGTGAAGGCATTTCGTGATACTTGACAGCACACCCAAACAAAATGGAATGCATTAAGAAAAAAAAATGATTACAACTAGGGGACAGCAGGTAACATATTGAGTTACATTTTTCTTGAGCTAATGCCTTGACTGTGGGAACACACACAGCATCTGTATTCATCGAATGAATGTCCATCTGTATACATCGAAATAATGTCCATGTTCTTCTCACTCTAAATGCGCAGGCTCTAGAGTTGTTCACGACGTTCTTTAAACATCGTTTAGGTGGCTTTATACACGTAAAATGCTACTCTTAATAACACAGAAGATATTAGCGGTATGTTTTTGACCATTGAATTAGATTAGGAAGAGCAATTATATATATATATATATATATATTAGGTTTAAATAGGAAGCCCTTCTAGACTCAACTGCTGTATATATGATCATGACTACTTGCTGATATTTTTCTATATATATATATATATATACACGTGGAGGTTATGTTGACCTACAAGAAGTGATCCTTTTCCAATTTTTTTCTGAGACGTTTTACGAATTCATACATACATACGCACATGCGTCGCTGGCGGTTCTCAGCAACAGTGTGGGACTTACAAACCCATTAAACCTGTACAGCCCCTCACCCTCCAGGCTCAGAATTGCGTGTCGAAAGTTGATATGTAAATCAGTTTGAAATTATTTCTACCGATTTATACTGAGGGCCGGACATGTTAAGATACATAAAATTACCCAACAGTCCTTGTAGCGGCATGGCCGCTGACGCTCAGCCGTATGGCTTATAATCCATTCCCATTGGACATCGGCCAAATAAAATTCGATCAACAACGGATATCGAACCCGCGACACTTCGGTAGATAACAACCATAAGTAACCCAGTAACCACGCGGCCACTGACGACACACAAAACTGATCTACAGGTATCGAATGGTTTCTCGCAGGAATCGTACTAGGTTAACGAATCGTTTGACGAGTCCTCGTTGAGCGTCTCGAGTATTGAAGTAGAACTGCTTAGGCTGCCGCTCTAAGCGCGACCCCATAGAGAGACAGAGAGATGAATCAGCAATAAAAATGAACCATTGCCGTAACGTTGCTAATATAAAACTAAAAGAGCTGGGTGGAACAAATGCAAAGTAAGTCAATCAAACGCAGCCAGATGCTACTGTAATGTCGCTGCTCCAGTAGCAGCCAGCATAGGTTGAGAAAGTCCGCACCACAACAAGAGTCTGGATTATACATGAGCTATTTGAAGCTGAAAACATTTGCCGTACTCTAGGTAAGTATCTAGGGGAAGCGATATGCTTAACACCAAAACAAAATTGCGCAGCAAAATTCAACGCGCCAAACCCGAATAGTGTAAAATATTAATCAAAACGGGACACCCCGCGGAGGGGTGGCTATTTTGTGCTGTTGTATGCCAACACGTAGGCAACACGTAGGGTCACGTTTACACCCGATTCATTGTACATTGTTTGCAACAACAACAACAACACAACCCTTTCTTGTCGTGATGCATTACAGTGTGCAACGCACATTCATTGAGAAGGCACGTTTGTGTCACTTGTAGCGTGTCGGAGGTCTGTCGTGGATCATGTTTACGGATTTCATCTTAGCAGAACACGTCCTACGTAGATCCATCCCCTCTGCCACTATTTGTGGCCACGTGGCGAGCTCGTAGACGTAGTAGAGGTAACTTTACTGCGAATCATAACGGCGTCGGTGACATTCGACAGCTGGATTGATTTGTCCACACGGGCTGTTGCTGGCTGGTGGTCAGTAGCTGGTTCTCTTGCTGTGCCTATCCAGGCAGTATCCAGAATGTTGAATGGACACAACACGTAAAATACTGGGTTTTCATCTCGCGAGTCTCCGACCTAGTGGCCGGTTTGCTACTTATGTTGATACACTGTAACGAATGCACGGTTCCACAAAAACGCGAACTTTTCGACGAATTGATGGCAGCGGTGTGCTGGTGGGCTGCACTGGGTCGACACCTTGCTGGCACGATAGTCTGTGCACTTTTCCGCTTTTCAATTTTGCCGATATTGTTAGCGAACAATACCGATTGACCGGGAGCGAGCGAATATGCGACCGTCCGCTGCGGCGGCCGGAAGCAGAGCGGGGCAACTCGCCTCGGGTAAAGGGGCGAGTCAGAGCATCACGATGGTTCAGTTGAAATTGAATTCAGTCGAAAATAATTGAAATCCACGTACAAATCCGCAAACTCATCCATACCACGACCTTCTCGCGTGAAGCGTCTCAGTTTTGTTGCGAACAGTTAGACAAACATGCATACATTATATATGCATTCGTCTCCGCCTCGCGACCGGAGGAGACACATAGGTGCGCGGGTTCAAGCCCCACCGTTGCCCATTTGTATTTATGGGGGTTCGACTATGAAGCAATGCGAAAAGCAGTACCGTGGACGTTAAATATTGGCTGGGGGTCAGTCCGAAAAGTATCTGTATATACACGTTCACAGTGCATCATATCTCATGGCTCCTGAAATGTGATCATTTAACCTAGTTCTTTTTCATCTTTAGATTTCGGTTACATCAGCTCGTGTATCTCATTCTGCACTATGATTGCATCGAATTATATATGTTATTCGCATACTTCTTTCAGTGGGCATACGCAATACTTCATCATTTTAGCAATTTGACACTTCACGACCGTCCACGGGCAGACCGCTCTTTGCGCTCGCTGCGTATTTAGCGAGCAGAACCGGCATCGACTTGATCGCCATTCGAGTACTGAGGTTCTCCAAAAAAAGCATTATTTATTTACGTTCGATGGTATATTATTGTGATTTACATTGTATTATGTGAGTCTATTTGGAAGTCTTGACAATGACAACCAGTTAAAACACAAAACATCACTGCAAACACTAAGGTGCACATGCCGTAATTCGATATCATAAGCCACAAACAAAGCTGATTGTTTGAACATGCTTCGCGATAATGGCAGAGCACGCTCAACAGAAAGAAGTGTATATATATATATATATGGTGGACCAGGACACAGCGGGCTGTGTACATGTTCTTACATCACAAATGTATATTTTGATACACATAAATACATAATGTTTATATATATATATATATATATATATATATCAGAAAAATGACATGCCCATGTTTTTTTTTGTGATAATGTGTGAACCAGTATGTTTGCGCCGATCCCAACTTTCACTCGACGAGTAGTATACACCAATAAAAACTGAAATACGTTGAGTATTAGTTAGGCCACGAGGCCACTAGCGGAACACATACATTGTTTGTCTCATACATATGGCAGCGGCGCGGCGTGCTTTTAGCCATGTCGTGGGTGAGTAGTCACCATTCAACCGGTCGGCTACATGCGCTTAGCAACATGGCTGCCATGTGAGACTTGCCAAGCCACACGCTTGACTCGAACGTGCCGGATTTCACGCATGCATTGTAGTCAATATGCCAACCATTGTAGGACCAGACATACGTGCATAGCTCGCACATGCATTTATGTCACACTTTCATATATATATATATATATATATATATATGACCAATGCGAGAACCTTCGAGAGAATCACCAGCAAATGCAGTGTCATCTCTCGTCAACGTGCCGGATATCACGCATGCATTGTAGTCAATATGCCAATCAACGTAGGACCAGACATACGTGCATAGCTCGCACATGCATCTATGTCACACTTTAATATTGTGCATATATATATATATATATATATATATATATATGACCAATGCGAGAACCTTCGAGAGAATCACCAGCAAATGCAGTGTCATCTCGCGTCACATTGATGGCAAAAAATCAAGAAAGACCTCCCAGCGGTTGAACGCGCGCATTTATCGATACTTGTGCTGCAACAACGACTGATAGTCCCAGTTAAGTAGCTAGCTGCGATATTTTGGTTGTCATGCGCGCCGTGTGTGGTGCCATACTTAAAAACGGTTGTGTCGATTTGGGTTGTGAAGGTTTCGGCAACCACGTGTAGCCACCGATGCATGCGCACGCTGGTCCATTTCGGCATTCCCGTTTATGCAAGTAATAGTGGTTGGTTATGAGGTGCCAAACAAACACTACTAGATTGGCTGGTGGTTCAATGCAATGCTGCTTTAAGGCATCGAGGTATGACCATACGACATGGCACAGATCGAGGTGGCCAATCACTTTCTTAGTTTCGTAACATGGCGGACATGTGGCCTGACATGTCGGCAGGAAACTCGACAACACGCGCAATTCCCAAAAAGCATGCCACGTTCTTGTTGTAGCTGTGCGTCAAAATGGCGTCGAACGGGCCGGATAGAATCTACAATCAGTACACTCATACTTATATATATATATATATATATATATATATATATATAATATATATATATATATATATATATATATATATATATATATAAATATATATGTATATATATATATAAATATATATGTATATATATATATATATATAGAGCTGATTCGACGCGATTTGAAAATACAATGTCTGACTACGACGTCCAGGCTATCAGCGTATCCTGCAGCGTACGCCAATTTCTTAATGAAGGTAATAATGGACAAATAAACAGTAGACTAATCAATGGCAGAAGGTGAATATGGTGGAGCCCGTGGCGTGGTGCATTCGTGGACGACTTGCGGCCGGAAAAGACACGGGTTCGATCCCCGTCGTGGCACATTTGTATTTATGGAGTCCGTCTTACGACGCTACGCAAAAGCAATTCTGTGGACGTGAACTTTGTGGGCTGATAGTCAGCCCAACACAAAAAGAGTGTGAACGTGACTCACGGTATTGGTGTTTAATCAATACTGTGAGTGAACAATGCATTTGATAAGCTATAAAGCTAGCTTAATCGATTTATTGTTTTGCCGTGTCATTATTGGTAATAAGGTCTCAGCATATTTATTAGTTAAACATTTTTAACTAGCCAAGAGCTGATAGCTAAAAAAGAAGTGCGATACCCTCTACGTCGTTGAAGTCATACTTTGAACGTTTGCTTTCTCTAATACAGCGAGGTGTAATCATGAATCCCGCTATTTGTACATGCCATGTATGGGTAGCAAGTATGTGTAAGTATATATATATATATATACACATATATATATATATATATACGAGAAGGCGAGCACTGCCGAGTGTGCAAACGTATTGTAAATGATTAATAAATCATCACAATATTTTATATATATATATATATATATATTTTTATATATATATATATATATATATATATATATATATATATATATATATATATATATATATTTATATATATATATATATAAATATATTTATGATTCGCTGCCCGCCACCAGTTTTGAATTTGAAATTGGCGCGCCACCCCAAGCTGCACAGCGGCGGCGGCCGGCGACCACTAGAAGCGGGATTGGGTAATGTGGCTGGCTGCATTTACGGGTAAGTCCGCCGCCGTCGACGCCGCTGCCGCCGCTGCCACCGCCGCCGCTGTAGCAGCCGCCGCCGCCGCAGCGGCCGCATCGTGATGATGGCGACTTCTTGGCCAAAGCTAGCTTGGCGACGGACGGACGCAGCAGCAGCAGCAGCAACAGCAACAGTAGCAGCAGAAGTAGCTGGAGGGAGACAGGAAGGCAGACAGACAAACAGGCAGACAGGTAGGCACGAAGCTGTAGACACGGACGTATAGACGATCACTACTAGCTCGCCCTGTGGTTCGGTCGGTCGGTTGGTTGGTTGGTTGGATTCGTGTAGTGGACAACGACGACGACGACGACGACGACGACGACGCCGCTGGACTACTACTGCTGCTGTTGTTGTATAAGATTTTTTTGTCATTCGGCTGGATCTATTGTCGATTGTTGTGTGCGTTACACCTAGTACGTGAGTCGCCGTTGCCGCCGCTATAGAGTAGCACGGGTGTGCGCGTCGCCTATTATCGCTTATTATTCTACGACGACGTCCACTGCAGAGGAACGAATCGGTTGGTCGTTGTGCCGTCCGTCACATCGTTTGTTGTTGTTCATGTCGTGGTCCGTGGCGTTTTGAACAATTGATCATCCGCATTGGTACAGTTCCACCCAACCCAACCCAGCCTGGGTCAGCTTCGCTCAGCGTAGTTGGCCAGGCCAGGCGAGGCTAATCGCCAAATCTTCTTCTTATTCTTCTGACCAGTAGCATCAGTAGCATCATAGCGGACGCCGTCACCATTGCCATAGCCGCAGCAGCAGCAGCAGCAACAGCGGACGCCGCCGAATAAGCAAGCGTGCATGCACTACTAACTGCGTTGTGGTTGTAAAAACCTGCTACTTCTGGTACTGCTTCTCCTGCTACGGCTATTGCTGCTGCTGCTGCTGGTGGTGACGATGTAGTCGCGGCAGCAGTACTATTAGTATTGCGACTCGTTCTTCTGTTAGGACCACAACAACGACAGCAACAACAACAACAACAACAACAACGACAGCAACAACAACGACAGCAGCAGCACTGCTTGGATGACTTCAATTAGTAAGTGTCTACCACCACAACATTACCCACACTACTACAACTACAACTACTATTACTACTAGAACTACGACAACCAAAACCACGACGACGACGACTAGCGAGAAAACAACAATAAACTGCTATTTTGTACAATCAGAACTGAGCTCAAACTACGATGACTAGGAGAAAACACCGATGACTATAACAGTGATGATGATGATGATGATGATGATGACGACGACGACGACAACGACAACGACAACGACAACAAGTATTGTCTGTCTGCAACAGCCGCAGCCACAACAGCAGCAGCAGGAGCTTCTCCACCTCCTCCATTAACCACCATCTCATCATCCAGACAGGTCTAGTAGGCACAAAAACGACCTAACTCAGTCGACGCCAGCCAGCCATTCATTGACTGGTTGGTCAATTTTGGCTTGGAAGCATTGCACAACAACACGATCAGAACCAAACAATTGGTCAAATCAGCAACAATTGGTCTGCAGCAGCTCTCGAGCTGCTATGAGCCTCGGCAGCAGGCGACGACATCAGTGAGTGCCTGCATTGTTGCAGCAGAAAAACTGCTGTTCACTACTGCTTTGACTGCTGAAGTACTACTACTACTACTACTACTTGAATTGAAGTAATTAGTTAGCCTGGCTAAGTGGTGTCTGATTATCGCCCGTGACTACCAGAGGCACGCTTCTGAACAATCGCCACCACCACAACCACCACCACCACAACCACTAGCAACAGCACGACACGACGACACATCGAGAGATCGAGAGAAGGGGAGAGAGATACGTGATACGTATATACACGCACATCTCATAATCTCACCCGCATATATACATCTATCTATCTATCTATCTATCTATCTCTCTCTCTCTATATATATATATACGCATGTATGTGGAAAAAAAATTGCCAGCCACAACACAAACGCGTTGTTTTCTTCGTCGCACTGTACGAATGTGATGCTGAAGTGAAGACACAGCCGTTGCTGCCAGCACCAGTAACAACAGGGTCGACGGCACAGCACAGCTTGCGAAACGAACTGTGTGTGTGTGAGTGTCTATTTGTCTATTTGTCTGACTATCTGTCTGTCGTTTGCTATCTGTGCATGTGTCCCTGTGACTCATTATCAAGCAGCATCACTCATTATCAAGCAGCATCACTCTTCACTTCTCTAACTACTACTACGCCGCAGCAGCCGACACAGCCAATCCGTTGTCGGACGTCGTTGACACAACAACAACATCAACAACAGCAGCAGCAACAGCAACAAAAACAACATCAACAACAGTAGCAACAGCAACAAAAACGACAACAACAACAGTAGCAACAGCAACAAAAACGACAACAACAACAGTAGCAACAGCAACAAAAATAACAACAGCAGCAACAACAACGGAAGTTGTGTGCCCGCTGTCGCATCGTCGACCTGTTTGTTGTTGTTGTGGTTATTGTTGTTGTTCATTGTAGTGGTTGTGAACGACGCCATCATAAAGACGACGACGATACACACAACAACAGACGGCAAGCCACATCCGGAAGTAACACTAAAAACACTGCTTCTGCAGCGACGACGACAACAACAACAACAACAACAGCAGCAGCAGCAGCAGCAGCGTTAACAACAGTAACGGCAACGTTGCGATCACAACAACAACAAAACCAACAACAACAACGACGACGGCGACGACGACTCAGCAACAGCAACAACAACAACAACAACAACACCGACAACAATAGAGACAACATCAGTTCTCAGCCAGCCGCGGCCTTTGTTCCGCTTCTCCTTCGCAGTATCTCGTGCTGATCTCATTCATCGCATTCGGCTTCTGTCTGCCCGTATGTCTGCCCATCTCTCTGTCTGTCTCAATCTCTACCTGTTTATCGATGAGTTATTTGTCTCTATGTGCTGTTGGTTTGGTTGTCGATAAGTGTTGATCGGATTACTACGTCTTTCTTCTCGCCTTTATCTTCATCTTCTTCATCCTCTTCATCATTTTCTTCTTCTTCTTGTTGTTCATCTTTGTCTTCTTGAGCATACAGAGCAGAAACACCATCATCCTACGTGCACGTAACAGTGTCCGTTCGTCCGTTCGTCCGTCCCTGGCCGCCCATTCATACCTAACATCCTCCTTTATTTAACGTCGTCACCAACGCTATATCGGTGTCGGCTGTTGAAACGTAGGCTTCCGACGTAGTTGTAATTGGTGCCGCTGCTGCTGCTGCTGCTGTTGATTTTAGGGGTACTGCTGATGTTGTGCTGTTATTGCTGTTGTTGTCATTATTTCAAGGTACGCCGCCACAGTTTGAACAGAGTATTGAGCAACCGAACAACTACAACTGAACAACGTCAACAACGACAACAACGCTGACGAGGCACAGGCATCGAGGTGTCGTCATCATCTGTGGCTACTCTTCGCATGACTGAGAAGACGGATTGGGCCATTCGTCGATCCACCACCAACAACGACGACGACGACGAGTTCCAGTTGCGTTGGACCTAACCAGTCCTATCCGACCAACAACAACAACAACGACAGCAACAACGACATCAAAAACAACAACAATTAACTGACGAAATAAGCAGTGTGCAGCCTTTACAGCTGTCGCCGCTTCCATCTCCGCCCCCGCCTCCGGTGTGGTTAACCACCACGGCCAGGAAAAAGGACAACATCGTTCAGAGCCGCCGTCTTCTCTCTGCTACCACCTATCTTGGTCGGTCAGACTCAACCTCAACCTCAACCTCAGCTGCGGCATTCTCATCTTCAGCTGCAGGAGCAGCAGCAGCATCTCTTCTTCGTCTCCTTCTTCTTCATATTCGTTCTCCTCATCATCATCGTCGTCATTATCACAACCATTACAACTACTACTACTACTACTATTATATTATTAGTAGTGGTGGTGGTAGTAGCAGAGTATTGATTTCTGTCTCGTCATCGACGCTAGATCTCGGGCTACTCGGACGGTGGTGAGGTGTGATTTCTTGTTCCGACGCCGATTCGCCACCCCACCACGCCTTGCAACACCGGCAGCAGCGGCGACGCCGACAACAATAACAACAACAACTACAACAACTCGAAAGACATCACTAGAAACGACGGGGTGAAGGCCGGAAAACCGAACAAACGAAGCAACAAAAACGAAAAAGGCCAACATTTGCTACCTTCATCATCATCGTTGTTGATGTTGTTGTCGTCGTCATTGTCGTCGTTGTTTCTCCCGTTACCGTCGTGTTGTTGAGAGGTGTTGTCTATTCTTCCTGCCTCTTCCTGGTTCCTGCTGTGTGTTCAAGCTCTGTTGTGAATGATGATGCCGATGATGCAATAGTTCTTCACCATCATCAGCAGCAGCAGGTTGACAGCATCTTCGTCAGAAGCCGCCGCCACCATTGCCGCTGAGTCGCAAGCACGAGCAGAAGTCGCAAGATCAGTGTGAGTTTCATCGTTCATCCACAATACGTTCAATCGCGTCCTGCATTGAGACTGTCATCGTTGTTGTTTTGTGAGTGTGTGCGAGACCGACCGGAAGAAACCACACGAAAAAACAACAACAACAACAACAACAACAACAGCAAAAACAACGAAAACTAGCAACGGCCACCATCAAGTTGTTCATCAATTCTCATCGAGAGCAACATTGTTGTTGTTGTCGTTGTTTACGTCGTCGTCGTTACCACTGCGAAGGCTTAGCGAGCTGACTCGGAACTATTGAGTAGAACTACAATAACAACAACAACAACAACAACAACAACAACAACAACAGAAACCACGACTTCGATCTGCAATACGGCGGCTGGTACTGTAACACACGAACGTGTTCATCTACTGCTCTCCTTATTGTTGTTGTAGTCGGTGGCTCTTGCATCCCAGCTTGCCTCGCCAGCCTTTTTCGACTAGTATTGCTACTACTACCATCATCATTACTGCTGTTGTTATTGTCCCTATAACAACAACAACAACAACAACGACGCTGTTACTTACGCTCACACGGCTACCTATGAGCTACTGTTATTGACTGATTGGCGACGTAAACTTGATTCGACTGTGTCTAAACCGATCTCTGTTTTGACAAACATTGACGAAACGTTTCCGAGCGTGCCGTGCGAACGAGCGGAACTTGCCGTTGTTGCTATTGGTGCACGTTGCTCCACACTCCACACTCATCGAGATTCACCCATCATCGCCGCCGCGGCCGCATCATCATCCTGATTAATCCGACGCCAATATTAATCAATCAATTAACTGACGACGGCCCGCCCGCCTGCCCGCACGCAGCATCGTCAGCAGCAAACAGAAGCAGCGTTGGGCGCCGTTACGTCGACTTTGTCGTCGGCAAGCTCCATCCATATACAGACGTGCAGTGCAGCCTTGTTTGTTTGTTTTCGTCGCTTGCCCTTTTTTCGACGGCTATCTCTCTCTCTCTCTCTGGCGGTCTTTATATATCTGGTGGTACAATTGGTAAGGTACAATTAAGGTACAATTGGCTGGTACTGCTGATGGCACTTGATTATTGCTTCTCAGCAGCCGGGACAACAACAACACCAAGCAGCCACAGCAGCAGCAGCAGCAGCAAGTTGCAGCCGACGACGTCAACACAGACGCAGACGCACCAGCCGTAGCGGAAGCAGAAACCAAAACAGTAGCTTCTATAGCAGCAGCAGCATCAAGAAAGCAGAGCAAAACTTCTATTGGTACTTGCAATATTTCTACGGCTGTGACAACTGCTGTTCTCGAGTTAACTGAAGCAACAAGCGCGGCGTGAAGCGTCCAGAAGCGTCGTTACCGTTCATCAATACCATCATTATCATCATCATCTCATCATCATCATCATCACCACCACCATCATTCTCATCATCAATTGTTGCTATTGTTCGAGTTGTTCGGGTTATTTCTGTTGTTGCTTAGGTTCTTGTTGTGCGTTGATCGGAGGTGTGACGGCCGTGGGCCTGAACACGCTGCCGGATATTCAGCACCAGCAGCAGAAATCAACGCGCTGAAAACACAACAACGACAACAGCAAAGACGGCTTTAACAACGAAAAACAACAGCAGCAGCAGCAAACAACGAGTTCGACAACAACAACAACAACAACAACAACAACAATAAAAACAACAACAACAACGACGACGACGAGATTATCATCATCAGCACCAGCAGCAGCAAAACTGGCAGTAATCTCGGCAATTTCGCCTTGCTTAATTGACGAAATCCTAATTCATCATCGTCAAGGACCGTCATCGTTCGTGAGACTTCAGCGCGCGAAGTTTGTCACAATTGCAGCCATCCGGTGCTAGCAACGATAACAACGACACAACACAGCATCAACAGTGCACCGGGCGCACTCGCCACGACGTGACGTGACTACTGAATGTTGTGATCGCATACAATCTATACAATCAAGCACGCGAGCGAACGAACGAACGAGCAAGCACAGCAATCGTCAATAAGTTGCGTTTTCCGTCGACACGTTTATTTGCCGAATTCGTTCGGTGCTGCAAGTTTGTTCGGCGGCGGAACACGGAGAAGGCAGCAGAAAAGTCGCTTTTCTTTGTCTCTGCTTCTCACTCGGTACTGCTTGCCGGCTTAGCGCGTCCACCAACAACAACAACAACAAGCAACTAGCCGCCGATCGATCGGTTGATCAGCTAAAACGCTAACCTCCACAAACAACTTCAGTCTGGACCAACATGTCCGATAAGTCTGATCTTCGAGGTAAGTTGCAATTTTTTTTTGTTTTATGTTTCTAATATATATATATATATATATATATATACATACATACATAAATAGTAATCGTGTTCATAAATATTCGAGCCAGATCATTGACTACTACTTTCATTGCTTGCCGCCTTTCGCAGTGGAACGCGATGAAGAAAGCTGGGACTGTCGACCCGGACTGGAGAAGTCGCGACACATAGCAATACCAGGTAAAAATTTTGCTTTAGTCTATTAATTGATTGATTAAATTCAGGAATAGCACCGAAGACAATGCTTGCGGGGTTAGCTTTACACTAAGTATGCATTTATTTATCTATCTATATATATATATATATATATATATATATAGTTATTGGCCTGAATCTATGTTGTATAATTCTGATTAGGCCGCCGCTGGTTTTGCTACGGCATTCTATTGCTCGATCGCTACCGTGATTGCATTTGCTGATCCTACAGTGAGAGGTATCCAGGGGTTCCTTTAGTACGGCATAGCCTTTTCCACCTGTTGCTGACAATGCCGACGTTCTTGTTGTGTGCTGTCGCTTGCGTTGCTGCAGATGGTCGACGGTCAGGATCGAGCGGTAGCGCGAGATCTACTCGAGCAAGTTCCGTCACCAGCGAGGAGAACGTTGCGTCGGAGCCACGTGAGTAACCAGTACCAAACGACCAACTAGCCTCTTTCTATTGATATGTTCGTCCATAAGATACACGCATACATACATATGCAACGTCGTGTGCTGTGACAACGTTAGAAACGCGCCTAGTTAGACTGGCACTACTTGCACTAGTCCAGTAGTCAAGTTAACGCTTTCTCTCTCTCTCTCTCTCTCTCTTTATATATATATATATATATATATATATATTTATATATATAATTTTATATAAATATACTGGCCGTCTCTGTAGTGCATTATTTTTTTATTTTTGTTGTTGTTTACACACAGTACTCGTTGTTGTTACTTGTCGTAACAGCGGCTGTTGCTACTACTGGGCTCCTTCGTTGTGTTGCAGGCGGCTTCGGCGGAGGAGGTGGGGGTGGAGGTGGAGGACGGTCATCGTGTTCGTCGACTTCGTCGAGTTCGTCGTCGATATCGGCCGCACCGGTGAAGCGAATCACTACGACATCAGCGTCGCTTTCCTCCTCTTCAACGACAACGACGACGACGACGGTCGGCGGCGGAGGCGGCGGAGGTGATTCGGGTTCGGGTCGAGGCAGCCATCTGCGCTATTCGTACGAGTTTCTCAAGAAGCTGCAGAAGAGCAAGCTGTCCCGCAAAGCGCCCGAGTGTCTGGCAAAACTACGTCAGGAGAACATTCTGCGCGAGATGTGGAGAAACGAGAGTCAGTATCGTGATGATTAGGTTTTGCGCTATTGCGCGAGGTCTACTTTTTCGTCGCATGATTTTTTGCTTTCAGTTTCGTCATTATTATTATTAATATTATTATTATGTACAGGCTTATCATATATGATGTATATCAGGAATGACGATATGTCCATACAATTCTGCTAAACGGCGCGCGGATTGACTATTTATTTGGACAACGAAACAAAGTGTACCAATCTAATCGCGTCTGCCGTTGGTTTTATGCGTTTGATATTCCAATAGACGACAGAAGAGACGGTGGTGGAGATCGTGAAGTCCAGCTGGACTTGGGTATGACTCGGAGGAGCTTCGTGGCCGGATGCCAGATCGCCAATATACAGGTAGGCGTCACAGCAATCCTGACCAGTTGTGGATGTGCTTGATTGCTAGTGAAATAATGGGAAAGACACAGACTCGCACCATCTATACAATTTGTAAATTCAGTGCGACTATCTATTCACACGCCCTTTAGCAAGGGGGACTTTGTGAATATTGTAAACGGATGCGGTGATTTTAGAAGGATAGCGCTTAAAAGATGTTCCTATATTATTAGTATATTATAACAGCTAGCGTTTAATTAACCACGTGCACGTCAGTAACGTCTCACTGTGCGATTGATGGCCTTATGTATATGGTTTCTCTTTATGGCTGTTTTGTACTCTCAGCCTTCGGATGGCGTCTCCAAGGTAACGTCTAAGCTCCTCGGTAGTCTTCAGTCGAACGCTGGCGGCAAGGATACCACCACTCAGCTCACTTCTGGTGGTGGAGGTGGTGGACTTCATAGTAGCAAAGAGATGTCGTCGTCGACGTCCAATGGACCCAACCCTGGCCCCGTTGCAAACAGTCGTCGAATCGGGAGTGGTCGTCTGGAGCGAACGTGAGTTTACTTTTCATTATTTTACCTTCCATCGACTTTCGCAAGTTGTCCTGATGTCATTATTATTATTATTATTATTATTATTATTATTATTATTATTTTGTGTGACCTCCTGAATTCGCTTACTCAAATATTTGAGAAATGCTGCGGTTTCCTTGCTGATCGGTCCTAGCGTCTCCATGGCAATAGGCACAAAAGTATATCTTGTTTCCAGTCCAGCGTGTTTAACCCGTTTTCTGGCGTCCGCGTGCTTTGCCACCCACTCCGGCTCAACTGAGCTGTGGTGGTAGGAAGCCGCGGTGATGCACGAGACCGTTGCATCCCAAGCTAGGGACTTCCCATAAGACCATAATGCAATGGTTACCCCATCAGGTCTTTCTTCGCCAGCGGACACTAAACGAGCGCCGATTCTAAGTGTTGACATCGTGCGGAAAGTGTTGGGACCCTGAAAGCTGAGGCGAGGGTAAGGCTTTAAGCCAACCCCCACTGAAGTTATCTTTTGCCGCTAAGAATACGGCGCGGTTTCTCCGGGAAACAAGCCCCTCTAAGATCTCCCTGCCCTTTTTTTGCTTTTGAGCTCATCGAGATTATATTGGCTAAGATATTCTTCCAAAGAGCCCTGGTCTAGCATGGTTCTAATACTGCCCCGTGCATTACTGCTTTCATGTTTTATTTGTGGTCAAACTTCCTCCTCCACTAACGAGGCTGCGACCGGGCCAAATCGGACCAGTAAAGCAGCGTAGCAGACAGGGGCTAGGTCAATAGCACTTCTTATTCCCAGACCATCTTCACGTATTGGAAGACTTGCTCTGTGCCAGGTGTTATCTTCCAAATTGACGTTTAGGACTTCACTAAGTATATTTTACTTTGATATGCTGGCGTCATCATACGCGGTTAATTCTTCAGAGCACACTATAGCAGGACATGTACGCAATGTGTAGTTAAATCTGTAGTATGCAAGCGTGTCAGTCGTGGACGAATTTTGGTAAGGGCTTCTTTCTTCCTAGAGAGTGCAGGTGAAATTCCATCTTGCCTTACGGGAGCCCCCAAAACTTCTAAGTTGTTTAGCTCTACACGCGTGATCTCAGGAAGTATTCCTGTGATCTCCTGGACTGCTTCTTCTCTCTCCTGAGGCGAGCCCCCGACAGCGGTAATCTCACATTTTGAAGCATTCAGTGCCAGTCCCCCCGTATTCTTTAAACTGCAGCACTATTCTTAAATATGTTGCGATGATACTCGCAATCATTATTATCATTATTAGTGATCAGCACTTTATCATGATTAGCATGCTTCTCTCGGAGTTTACAAGTGACATTTTTAGCTGTTTTGCCTTCGTACATAGGCATTGTGCACTCTCTTCCAGCGCCGTATTCTGATCTTGGCTCCATACTCATTCGGTTGCGTTGTTGTGTTGTAGTTTCAAGGATACGCGAGGTGACCGCGATCGGGACTACGGCTATGGAATGAGTGATCGGGAGCACCAGCAGCAGCAGCAACAACAGCAGCAGCAGCGCACGATGAATCGCCGCGGAGCGTTTGACTTCCGCCGGGATAGCCGTGGGGATATGATGAAGCCACGGCGTTTTCAGATGGCGCAGCGAGAAGATGAACCGGAATGGTTCACCGAGGGTCCTACCTCGCAAACCGACACCATTGAACTGGGCGGCTTTGACGATGCGCGTTCCGAACCACCGCCGACTACGGGAAATACAGCGCCCAAGCGTAGCATCATGACGCAGGCAGCCAGAGAGGAACGCGAGCGTCGGCTCGATGCTGAGAACGCGCGCAACCGGCGGTCACCTTCACCGCGCATGGCTGGCCACCAACGCCGAAGCCAGTGGTCGGAGAAGGAGCTGCTCGAAGAGCTCACAAGTGAGAATCGCAAGTCCGCCGGGTCACCGTTGTCGACGCGCGACGATGACGATGTTGATGACGACAATGAGGTTGATGGGGGTTCAGATGTCGAGGTTGACCACCACCACCGCAACAGAGGTAGGCGGCACGAGGACGCGGACGTCGATGTTTGTGGCGGTAGCGGCGACGAGGACAACAACAACAATCAAAATCATCACCCGCATCACCATCACAGCAAGCAAATAACGCCAGATGGCGATTTCAGCAGTCAGGAACGCGGTGCGCCGATCAACTTCGACCATCTTTTCCTGAACGACGAACGCGACTCGCCGAAGATCGATAGTGACGAGGCGGTGATTGGGTCACGCTTCATGTCGAAAGTGTTCGCCAAAGCTTCATCTCTGCCTCCGTGTTCGGAATCGCCTGTGATGATGACGACGATGACCACCTCGCAGCCGCCGTCTGAGCCGCCTCGGCCCATTTTGCACATGCTGCAGCAGCAGTCAGCCGTTCCACATGACAACGGTCTGCCGCCTCCGCCTCCTGCTGGACCACCGGCGATTCTGCGCGAGCTCATGCATTTGCCCCCTCAACAGCCGGTTGGCGGTGATCTCGGTGGCGATATGGGACATCCCTCGCCGCTGATGACGATGATGAACAATAGCCATCCGAACAACGGCGTTTCGGGCATGATGCCAATGGGCCCCGGTCCTCAGAATCCACTCGAGGCGCTTCTCGGCGCCCAGATGCCTCCGCACGGGCCACTTCACCACCACCACCCCCACCCACTTCACCACGGGCCACCAATGCACCATCATCATGGCATGCCACCTATGCCGGGCGCTCCGTTGGACCACATGAACAACTCTGGTGCTAACAATAATAAGGGTGATCACATTAGCGGCAAGAATCTTATTGAGCTTTTGCTGCTTAGCGCGAGCGCTCCTGGAACAGCTTCGCCACCCCCTCCACCACCACAGCACGCTAAATCTGTGGAGCAATTGGAGGCTGATCTCAAGCTTCAGTTTTCGAGGCCTTCATTGCCTTCTCCAGGACAACAACAGCAGCAGCAGCAACAACAACAACACCAACAACAGCAGCAACAGCAGCCTCACCCGCAGAGTCCGTTTGGTCATGGACCACCACATGGCGGACTGCCTGCAGCTCCACCGCCTGTATCTAGCGGCGGACTTGGCGAACTGGGCATGCAACCGCACGCGCCGATGGACCGACCTCTGAACGGGCTAATGCCACTTACGGATATGGATGGCCACTGTGCAGTGGGACCGATGGGACCAATGGGGCCACATTTCCAACACGGCTTGGCTCCCATGGGGCTTCCTCATCACCCCCCGCAACAACAGCAGCAGCAGCACAGTCCTGGTCACAGTGCTGGCCAGAATATTATGCGGATGCTTGCTGAGAGCGCGAATCGAGTTGATATGGGTCTAGGCCGGGGCGGAGGAGGAGGAGGTGGTGAAGCGCCACTCCACACCAAGCAGCCAGCCTTCAAGCAGGATTTGAAGAACGTACCCACCCAGGTGTTGCTTCGTGAGAAGGACCTGCTGATCCAGCGCGAGCACAACAACGGTGTCGGTGTTGGCGTCCATGGTGCTCCCCGTCCGATCGTGAAGAGCAACAAGGGCAGCCCTCCTTCCGGTCCTCAGCCGCCGCCGCCGCCACATATGCTGACGGGTCAGCCGACTACCGATACAGGTGCCGAATTTCTGCAAAAATTGCTACAGTCAAGCCAGCAACATCATCAGCAGCAGCACTCAATGTCGTCCCCGCTTCCCCCCACACAACTGGGAGATATTTTCGGTGGTAACGGTAATATGAACTGCAACGGCGTGCCAACTGGTGTGACGAACTCTTCGAAGATGATCCGCTCCGATGGCAGTGATCCGCCACCGATGCCGCGTCTTCAACGTCAGCCGCCTCTGCATCAGCAGCAGCAACAACAACAACAACAACATCATTATCAGCATCAAGGGTCTCTTGCACTCGACCAGCTGTTTGCCGCTTCAGCAGCCACTCAAGTCGGCCAACAACAGCATCACCATCATCAGCAGCACACGCCGCCACCCCAACCATTGCCGTCCCAGCCACAACAACAACAGCGACAACAACATCAGCAGCAGCAACCCATTCGAATGAATAATATGGGAGCTCCAAGCGCACCTCGTCCGCTGACAGGCATGCACGGTCAGCGTTATGGCGATTTACCCTATCACAGCGGTCCGCATCAACCTCATATGCCCATGCAGCAACTGCCGCAGCAACAACAACAACAACAACAATTGCCCCAACAGGCACATCAGCAAGAACAAAACCAGGAGCAGTCTTCGCTAAAGACGCAAGCAAACAGCACTAACGGTGAAATGGGTCTGAGCAAGTGGTTAGGCAATTGGGCGTCTGGTGGTGGCTCTGCCGCGATGACTCCCTCGATGCCGCGTAACGTGCTCCGCGTCGAAGACCTTGAGCGTCAGCAACAAATGCACCACCATGGAAACATTCATCATGCCAAGATGCCAGCTGCTTCCTAAAAGGGTTAAGATGGGGACGTGTAGCTTTCGCCGCATCGAGTGCAAGCGTGAAAGGATGGGGATCTCGGCTCGGCGACGAGCAACAACTCCACCCCGAAGTATAAGGCTTCTTCGACTCGAGTGTTGGGCTATCTCACGTCCCACGACATCAGGATTAGTATATAGTATACAAGGCACTGGGAATGCTTTTGCTGCTGCTAGGGCGTGGGCTTTAATTTCCCTCTTCTTTGATGTTCTTTTTTTTGCTCTGTGTGGGTGGGCGTTTTTGGGAAAAACTGCTCTGGAACTGGGCAGGGTAGAGGGTGGATTGAGAAGCAGGCGGGAGCGCTTACGACACCTGTCATCCGATTGGAGAGATTTTAAAATCCGATTGGTTCTCGCTAGTACGGGACGGCCGAGCGTTGCATGACGATTAGGCAACACAGCCTATTGTGGTGTCCAGGTCTGTGCGTTTGCGTTCATGTGATGTTCGTCAGGCTACGGGGCAAAGTAGACCCGGCGGGGGGAGCATATGACTTGTTTACGATGTGACGATGATAGCGCTGAAGCATGTAGGTGAGTCGAAAAAGCGAGGTGTTAGGTGAAGACAAGTGTGAGCATGAGTCATCAGAATGCGATCACGGAAAACAGATGTGCGATGCTGACGCCTGCTGAAGTACGTTAGATTTAACGAAAGCCGTTTGTTGTCTGTCTGTCTTGCTTTGCTGACACTGGCTAGCGACAGTGCAAACGGTAGATGGAGGAAGAGAACAGCTTTGTTTTCGGAGTAGGACAAATTACGGGTGCACATTAGGTTGGTGGGTTGGCAAAGAATAAAATGCTTTTTTCATGTTTTCGATATTGTTCGAGAGAGGTGGAGGAGAGGTAGGGTGGTTGGGTGCGCGTAAAATAGTCAGCAACAATGAAAACAAAATATGATTGCTACCTAGGAGAGTAACAGCAATGACAACAACAACAATAACAACAACAGCAACAACAGTGGCAAGCATAAGAAGAAGAGGAACACTAAATCAGACCGAGAGACGACAAACTGCCAGGTGCTTTGTTGGTGTTAGGCTGAATGAGCTCGAATGTGTCATCATTGTTTGGCGAGTTGGGCTCGCGTTGCTTAAGGGTTGCAACGCAGGCGTACCGGGGGACCACTTGAGGGTTGTGGCTTCCAGACGCCTTGGTCTTGAGGGTTGGCTGAGAGTGCTGACTCGCCTACGTCACGCGTTGGTTCGACGACGACCCAGGGTCTTGAGGGTTGGCTTTGGGTTGCTCTGAACTCGATGACATCGATCATTCAGCTAATATTAGTAGTAGTAGTAGTAGCTTGCGAGACTGGTCCTGCAACGGAGCCGTGGCTTTGTGGCTTCATCTCCTATTTTCATTCACTCATTCATCTGTCGGTCTGTGTAAGTGTATGTATGTATGTATGAATGTACGTATGTATGTGTGTCTCTCTCGCTCTACCTCCCCTTTTGCCACCCGCCCCTCAGTATATCTTTCGCGCTCTCCCTCTCTGGCTTTCTCGCGTTGTCTCTTTTTAAAATGTCCATCTGTCTATTGGTACATCTTGAAGGGTCGCTCATTGCTAACCTATATGCGAACATATATAGTGGTGCTTGGCTTCTTGGCTAGGTTCTTCGACCGCCTCTGGCCTTAAGGGTTGGCCGAGGAACGAATCGAAGAGCTGAACTGAGAAGAGTCTGCAACGACTGCTGACGGGAAGAGCAGAAGTGTTGTCTTTCTCTTCCTTCTCTACCTTCCTGCGTCCCGTTGTTCCCTTGTAGGCTTCTCCGACCGAGGACGAAAGCGCCCTTCTCTCCGCCTCCATTGGACTGCGTCGTCGACAACAACAACAACAACAACAACGGCGAAGAAAACAAATAGGCCCGCGCCATCTAACCAGATGGATGGATGATCGTTAGTGATACGGCGGTAGGTAGACGGTTGCTGTCCACCCCCTATACAATGGCGGCTACTGTCTCCTCTTCTGCCACCCCCCACCCCCCCTTCCCCAGTTCTTGTACGCGTTTTGGTGTTGCGCGACTGCGCATGCATGTAAGCCTTTCGCCGATCGCAGTCGTCGACGACGAGTGTACGTTCGTACGGGCTACTCGAACTCGCATCACCACCACCATCATCATCATTGTCAGTTCCCATTGTCGGCCCGCAATTAATTAGACGCATTTACAATTGACAGCGAGCTAGCTGTCTGAGCAGTCGAATTGAGCAGAGAAGCGGGAAGCGGGAAGTTAGCAAAGAAAGTGCAGAGAGAAAGAGAGAGCGAGAGAGGAGGGGCGGCGCTATCTAGATCTCACCTGTGGGGGCTTTACGACGCACAACGACGCTGGCGGCGGCGGTGGCGGCGGTGAAAACGATCAGCCTAGCACCCAGACTTAAGTACAGTGTTGTCGAGCGTGACACAACCTGACCACGCGTCCGCGCGCGTCTGACGCGTTTGAAACAAAGAGACTTGTGAACAGGTTCTGTGCCCGACGCGTTATGGCCGTCCCGGTTCCACACGTGCGTGCGATGCTGCCTTAATGGTTGCATGCGAGCATCGGTGGTGCAGCGGCGACAGTTCTCCTCAGAAGAGAGAACGCGAAAGAGAGCTGTGCTAGCCGGTGTGGGGTCGGATCGGAGCCCACGGGCGGTGACCACACCACAACAGCTATTGGCAAATATATACACTTACTACTTACGCGCACTTGCATCCTCCTGCCTCGTAGTAGCAGCGATTTCGTGACGTGGGTGGGAGGAGGTGGGATAATTTGCATTGGGATTTTTTTTCGGCGGGAACGGTGGGAGGAACTTAAGACCTAAGACAAATAAAACACAGACGACCACGAAAACGGAACGGTATAGCCTACTCTAGTCGAAACCTACTTTCTCATCACCTCGATCGATCAGTGTACACAATCGAACTATAAGAACTAAAAACGGACCTTTGGTAATATCGATGGAACGCAGCAAGCATGTTCAGTTTGTTTGTCTACTTAAAGGCTAGCAGCGAGTGATGACATAACTGTTGAGTCCTGGCATCAGGAACAGCAGAATGGCTCATCCGCGTATTGGAAATAAACATCAAATCACTATAAACTTTGTCGCGTGTGCTTACTTGCATGTTCGGGTATAGGCTTGCTGGAAAGTCTGTACACCTTTTAGCAAATCAGAGCAGCTTACAAATTTAATTGGCAGGTGTGCAGCGGATGTCCCAATGCGATAGAGGCCAAAATTGTGCAAGTTGTTTCTGCTGCTTATCGATGTCTGTTAGGCTGTTAGGTGGTAATTTTCAAACGTTTGTTGTCGATAAGCGTTTTTCGAAAATTACCACGTCTATAGAGACAGCACACAAACTGCGAACTTTTAGAGACAGAAGTTTGTGTGGTGTAATTGAGGCAATCTTATTACGTAGGAAGATGCTCCAAATAAAAACTGAAATGAAACCGCGCGTTTATTTCTTATGGTGCTTTTAACGAAAATCAACCTACGGGTATTTTGCAGAAGTGGGGTGGCAGTGGACGAGCAAGAAGCCATAGAAAGGTTTGCCTTATAGGCGATAATTTGTGCAACCAACTGAATGGAATGATGCTGGCTCTTTGAGATAAGTTAAACAAGGTTAACGAAACCATAAATATCGCGGTAAATAAATAAGAATATAACGCCTATCACTGAGACAGAAGGAAAAGAGTTTTGGCAAATTTAAGTGGTGGTAATTTCAAACGAAGCCTGGGAAATCAAATAAGCCGGATGGTTCTACGATCATTAAAGCTTTTTATGGCAATGTTTTTGCGGAGATTTCTAAGTCTGTCCGGCGCAAAAAATCTGAAATTGCGAAACACAAGTCCTGTTATTGACCGACGTCGCAGCCCACGCCTCGGTGCTTATGACTCATTAGCAGAAGAATTATATCATTATTTTACCCCGATCTACCTAGTCGCCCTATCTAGCGATTCCAGTATACCAGATAACAGATTCTAATAGGTGTTTCAGATGCCCAGGACAGGCACTGAGAGACGCAAACGTGATATTGAAATCAAACATGTCTCTAAGGATTGAATAAATATTCGTGTTTCGTACCCTTTTTGTACAGTGACGAAAACATTAGGGATCATTGACTCTGCAAATCTTTGGCAAGGTTTTTGATTGATTCTTTAACGTCAAGAGAAATGTTTGTCTCATACAAGAAGTACTTTTGGTCGAAAGCTTTGCATGTACGTTATCACTGTTGTATTTTGTCCGTTGCACGAGTCTGAGCTTGACGATGCTCTCGCAGTGTTTATCTATATTAATTTACGTAAGCGTTAAACAAACGTAGACATAACCAGGCTCACTATTATTCACACAACATGAGTGGTGATAACGAACGGACTTTGTCGTGTTCTTTATTTGGCTGGCAGACAATGCAATGGCTGATTTGGCCTCTACAAAACTGTTCTCGACCGTGAGGCTATGTTGCGGCTGTCGCGCGCGACACGTCGGCGGTAACGAACGTCGCCACACAGTCGTTTATGCATGCACCTAATCTCGACGTGTCCGCCGAAAAATCGCATTGCCATAAGTTTGGCACAAAAAGCATCGTCATGAAATGTGCGTTTGCCTGAATGTGTTAGTTTTTAGCGCTGTCAATGGTCGTAAGGTAATGATGATGTTGAGGTATTTGGTTTGAAAGCTAATAAAATAACTTCATTTTTGCGAATTCTGTTCTAAATTACCATTTCGCATCTTCTGGCCGGTACTATATATTCTTCGGCAGAAGCAGAATTTTCTCACGAACACGACGGTATGTTTTTTTTTTATAGAAGGACTGGTTGTCTCGCAATTGCACATTTCGCGCTTCTATGTCGGGCAAAAACACTAGTGTCACAAATGGTACTAATTTTACTCTCACTCCGAAACAAAACTTCTTAGAGACCATGTTCCATTGTAAAAAAAGATTTGCTTTAACGAGCTCTACAATTCCATATATCGCTCTTCACATAGTTCTGGACCAACCTGTATAATTAACAGAAAAAAACAGTTTAAGAAGATTGTTTTTAATTAGTTATTATCATCCATCTCCTACAGGCTTAGAATGTCCACGAGGCCTAAATACCTAAATACCATCAATGCACCAAGGGCCGGTCCAACATTAATTCAAGAAGTCTGCAGTTTTTAGTTCTGGATGACGTAGGCAAGTTAGGTTACAAGAACGCGGGGACCCGCTGGAACAAAATTTTTAGGTGCCCATCGTAGTACGCACAACAAACATATTTCTACTCCACAGCAGTATGATTCAGAATCACAATACTGAACTCTCTGTTTACAGGAGTGCAAACGAATTTTTGCTTGAGGTCGAGCGCGACTGCCCTGTAAGCGTTAGCAGTGCGAAAATAGTGGCTAATAAGACAGACTATAATGTAGGATTATTTTCCAAGCCCATCCGGTCCCAATCCGCTTGTACGTCATCGGCTTTGTTGTCCGCATGTTGTGATTTGTCGTTTACCCTCGCCCCGAGTTTGAATCGACCTGCTTTTTGGCAAATACCAAGAACATACTTGATTTGTAGCCGAGTAGCCATAAAGGCACACATTACCTGTGGAATTAGAGAAACTTACACATTGTCAAGCCTAATTTCAGTGAATGCACTCGGCTCCGAATGTCAGCTGTCGAGATGACAATTTTTGACGACGTTCTTGACGTGCTTTTATAGTAATTGTGGACGGGGTAAACTGTTGACAGACGGCTGAGCATGCTTTGAAATGCGCGAAAAAAACTAGATAGTCGAGTATTTATTGTAGATTGAAGCTAACTTGCGTACTGACACAAAAATAGCTGCTTCAACTACCGGTAACTTGGGCTTGCCGAGGGTCAATTGATGTGCCGTTCCCGGAGGTGGTAGCACCTGCGGACCTAGGCTTTCAAGATGAGTGATGTATACGTGCATCGTAGTAGAAATGATTAGTTTATGTACATATCGTTACTTTTTCATGTAGCATTATATACTTGTCTGGTCACCAAGTGAATAAAAGAGTGGTTCCGTTTTGTCGTAGTTAACCTAAGACGTATAGTAAAGTCCTTGCAAGTCCTTCACAGCAGATACGCAATTACGGGCCCGATGTACAACCTCTTACATGACATGTTAGCTTATAACTACACCTTTATTAAAAATGGCGACCATTACGTCAGGGACCCAATCATACAGAGAACCGGTGTCGCTCAGGGAGACTCTATAAGTCCGTTCCTATTCATCCTATACGTGGCAGGTCTGACGGAAATTCTACGAAAAGTAAAAGCACCACATGCATTCTATGCTGATGACCTGGTCGTTCTCGCAAAATCCCGAGACCACTTACAGTTTTACCTCAGCGAATCGGCAAAGTGGTGCAGTGAGAATAGACTGACAATAAATATAAACAAGACAAAGGTCCTACGTTTCAGTCGCGGAGGAGCATATGCTACCGCAGATCGCCGTATAAAGATAAACGGCTCCCCTGTAGAGTTAGTAAGTTACTTCCCATACTTGGGAGTGACGCTAACTTCAAGACTCTCGTTTGGAAGGCACATAGAAGAAAAACGGGCCAAAGCAACGGCAGCTACGATGCTTATTGGAGAACTTCGTGACACTGATCTAAAAATCGCCGTTAACCTTTTTAGAATAAAAATTGCACCAATAGTTCGATATAGCTTACAAGTGATTGCGCCTCACCTTAAGCTGACAGACCTCAAAAACATCGACCGAGTTAAGAACTGCTTTATACAACGTGCACTCGGACTACCTAGGAATGCATCGGCAACACTAGCGTTAGAACTGTGTCGAGAGAGAACCTTTACGAAGGACCTCATATCTGACGGATTACCATTCAGTGCAGATGCCTTGGGCCAATACCTAGTGTTTAGAGAAGAAAGGAATATTAATTTTGTAATACAGAACTATACAGAGGGACCAGCGTTTTCCACAGATAAGTGGAAAAAGGCTTTACAAACAAATCGGACACTGTTGTGTAGGATAACCTGGCACGGTTATCACCATTATATATGTCTAAAAGGAGCGTGTTATGAAATTGACGAATGTGTGTGCAAATTTTGTGGAGAATGTAACATCAACCGCTACCACTTGACCCGATGCGCGTCAATCGACGCACAATCACTGCAGGAACGTGTGAAATACCTGCTTAGTTGTAACAGTGAATTATAAGACATGCAAACCACTTGTAACTACCAATGATATGGTGAATAAACTGAATTGATTGGTATAGTAAAGTCAGCCCTAAGTAAATCAAATAAGTTACTGTATTGAAAGCGGTTTGTTTTGGTGGAAGGCGCAGATTTGTTGCGTTGGAATCCAGCACTAAACGATGGGTATTTTCCTTGGGATCGTTTCGTTGAATCCATAAAGTCGGCTGTTTGTTCCAATTCTAGCCAGCGTTTATCGGGTTTTGAATGCTATGCGAGCGACAATTTCGGTGGTCCGGATGCTAAGTAACGTGCTGGGTTCGAAACAAGTGAATACTGTATATCTGAAATAATACGCTAATAAAAAAAAAATTTCACTTTCCATAGGGACTGTGTTGTTTAAGGTGTATTCAATGTTCGAATAGTTTTTTTCGATTTATTCGTACGTACGTTTCCAAACGCTGCGCAAATTCAAATGCGACCTCAAAGAGCATTATCATTCTTATTTGAAACCATGTTGCAACATATTGTAACGAAGTCCACCCACTGAGCGCAATACAAATAAGTTCTAACCGACCACGTCCAACGGCTACAGCGTCCGCGCCAGAATCTCAACGTACACAACGTTCACCGAATGATACATGTCTCAACCGAACAAGACATGTGTCAACCAGCCAGCCGAGAACAGCCACAGCCTTTCGCGCCGAAACCCCAACGTCCTCCACCGTCCAAACGATCATCGGCCGACATCGGGAGAGGGTCGACCTATGATTGGCAGTCCAAGTCAAACAGTCACTTAACCTGTATTCCTATACGAAACAAAACAAACTGCTGTACATTTCGACCGATTTGAGAGCGGGTTCTGACACCCTTTGGGGTGTCAGCACGGCGCGGTGCCTCGTGGACCAATAAATAGACCGAGCAGCATGGTTTAATAACCATCCGTTGCTCGGCTGTGCTTTGCATTAGACCCAATGCTACGGGTCGTCATTCATCGTTCCTGACTCCCTCGCGCTGCAGTACCCGTCCGGATGAGTCTACATCCCCAAGCTGACTTAGCGTAACACAACAACTTTACAATATTGTAAATAGTTGAAATTGGTAAATATGAATTGTACATTGTAACCTCATGAAAGGGGCTCCGAACCAGATATGTCCTTAATAGAGATCTAAATTAACGTGTAAAAAATAAAAATAGAGACAAAAATAAAGAGAAAAAAATTATATTTTAAATATTGTAACGATGTTGCTGTTACGCTAAGTTACTGGGGATGGCAGCTCAGCGGGGCGGCGACTACAGCACGAGAGACTCGGGGCAATGAGTGAAAACACACAGCGTAAGATCTGACTCGTAAGGTTACCGGACAGAGAATGTGTTTTTAGCATCCTTCTCCCGGGCTATCTATTGGCTACGGTGACGCCGTAGCGTTCGTATAGTAATAATGTTAAAAGGTTGTGGTAATCGGTCGGGTTACACACTTCTCTCGGCGGTGCACGTTGTCCTTGGTGGTGATGATGATGCCGATACTCTGGATGTGGCGCGGTCCGTGGACGATCGTGCACGTGCTATGTGGTCGTATGCACGCAGCCTAGTGGTCTCCTTGGTCGTCACGTTGCACGTTGAATTGGATGCTTGCTTGGCTTACTGACGTCGTCAGTTGTCGGTGCCGTAGATCGTTGATGTTTGAGTTGGCTTAGGTAGTTGGTCGGCCTGCTGACGTCATAATTGGCTGTTGGCGTCTCAGTGACTGGCAATTCAGTGACTACGCTGTGGTTGGCTTCTGTTACTACGCTGTGGTGGGCCTCGTTACAATATATATAGAGTTCATAAAAACAGAGACAAAACCAGTTATGGTTTCGAACCCGTGGTCTCCCGAAGACAAGGTAATAGCGTTTGCCATTACTGTATCCCCTGTTCACTTGCTGAATAATTTTAGTTATTGACTAAGTTTCCTTTATCATCATCATCATCATATTTATTTCACTCATATTGAGTATGCATATAACATAGACAATGATACAGTTGTCAGCTGCTCGCGGCATGTTATTCGAGAGAGGCAGTGCAGTGATCTCTTTGCAGTGGCTAGGTAGATAGACGCATAAAATTTCGTACAGGCCTGAGAAGTGCGGAAGTTCGTATTCGAACAGACCAGGCATAGACGTGGCGATTGTCACATGCAAGACCAGACCAGAGGTCAGAGGCACTAAAAATATCCAGGTCTCCAACCTCTCGTCGGGCTTGTTCAACTTTACACTCATGTTCCGGGACAAAGCTCTTGAATGGTACTGTACGCGGCGTCTTCAGCCTCAATCGAATTATCTCAACAACCGGTGCACAGCCTGACATTAGGTACCCAAAGCACATGCTCCTCGCCCGCATTGACAGACAAAGTACTCGCTTCATGTTCATTGTGAAACACCTTTCAAGCAAACCAAAGTTTGCCCAAGTGAGGTGTTCCCATACTCTGTCAAGACCATACATCAACATTGGAACAATGTTGAGGCAGAAGAGGGCCACTGCCGTCGGGACGGACAGTCGCCGGACGTCGCCTACCTCTCCCTAAAAAGAGAGACTAAAGCGCACTGTGCGCACTGTCTCGACGATGTGAGCAGTGAAGCTCGTATAATGAAGCCAAAGCCCCAAATACCGGAGAGAGTTAACGAATTCCAAGGAGTGGCCACTGCAACGTATAACGACTTTGGCAACCAATGGACCTTCATTTCTCAATTTCACAGGCTTTTTAAATTTCAGAAAAGGAGGTCGATTGGTTGAGCATGAAATAAACGCCATGAAGACCAACGTCATTTTGTCTTCATGGCGTTTATTTCCAGTCCCCTTGAGACAAAAACACCTCTGTCAGAGAAGTTGATATATTTTACTTGTCCTTATGTGTTGAAAAAACCTGTCGTTTTCAGCGTTTCTGAAAGATTATTATGAGCTGTGAGAAAGCAAGACAGCATTGAAACGCACTCAATTAAATAAAATTCAATGCTCTTTAGTAGCAAATAGAAAGTTGATCCTGCCTTTGATTAAGTACGCAATATGGCTCTTAGTGACGCCCGAGAAAATATGGGCTCCACATGCGTGTGCCAAATATAAGTATTTGGCTTTCGCACTAGTAGTTAGATAATAGAGAATTGCACAGAAACGCTTATACAGAATAGTGAAGCAGTGTTTTTTTTAGGTTTTACCAGTATGTCCCAATCCCCGCATCCGATCGGGAACTGCATAAACATAACTTTAAACGATCGGAGGGAAATTAGCTTGAGAATTCAAGATGCTTAGCGGGATCTTGTCATGAAAAAGCGGTTTTCTTCTCCTTGGTGCGCAGGATGTTCTTGGTAGTACGAGCAAGATTGGTCCGGTATTCACGTGACTTAATTATAAGCTGTATGAGCGCTCCCAGGGTGCCGTCGTCAGCCCATAGTAGACCCGCACGCTGAGAGGCCCTTCTGGGCACCACAAGCAGTTCTGTGTAACTGTGAAAGGCACTAGAGAGCGGAAGCAGTTCGATGAGTGGATACTCTAACTTCAACGATCCCTAGTCTGTAAAACCTAAGGAAATTATACGAATATAATGCACTAGCATAGAAAGGCGAGGCACGGGCAGGCCAAGTGGGTGCTTGAGTATTTACGATAGCAGAACTTGTAAAAATAATGATATAAATAATGGCGACAAAAATCTTGTTTAAGGGAGGCAGGTTTTCTGGGAGCATGAAGGAAAATAACAAGTTATCCCAAAAAGTTGAAGGACTCGAGTCTAAGCTAGAGTTATGAGCGAGGCTTGCAAAAAATCTGTCCTTATGAAATATTTATTTTCAGAGGTTGTAGCAAAAATATTACAGATATGGTGGATCAACAAAGGCTTTACAGACGAAAGTGGATTATCTCAAAAGAGCAAAATGGGTTTCGACATGAGAGGTCGACACACACGTCTATACGCGAATTGCTGAGAGTATGGACTTACGGCGCTTGACAGCCTTGTCGGGAATCGGTTTTTAGAATTGCATGCAGAAGAGGGTTAGATGAGCTACCGTAGCCGCAGCGGCAATTAACAACTCTCAGTCGGTGTGCGTTCACGTTAATGTTGCGTTATTTAACCTAGAAGTAATGCCAATTGCTGCCTACGCGATACCGCTAATCTGGTCGAAGGACTAGTGCCAAACAAACTTCGCATGTTGGACGGGTTGAGGTTTTTGCCCTAAGAGTCAGATGTAGGAATAGATTCGTGCGGGTGTTTGAGCGAGAGCCGTTATTAACAGATGATTTGCAGATGCATTAGAGTCTGGGTACAAGGGCGCTAAAAGGGCGTACGAAAAATGAGATGACGAAAATACGTGATAGACGTAGAAATACATGGCACAGCAGAGCACTGACAAGCGAAGCCTGGCGGGAAGCAGGAAATAGGATCGGGACAGCGAGCCGAACGAGTATTGCCAATGCACGAGGCCACTGCACCAGGTGGCGGGACTAAGCGGGGCAGATGTCCGGCCGCCCTTTCGATAGCTGATCGACCGAGGAGCAATAGTACCAGTTTTACAATGTTGTGTTTCGCTTGCATATGCCCTTACATCAACAAAGCTAAGTGCTAAGAAAGCTTACAATTATAGTACAGATTGAGCACGATACGATAGTGTACCTCGATAGCAAACAAGTTTGTTTCAAGTTACAGATGAAGTACCGGATGCGGTGCCACTGGTCAAAGCAACAGGAAGTCTCGCAGACTCCAATTCATCGTGGCAGCATGCAGAGAAAGTTGTTTAAAAATTATAATAAAAGCGCGCGCAACACTCGTCGGTTCATCTTTGCTGGCTTGCTATGTTTTCTGTGTCGTAGATTACACCCTTATTTCGTTTGTTCATTGGCGTAAACAAAGATAGAAATACTTAAATCGGTAACAAATTACAACCATTGAGCGCGTTCCCAGTGAGCAGCGACGTCTACTGTAGTAGGAAAGCAGTCATTGTACGAAGGGAACTTAGGAAGTCTGTTCAATTTTACCCGGGCTTTTTCCTGCCGGCTCATCCTTCGTAAGTATCGAATCTCCCGTTATCCTCGCCAAGTGTTCGTGAATTAAAAACGCAAGGTAAATTGTCTACCGCTATGTTCGTAAAAAAAGCGTGGTGTCAATCCTGAGCAGGCGGCGGCAGTGATGCGGCAAATAGGTCGCTGATAGTCGCTAAATTTGGGCATGGTGGTGTCCAGCTATGGTAGGAGGCAGGATCGACGTAACTGAATCTGGCCGTGCTACGCAGTTGATGGTCAAGTGGACTCCACTAAACATCCGCTGTGCTGCCCTGGACTGGCGTTTCGAGAGCAAACGCCTCTGAAATGCTGCATATTCGGATATACCTGACTCGTCCGCCTGTCGTACTGTTACGTACGAGCATACTCGCGTACGTTGAGTTGAACGACGAGCGGGGCTCAAGCGGCGAGGGCGAACCCCCAGGCGAGCCCAGAGCCGAGGGGCCCGTTCCCCAGTGTGGAAGCGAAAGGATCGCCCCACTTGGCTCTCCTCTGCCCCCGCTGGCGGCAGCCATCTTGATTCGGCCAGCCAGCTAGCCAGTCGTTGTTGGCCCCTGCTTGCTGCCTCCCACCACTGAGCTTCGGCAGCAGGAAGGAACAGGATTTGCAACTGTACAACAGAGTTCTCCAAACTGTCTATGTTGTGTATGTATCCCAATCGCACATCCTCCTATGTGTTTTTTTTATGTAAGTATATACGTTTGTGCTTGTGTGTGTGTGTGTGAGTGAGTGACCGTGTGTTTAAACGAGTGATGAATTGGCCATTCGTTAGGCCGACGTTTCAAACAGTGCACCTCAGCAAGGTGCATGCCTTAGTGGCGACATGAATTTCACATCATTGTCGCATTATGCGTCATAAGTTAGTAATTAGTCTATGATGTGCAGGAAACACATGTGCACATCAGCCGTCGTCGTCGTCGTCGTCGTCGCTGTTGTTGTCGTCTCCTTCTACTTTTCCCTATTTGGTTCTTATTTTTGTCGTGTTTATCATCTGTTATCGCTCAGCAGCCATTAGGAACGACATGTATAACTATGTTTATATCTGTTCGCACTGATTTGCTTGCTTTATACGACGCCGCGTTCGTGGATGTGCGTTAGTGGACTTCGAAGCCAGGTGGCTTTGTTAGAGACACGTGCCAGATACGTGTAGGGATGCTAGAAAATTCCATTCAGGTTTCCTTGACTGCTCGAGATCCGAGGACGCCAACCTATATTGATAAACATTGATGGTGATGATTACTAGTGATTATTATTAATTACATTCGTGTCTGTGTGGCACTAAGTTTGCGTGTTGTTCTTCTCTCATCGCTACGTCGGTGACGTTTCAGCTGTTGGCCCATTTCACGTCGCAGCAGTGCCGTCGAGCTGTATACCGATAGCCAGTCATCCGAATTCTCTAGAAATCGAACTTCGAATGAGGCAGACAAATAGTCGATAGACGGGGACACGTCTTCGACAGGAATCGATTTAGACAGACATCACGAAGTGATGGTGATGTCTATCTAAATCGATCAGAACTCACTATTGCCTAATTCCATACGCAGCTACAGCACTAGCAAACACGGCACCAAGTCACGCACCAATGGAATTCAGCTGAGGCTAATCCTCTAGTAATCGATGCCGTTTGTGGACGCCACTAATAACGAAAATCTATTGCATGTCCATGGCTTCAGTGGTTCTTGTGCTAGTTGTTGTTTATCGTGCACAAATTGGGGTAGATAGTTCATCCATAGGTGTCTGTTTAGTAAGTAAGGAAGAAAGTGAGGTCTTCTGACAAGCGTATTCACTTACAATGTATATGCATTTATAGAAGCATCTTAACATTACGAGCGCATGAGTGAGACATTTGTGTTCAAGAGCCTCTCTCTCTCTCGTCACCTCAATAACGACGACATGATAGAGTTTTACAGGCTAAACTTGTATCATTCGTACGTCTATAGGCGTCGATGTGTAACGTCAAAAGTGTCACTCATTATAAAAAACGTGGGGACAACTTAAGGGTTTAAAATGCCTATGAATACGGACAGAATTTATAAATGTTTAATTTAGATTCCGACGTAATTTCCGTCAAGTGCAGCTTTCTTTCGGCTTGAATCGCGGCACCGATTGAATCGCGTGAGTCAAAACGGCCCTTTCTCAACAAGTTTTTTCTTGTTAAAAAGAGGAACAAATCGCACGGTGCCAAGTCAGGTCTGCGTCTCGGTTTCGTCCTGTAACTAAGCACGGGGTAGTCAACGAGCAGATATATTGATGACTCCGACGAGGTCCTGCAGCATCTCATGCAGATGAGATACGATGTTCTTCGTTTGTGACTATATTTGGGCGTCCTTCATGGGTTCCAGATGCGTACAGATGAACATTTGCTGGCTCAAAAATTTCTGTATTATCCATATACATTTGCATGTAGTCGATTGAAGCTCTTCGAAGCACACGTTTGCAGTTTGTCGCTACTGGCAGCAGTTGTACAAACTAATAATAGTACGCAGCCTGATTTTTGGGTTTACGCTCGTTGTGACACCGACATGCTGGCGCTTGCTAACAGCTCAGCCCGTTGTCTGTGGGAGAACCGACTCGAATGTGCCACCCAATCATATGGACACGGATCAAGCTATCCGCCAGTCGATTTGATTCAGACTCGGTCCTTTAGCATTTTATGTTTAAGTTCGCATGATTCATCAGCAGCCAGCTAATTTACACAAGCTAATGCTCGCGTCCTCCAATGTTGCTACAGTGTTCGGACGCGTCCTTCGCGGGGTTTGTCATATACAGATTGAAAGGCCCATTCGATCGATTCCCACCTCCTCGAAACATTCTTGTGCGCTTCATTGCCGGAAGTGGAAGTGGCTGTGCGAAGAAACATTATGTGACCGGATTTGTGTAAGGCTGGCTGTGGCAACGACACGTTTCTGTTTGATCCATTTTCTAACCCGTTGCCTGTGGAACTGTGTAATTGATTCGAATGCCCGTCACCCGTCAACAAATATGTTTGCAACGAAAGTACTCTCCGTGTATCTTTGTTGTCGTGATTGTTGTTTTTCTCGTTTCTGTTTCCTTCTTCCTTGTTATTTTCAGTTGTTCTTGTTGACGAAATGTACCATGATAAGTAAGCATGCATTGCGCAATGGACGTTGGCAGACATGCTCGAAGTAAACGCAGATTATACAGGTTATGTCCGCTGTTGGCTCCGACATGAGACATAATTTGTAGACTCTGCCGGGCCATTTTGTCTTGTGCGTTCTCCCCTCTGTTATTACACGACAGATTATAGAGAACGATCCCCTGATATGGTATATATATAGCTATATATATATATATATATATATATATATATATATATATATATATATATATATATATATATATATATATATATATATATATATATATACTAAAGTGCGTTATATTAATGTATATACCAGGTGGATTGCCTGTCGGCAATTTAAGCAAGCTCAAGCCGAGTACAGCGTTGAAGGATGTTTTTTTGGAACTACTAAAAATATATGTATTTTTACTTATATCATGCGGTGGTTGCGTTTGTAGCAGGTCAAATCCTCCAGTGGCAATCAGGCCGAATGAGTACCAGGCTGTGATTAGACATTTTTTTGAGGACTCTGTTGCAACGTAGATTAAAACCAAATTCGATGTAGTTTACAAAACGAATGCAGCGTACAGTACCAGTATCAAATGAATTGTCTCATATGGAAGAGGCAGTATAGGCATCGGGTATGGACCGCGTATTGCACATTAGTCAAAGACAGCTTTGGATGAGAAAAATGTGCTTGAACGTGGTTGCTGACCGTATATTGAAACTGCACGAAATAGCGCAAGAGAGGGGCATTAGATAATACAGCAAATGTAGCGTAAGCATTCATGCAATCTTTGAGACGAGATCCGCAGAATTTTTTTGAGGCCGATTCGTTACCACCGACGAAACCTGGATGCCCACCACTTCACTCCATAACGGGAAGATACCATTAAGCAGTAGATCTCTCGCGACCGTTTTCTGGACCGATGCAAAAGCTATTCTATGAATGAACTTGCTATCTAGAGGAGGAGCGATAAGGAAGGGCTGAGTTTCATTTCCATATTTGGATTGGAGCGTTACTTAATGAAATTATGATGCATGAGTGAGTGCATGAATACGTACGTGCATCACTCGGTTTATGTTGACAGTTGAATTCTTACTTTCATATGCTCAGTATATATATATATATATAATTTAACTGTTGTCCCGCGACTGGTGTTCTGACTGTTGTTGTTGCAGCAGCAGCAGCAGCAGCAATAACACTATCAACGAGAAGAGCATAACGACGGCACACTGAGGAACGCGCAAACGGCGTGAGGGACCTGTCGCGTCGCAAATGGCGGTTCTTGGAGGTGGATCGTCATGGCGCAGCGCGGGCGCCACGGGCGCCGGCGGGGGCGGCGGTGGTGGAGGCGGCCTGACGACCGTTCGGGCGGTCGCCGTACTGGCGGTTGTCGTCGGCTGTCTCGCTGTTCTCTGGCCGAAGATCTTCTATCCGATGATGCTTGTAGCGCTCAGGTAAGACTCGCTCACCATGAGAGCGCAGCCAGGCCCTCATGGTCTCGACGCACCCTCACAGGACGGATTACAAAATGACATCCCCCTATCCAACCGCTGGTAGACACGCGGGATGATAGTTCGGGATAGAGCTGATTGAAGGAGAACGGCAGAGACGCCTCTCCTACGGCTTCGATGTAATGCCAAAGTAATACCGAGCCTGGGGGGTGGGGAGGAATCCGGGTTTAGTGGGTTTGCGAGTCTCACACTAGTCACGCAGGCTGCTAGTGGCGCATGTGCATTATGCATTCCCGAAACCTCCCAGAAAAAAAAAATAAGGTCTCGCTCACAATACGCCTGACCACCGATTGTTGGCAGAGATTCGTCGTTCGCCTCTGCCAGTTTGTCTCTAGCCGGTTTCGTACCCGATTTCGCCCGACGGCGTGAAGCGCGCACAATCTCTTCCGCGACGTGATTGTCGCCGCGAGATCTTTCTTTAGCGATGCGATAGAGCCATCATCACATAAACCGTTGCGGTAACATTATTACGGCGGGTCAGCAGGTTCCGAAACGAACTTTACAAAAGTTTGCCTTGTAATTTATAGTCAATACATCTAACTCACACAACAGAGAGAGAGAGAGAGCGAAATAGGTTATCAAGTTATTACAAGCAAATAATCCACCATCAATGGTAGCATGATAAATAATCCATCATCCATCGTGGCATGGCGGATCTTCATTATAGTTATCATTATTAGTAATAGTGGTAGTACTAGTGCTCCTATGACTTGCATCGTTCGCTGTAGGGTGTGTTGTGTCGAAGTTATAATAAATACGAGGGGGAAGTGGATAGAGAGACTAAACTATATATACGCTTGTTTGACTTGAGCGATTGAATGTATATAAATATATATAAATATAAATATATATATATATATATATATATATATATATATATATATATATATATATATATATATATATGCTTGTTTGACTGACTTCGTCGTTTGTGTTGGGGTTCGTGGACACTGGGGTTGAAGCAGGGGCCCGGAGGCAGGCGACTCGGCGGAATACACGCCTCCGCCACCGCCCCTGGCTACCAGAGGTCCTATGGCGGGGCGACTGCAGCAGACCGGCAAGAGAACGCCAGCTCCGCATGTGCGCATGGCGGCTCCCGGACCTCAGCCGATGCCCAAGGGCGCGCCGAAAAGCTCGACGTTCAACATCATTATGCCGATCTACACGCTCGGCATCATCGTGTTATTCGTCTACATGATTTTCAAGATCATGTCGCGGGGCGATCGTGATAAGGTTGACCTGGACAGGTACGTCGAGTATATATAAATAAACATTATATATATATATATATATATATATATATATATATATATATATATATATATATATATATATATATATATAAAGATTTAATTTCGCTTGGCATGTATACCTAAATACACATGTCGCCCTTTTATATCAGGGGCCCTTTCACCCTTGTCAACCTTTCATATATATATATATATATAAATGCCCACCACGCCCCTAAAAAGGTTGCTTTATCTACAAAGCGGCTATCTATGTTACCGCAAACGACGGTTGAATCCAGAGGGCATCGTAGAGTGGTCTCATTCGTTGCTTTCGCTGTCGAAATATACAGCAAAATATTTCAGCTATAGGTGTCGATATCGCATGAGTTCAAAAAAGTTTTTATTGCTGCGGAAACTGTCCGAAATGTTTGGAGCGTATTTGGCGAGAACAGCAGTCTTACTTAGACCTTCTGGATAAATCTCGTTCTGAAAAACCTTATACTCGGGTCGAGAAAGACCGCTTGCGAGAAACTGGAGCGGAACCTCCGACTGAGGAGGCGTGTATTCGCCGTGAACTTAAGGGTGTGTGTCACACAACTATTGTCACTTGCCCTCGTGCCGATGGTTAAACTGATATGACGCCTCGCGTTGAGTTGAGTGAGCGCAGCAAAATGGAGCGTCTAACAAAAGACTCCTCCTGGTTTGCGAGACATAACAAGCTCGCACTGAAATGTTCGTCTTTAGATGAAATGTTTACCTGTGGCAGAGAAGCATCTCGATATTCTACAACCATTACCATTATGCCACCACCATTGCTTGTTTGATATGTCAGGCATTCATACATGCATCTCTCGGACGTGCTAGCTAGTAGCAGCTGGTCTGAGCCAGCTTTGTGGTTTAATTTTTTGTGTTACAATACCCTAGAGCCCTATAAATACAAAGAAACGAAGAGACAGGAGGACAGATGTAAGCCGCAACCATGAAGCACAATTCTGTAAAGAATAGCTTATGGTGTCAGATACACAAATGAGATTCGATGCTTTGTAAATGCGTGGTTTACAGGTTGGCGTACAACGAGCAATCACCGCTGGGTCAGCAGGGCATAGCTGGAAGACGAAATGGCCCCGGCACCCGTGAGCCTGCCGAATCCGTCAAAGGCCAGAATAACAACTTCGAGCCACCAAAGAGGAATCGAAGAGATCCTCGCAATGGTCCGTATCACGGTCGACCAATGACACCAATTTGGTCATGCAGTAGTTAATTCACTTTGTTTAGTTGTAATGCATGTAATGTAAAAATTAAAACGCTTCTTATGTCTATGGTGATAGATAGATAGAGTAGGGTGTTCCAGAATTTGCTCAAAAAACTTTGAGGCCTAGCACAGATCGGCGAAAGTCATTTTTTCAATGGAACAAAGGGCGGAAATGTTTTCTATAAAAAAAATAGTATCAGTAGTCACAAGAGACGACACTCTCAGCTGAACAGTATTCTTGCCGTAGTCTTCCGATTGACAGTCGTTCACGCACAAACAGACCTCTTAAAGTGTTCATTAAGAGAGTGAGAACAGATCAAGGGGTCCAGCTTAGTGCATTTCGACAGAGTCCACAGCCACGGATACTGCTCGCTCGCTCCCTAATAGAGACACTAAAGCCGCCGGGACAGCAGCCAATGCCAGCCAGGTCTCCCAAGCACCGCAAATATTCTAAGCGGCTGGCGGCTGGAACACCTATCTTCACAGAGATTTTTGCAGCGAAACCACAACCTGTCTCACAGTGAGACGTTTAATCGGCATATTCAAAACTGGGAGGCGAAACTGGCCGATGTCGATCCAGCTTCCATTCCGGCTGAAACCTATGATAGTCTAGAAGAATAGCAGACTCTAGCCCAAGCAATACGTTAGGAGAATACAAGCCTGCTACACACATAATATATATACATCTAAATATATATATATAAATTAAAAAAATATATATACATATATATATATATATACATATATATATATAATATTGATTGCTTGTTATTCGTTGGCTTTAGCGTTCGAGAACAACACGAAACACGTGCTGGAGATGTACGGCAAGGACAAGATGATCGACGCGCTCAACGTCGTCGTCACCGAGATGCATGAGTACAAGAAGCAGGCTATCGAGCTGGCCAAGCAGCTCGAAGAGCAGAGACAAAAGCAGAATAACGTTCATAATAGCAGCTCAACTGTCCAGGAGGACAGAAATCCGCTACAGGTGATATATATATGCGCTTGACAATGAACCAGCTAAATTATCTGCTCACACACTTATATATACACACACACACACACAAACACTCACTTGAGTGCCGTGTATGCTGTATACGGCCGATCGATAGCGCAATTAAAAAATGACCGATTATGAATACGAACATTATTGCCTGTTGTTCATACGGTACACAAATACAAGCACAAAACGCACAATACGCGTTTTGTGCTTGTATTTGTGTACCTGATTGTGCCTCCGGCCCGCAGTATTCAGGTACTATGTCAAAACAGCAGGTAGAGTGAGCTATATTGGGAAGCGGGAGGGGGGGGGGGAGGGGGGTACATCAGTAAGAACAACAAGCGTTGGAAACAATGACCATGAGGGCTGGACATACATGCATCGTTATCAATACGTTTCTGTCGTTTAGGCTGTACGCTATCGTATCACTACTTGAATAAAAGAGCTTTTCGTTAAAGGACGGGCAATAGCTAGCTGTCCACGCAAAAGCTCAGCGTACAGTAACATACAAGTAAATTTCGTTTAGTTGTACTAACGTTTTAGTAGCATACAACTAAATATCTGTTTTATAATTCCTCTCTCTCTCTCTCTCTATATATCTGTTTCGCGCTTTCTCTCTCTTTTATTCGACGACATTTGGTGCGCCTACAACAGGCAAATGCCGAGGGCGTACCGGAACAGAAGCATCGGCGACACAGTGCATCATCGTCGCGCGCAGCGTCGTCAGCTGGAGATACGGGCGGTGATACGACCGACGAAAAGGACATGGCCGAAAACTGGGGGTTTGATGTTGACTCCGACAACGTGCCCGATGATGGCACACGATCGCGCGACGGCAACCAGGATGAAGAAGGCCCGTCGGATGCTCCCTCGGAGAGGGACAGCGAGGAAAGCGAAAAAGACATCGATGAAGTCGTTTCGCCCGAGTCGTCGGCGGCCGGTGACTGTGAAGGCGACTCCAATAACGAAGAGGCGTCGTACTATCGGGCAGATACACAGAACGAAATCGAGCAAGGTCAGGACGAAGATGAGGATGAAGAGGCGGGGGCGGAGGAGGAGGAGGAGGCGGAGGAACAAGAGGACATTTTAGAGAACGACGACAAGGTCGTCAATGAAGCCGAAGCTCATCGACCGAATGGCTCATTGGACGACTCGACGATTGAGACGTCTACCATTGACGGTCAAGGACTTTGTGGTCCTGCTGGTGACGATTGTACTGCGGCTCGTGTTTGTGGTGGTGACGATGAGTGTGCTGCCGCTGGCTATGTTGACAACAACAACGACGACGGTGGCGACGATGCTGATCAGGATTTCCAGGACGACCGGGACGACGATTGTGGCGCCGCTCGACATCGCGCTGACATGGCACCTGCAGCAGGACAGAAAGATCGTGGCTCCGACCAATGGGTGGCCAGGAACAGTGTTGAGTCGGGCACAAGCTGTACGCAGACCCAACTGCCCTTCGAGGGCTGTCACCGATTCCAGACGCCGATGAGGTCGACGACATCGACGACGACGACGACGACGTCCACGACGGCGACCAGAACAACATCGACGAACAACGAAGAAGAAGACGAAAACGACGCCGAGATCGAGCAGCTGTTTCGAGGCGATGAGACGCGCGCCGGCAGCGCCAAGCTCACGGCCGACAAGAGCGTCTATGCTAAACACCCGCACTGTCTTTGTAGAACGCCGCCGTCCAACGATATGGATTGCATCCTACCGCCGCAGCCGCAGCAGCACCAGCAACATCAGCATCAGCAGCAACAGCCGCCATCGGTCAGCACGATCGACGACATATGCCGAAATCAGGAGGGCCTGCAGTTTCTCGACCACGCGACCGAGATCGAACCGGACGCCAAGCTGCAGTGTTTTGACGACATCATCTATGGCAATGGGTGCGCTACCGAACGCGATGCAGACTACTGCGAGGACAGCGCGCATGCGTCGCGGTCGCTCGGTGAGAGCTGCGCTCAGGAGGACGGACTTCGAATCCTACACGGCCTGCTGGCCAGCGACAGGGGCGGCCAGGTATCGAGAGGGCAGGGCGGCCAGGCATCGAGAGGGCAGGGCGGCCGAGGCCCAAGCGACTACCAGCAGTGGAAGTCGATCACGCCCGAAGACCTGTTCAAGACCGCGTCGGCCGTTGCGGCCAAGAGCGAGGAGCGCGTCGTTGTCGTCGGCACCGCCGCCGCCGCCGCCGCGAATCACGACAGGTACGCGCCGAGACATTACCGGGCAGGCGACCGGGCGAACGGCAACTTCACGAACGCAAGCGGTGGCTCCACGAAGCCGCCTCGACCAGCGACAGTATCGCAGAACTTCACGCACTACGAGGAACCAGCGGCGTCGGCGGCACCACCACCACCCTTCGAGGAGAACGGTGGAAGGTTGCGGCGGCGAAACAGGAGGGCCCGGCGTGCGGACTAACCTAAATTGATGACTTGCTGATGAATGACCCACCTCGATTGTAAATTCCATAGACTCAAGTACGATGATGCGAACATCTCAAGCAGATGTGGCTGGCCGTCTCCTTTATTGTTCGGATAGATAGATAGATACCCGTACGTCTGTCTAGTCTTGTCAGTCGGCGATTTAGTAGACTTTAGTTAGACGACGATCGCATATTAGTCGTTTTCAGCGAAAGCTGACAACAAATACATTGGCGACTACCGCAGCGCGGTTGCCAGCGAGACAGATGGCGATCAGAACATCTACGTGGACAGTGCTTCATGACCACTGTACGACAATATATATATATATATATATATATATATACATATATACATACATACATATATTCAATGCTTGTAGGACATTGCAGGGCCGGCGCCCTATATTAGCACCTTTTGTAAGGAGCCTGTTGCTAAAATAGCTGAGTGATCAGGCGTTGATGTTCTGTTGGTCCAGCCACCTGGAAATTTTCACACAGACCAACACTGGCAGGATTTCGGCATGTTAATATATATATATATATATATATATATATATATATATTATGGCATTATAATGCCTTCTAGGCAACGCACATCTAGTCAACGGCGACAGGGCGACATGGAACGGAAACACACAATATCAGACAGGACGATTTGACGACCTTAATTGAGTGACATAGGATGCGGGTAAGCACTCACCTTGCGATACCACCGCGGATGTTGGCGAATTCAGCCCGTTGTTGCTTCTGTCCGTCGCTTTCGGCGCATGCGGCCGCAGGGATCGGTCTATGCAGCCGGTCGAAAACGAGTTAAAATGATCTATCTATTGAATTATTGACATCCCTAGACGCAAGAAGATCGGTGATTGAAGTACCCCGCATTACACACAAAGATAGAACAGAAGCTCGGTACACCAATCGCAACAGCATACTTCGTCATCACATCGACACATCGCGTAGCATCTATGTCTATTCGACAATAAAGAGACAAGTACTGCCACCGACTTTTTCTTACACTATACTACTCCAATCCCTACTTAGTGTTGTTCGTACGGTTTATGTTGATTACGGTACATACTACATGCAAATAAATAAAATCGAAAATTTGTTCTCATGTTCGTATGCCGTTGGCGAGCCTCGTACTCATCTTTGCGTGGTTGATTTGTGTGACGGGGTCATTCCTACATAGCACAAGAAGAAAGGACTAGCAAATAAACGCCTCTAAAACTTCTCTCTAAACTCGAGTAACACCTAAAACTTTTCTCCGCAAAACTGTTGTGCTACAAACGTGTTAACTATGACTTTGAACAGCAGCGGACATTGATGCGGCTGCTGTTGATTTTTATCGAGTCTATTGATTTTCATAATAGGTAACGCTGTTGAAAGGACCAAACAGAAAATACACTTGCAAATATAAACGTAAAGTGTTACGTCCATCAATCATCTGCCATTGGCCATAGTGTCACACCACAAATATTTGTGTCTAATTGGCACGATCATGGCATTTCGGACTTGCTTGCCTACTTTTTACTTACTTGTTGTTTTCATGGCACCTACATATTTATTCAGGTAGGCCTGCGTGCGCATGTGGGTTGGTTACGATGTAGTGTACTTTGATGAAAATATCTCTCAACGAACGCCTAGCGTTGATTCGCTCTAGTTCGTGAACCTCTTCGTGACCTTTATTCACTATGAAAGACTATAAAGGTTTTGCATCATGCCCAATAGTGGTGCGTTTCTCTCTAAGTAGGTACGAGCGCGAGGTTCCGATCACCGGCGATGCTACGCGCTCGGCTCGCAACAGGGACCGCGAAAACAACGGCAGCAATAATAATAGTAATAAAAATAATAATAATAATAATAATAATAATAATAATAATAATAATTTTTTTGAACAAGGGTTTATTTAATCAATATGTACATGTATCACAATTATCAATATATTACTTATATAATATCTACAATATTGCTTATATTATTCTTATTGCTTGAGTGTCGGTGACCACTCAACATCATCTTGGCGTTGCCTCTCTGTAATTCTAATGACACTCTCTGTCGAAGGAAAGCGGTCGATCTTGGCTCCGCTGTGGCCTCGAAGAGCTTCTTCCCAAGCTCCTTTGTCAGTTTGAGTGCATCCTTGCCCCAAACGCCAGATGACTCGAGGCCGAACGCCATTACAACGTGGTCCTCAAGGAGATGCGCGTATAAGCGCCGTTTGTGCATCTCCCGTTGGTGGATAATGTTGCCGACGCCCGCGTTGGCTAGTGCACGATAGCCGAGGGCGTACGTGTCGGAGACGGTGGCGTTCCATGCCAGCGGCCGATTGCGGTCCCAGTCTCGGCTGGTAAGGCCGTCTGGTCGACGCTTGTCGTCGCTCTGTAATCCACCAGGCTCCAGTGTGATGCGGTAGCCGGCTTGTCTGAAAGCGCGCCCGAGGATGTCATTAATGGCATCGTGGGGGCCCTGCGTAAGCACAGCCAGCTTAGTGCAACTAAGTCGGTGCAGGCCACGTTTATCCACCGTTCCACCACACGGGCATGCTTCTGTCTCAAACATGGCAATGCCAAGTCTGAGGCCACTGGCGGCACGGAAGTGGTCATCAGCCAGCTTACTGCCGACTAGCTCGGACGGAAACACGTCAAGCCACGCTCCGGCAGCGTCGGATGAAACCGCTTTCAGTCCAATGCCGTCTATATCTAACTCACAGGCCGACAGAAGAGTTAAGTGGGTAGCCTGAGTGGCGATTTAGTCCTACCCCTTCTGCCTAGTGACCTGTTCCTCAGAAGGATGACCAGACTGACGCGCGTCCCAGATCCGAATGGCGTCTTGTTGGTGGCTGATGAGTCCGCCGGTAGTAGCGGCCACTGCAGAGGCGCAGCTATGCGACGAAGCAAGAAAAGCGGGCAAGGCAAGGTCCGTGGCCGAGCGAATGCCCATTCCACCCAGCCGGACCGGTAGGCTTGCCTGCATCCATGCCTTATCATCGAGCGTCAGGTCAAGGATGTTTTCCAAGGCTCTCCTCACTTGATCGTCGAGGTCTAAAGTTTCTGACGGCAAAAGGAAGGTAGGTGAGGTCCGTAGTACATACAGGACCTTTTGTACTCCCATTGCGTGCCGAAGCAGAAAGTAGGCTTGATGTCTACCGAGATGACCCAGCCTCTGGTAAAGTCGGGAGAGTTGTTCTCCCTTCTCGGCCAGTACCGGGCCGATCATTTCGGGGAAGACCGCCGTACCCAGCAGATCCAGTTCACACCGGTTTTTTACAAGGATGCCTGGGAGGTTGCTGTTAAATTCTGCAATCACCTGCTGTCTCTCTTCGTCATCGAAACCCTGTAGGAATAACTCGCATTTAGATGGGTTAAGCTGCATCCCGCTCCATTGCTCGAACGCTCTGAGATCCTTGATGTCTCTGAGTAATGCCGAAGGATCGTTGTCAAGAAGGGTCCCATCGTCGAGGTAAAACAGAGGGACCTTGGATGTCACCTGTTTGACGTACTGATGCAACAGCAGGCTAAACGCAAGAGAAGCCGCTACGTCTCCCTGCTGACAACCGGCTGATAACCTGATTTCAACTTCACCGAACATCAGAGGAGTCGGCCTGCTATATGCCTGGTGCATCATTGGATAGAGGGCCGGGGCGTGCTTGGAAACCTCTGCCAAAAGTTGTCCTCGTTTGTTCAAGTTAAACGCATTTTTATAATCTAATTTTAGGAGGCAGCATTTCTCGTTGTTTTTGAGGAAGGTGCGAGCCGTGTGGGCAATTATTTCTGCACCATTATGAGTGGCGTACCCCATTTGCCGAGGCTGCAGGTAGTTTTTCACATTGACCTGGGGAAGCAGGGTCTTTGTGGCCAGTCTACGCAAGGTGCAGCCAACGGCTATGGGTCGGTATCCTCCGGTTTTCTTCTTCAGAGCAATAAGCCACCCTCCATATATGACGTTTCTCACAGTCTCCCGAACTTGCCCGTTACGTATGACGTCGCATACCTTAGCGAGTGTTTCCAGCACATCGTTGTGGTCTCCGTTGACAGGGAGAAGGCATTTTAGATGGTCAGGCGTGAGGCCGTCGAGGCCTCCCGCCGCACCGGATGGAAAGGTGCGAAGTGCCTTGGCAACATCCTCGCTTGAGCATGACCCAACCGTTGGCAAGCCGATAGGGGATGGTGGCACCACGTCCCCTGCGGGAGCAGGAGGGTGTTTTGCGATCATCTCATCAATCGACTCCTTTGTTACGGGCGCAATCGTGTCATCGGAAGACAAGATTATAATGGCGCTCCGCACATTAAAATCCATGTCGCCCTCCATTTACTTGCGGCTGGCTGGCGGGTTGAGGAAAGAATTCTGCTTGTGGAGCGTGCGAAGAAGGCAGCGGTTGTGAAATGCTGCTAGTAGCGGCCTGTTGAAGCACTGCTGGCTCCACTAGACTCGGCTATCTTCTTCTTATGAGTCCTTCCTGCGTGGATCTGGACACCCCGCTTCGTAGGAAAACACATAGAACACCACTGGCATCGAAACTCATTAGCCATTGCTGCTACCTCTTTGAAGCTAAGCAGTTGCTGGCTTTGCTGTGGCTGTCCACTTCACATGCCTCTCCGTGCCAAGTGAAAATGGCGTTTTAATTGTCGGCGCGGTGATTTTTTTTCTTTTGAATAGTAGATCAGACGCTCCAAGCTCAAAATATCGGTTGAGCAGCCGTTACGAATTCGAATTTGAATGACAGCGACACGCCGCTCGGAGCCTACGACCTGTTATGTAAGTGGTTTCGTTTTGTTTCATCGTGTCATTGTTGGAACTTCTTACACTCATCACTCTGGTGTGTCACTTGCTAGGTTTACCGTCCTGCACACTAACGGATAGGTGTCTTTTCTTGGAGCTCCATATGCACACGTCCGCACTCCTTGGCGCCAATAATAATAATAGTAATAATAATAATAATATTAATAAACCTGGCATAAACGTTCATACCTCACAATTGTAATAACTGAATGATAATAAATAATAATAATAATAAAAATATTAATAATAATAATAATAATAATATTAATAACAATAATAATACAAAAACGGTGACCAATATTTTCTTTATGCTACAACCTATTGTGATCTCGCCCATTAGAGGAAGAAAACCTCTTTTTTCTTATTCCTTAAATCTATCTACAGTTTTTGTGCTTTTCTATCCCGAAAGTGTCGAATTCGTTCGAAGTCGAAATCATTGTTTACTTCTGACAACAGAGCCGTACGCCAATAATTGCCATCGCTTATGGCATTTTGGGTGTATGTATATGCGGTGGGGTATTTTGCTATGCACTTCGTATCATAGTCATCGAAGTTTTAGCAGAGTGTAGCATTCGAGTAGCGTTGGCAATTATTAACAGCATGCTATGATAATCATGACAGACATGGGATAATGACAGCGACAATGGTAATGATGCTAATGATGAAGATGAGGATCACGTCTCGTCAAGATCACAGGTAGACGCAAACAAGTCGATCAACCCCAAACCCGGCCAAGAGCAGCTCGGAAGGAAGGAAGCACGGAAGAGGAGAAAGTTGGAAGAAAGATTGGTGGTGAGACCGGTTGTCAACACGTGCACATGCTGTGTCGCCTAGAGGTGGGTAGGTGTCTTTCTTTCTGTCCGTCAGTCCGTTTGTTCGTCCATATACGCTCTCCTCTATACGCAGCATCACCACTATCTGCAGCATCCGGTACGGACGCTGTAGATAGTGGTGATGGTAACGGAACGCTACGCCTTGACGATGGCGCCGAGAGGAACCCCCAAAGCCCAAACCCCCCCCCCCCCGGAATCGGCAGCAAGCGATCCCCACCGACACAGCCTTCGCGCTGGCCGCTACTGCCCCGCCACATACCTTTACCACTACCACCACTACTGCAACGTGGTAAAGAATGATGATGATATTGATGGTGAAGATGGTGATGATGTTGATGATGATGGTGAAGATGGTGATGATGATGATGATGGTGATGATGATGATGGTGATGGATGGTAACGTGGCGTGACGTGATGGTGAGATGGATTCTGGCGTTTGTATCTATGGGTATCTAGGGAATGAGCAGCGGATCAAAAAGTGTCTATTGGCTGGCTAAATGCTGTCAGCAGCACAAGCGTCAATAGCAGCAGCAGCAGGAGCAACTGGAGCCTGGACCAACAGCGGTGCCAGAAGCAGAAGCAGCAGCAGCCGTAACAGAGGCAGTACCAGCGGAACATGTAGAGCCGTGATAGTCAGCTGCGCCCAAGTTTTAGCAGAAGTACAAAACAGCATCGCGTAGAAACACAGGATCAACACAGATGCTTCTACAAGGTTTACAATCACTACCGCGCGCGGACACTGTGGCAGCGGCTGCTACAACATTTGTTGCTGCGCTTGCTCTGGGGAAAGCAACGGTATGAGAGAAAGCGTCGAGAACGCTATCAATCGACCAAACGAGTGATCCAGCCAAGCTAGCCATTCAACCACAGACCGACGGAATACGTTTTGCAGAGGCGTGGGGTGGAGTCGGTCGGTGGGTACCCGTCCGGTGTCAGAGCTTGCCAAAGTCATAGAATTTACACGCACTGCTTATGCCAGCGCCGGCCGAGTCAGGGGCAGTGCAGTCGGCAACTACTATCGGCAACTACAGGAACAACAGCAGCAACAACAACAACAACAACAACTACAAAAACAACAACAACAACAACAACAGCAGCAGCAACGGCAATATAATAATTTAATAACCGAGCAAGATGGCTTAGTGGCAAAAGCCTTTGCCTTGCATTCGGGAGGCCTAAGTTTGAGGCCCAAACCGGCCACTCCTAAATTGGTTTTCATGGTTCCTAACTTAAACAATGAATTGTGAATGCCGGAGTGGATTAAAAATCGACCATGATCGAAAAAAAACGGGGAGCACAGATGTCTCAATAAAAAGAGATGGTGCATTACCATACAACCCCCCCCCCACAATAACAACAGCATCAACATTCTTATCAACAAGAGCCACAACAACAACAACAACAACAACCGCAACAACAACCGCAAGAACCACAAGAAATCTGCCACCAGGGCTGATTTCACACGACATTTTCGCTGCCGCCACTCGAGCACGAGGGCAGAAAGGTCCGCATAGGGGATTGGAAGGAATGGGCGATGGTCGTACTGGGGCGCAGCTAATGCTCATGACGGTGGAAAAACGCCGCACGACGAGGAAAAGAGAAAGTGGGGTTCGCCCTCGGCGACAAAAGACGACGTCTTGTTGGTCTTCTTTCTTCGCCCTCCCCACTTTCCTTTTCCATCTTCATCGTCTCCTTCCTCTCCACGCTGTTCTGTACTGTCGTCTTCCCTGCCGCTTCTGACAGTAGCGGCAGCAACAGCAGCAGTTGATGCGGCATCAGCACCCAGTCCAAGTATTTTAACACACGAATCGGCTATTAGACATTCCCAGCTTGCGACGAGGTCAACAACGGCAACCGCAACAAACCCGACGACGACGACGACAACAACCTCAACAACAACCGTCACCACCGCCGCTGCCAACGAAGACATCGTACGGACGCCTCCATAACGCCACCGACACCATAAAACCAGTGACATCGGCGTAACCGCGCCAAGCCGCTTGCTGGTGGAAATGCGGCGTTTTCCCTGCTGACGGTCGCAAGCACTTGATGCGGTGCTTTTGGTGGTGACGCTGTTCATGCTGTTGTTGCTGTTGCTGCTGCTGCTGCTGCCTGGGACGATCATGTTAGTGCGCTAATGTGCTTCATTGGGTTGCTTCTGCAAATACTTGTTCTGCATCTGCAACGACAACGACGACGAAAACAGCAATAGCAACAATAACAACAACTACAGTTACAACAACAACTACAGCAACAACAACAGTAACTACAGTAACAACAACAACAACAACAACAACAACAAAAACAACTACAACTACAGCAGCAACAACAACAGCAGCAGCTACAACAACGATTTCGGCTTGTGTGCAACTACCACTCTACCTGGTGGCATTGGGCCTCCTACCGCCACCACCACCGAAGATGACGCGAGCGACGGTTTCGTATCGGTAATCGACTGCTTGTGACGGTTCTGGTTGTAATCGTCGTCGTTGTCGTCGTCGTCGTCGCCGAAGGAAAGTTCGACGTCGATGGAAAAACGCCAAAAATGCGTTTCCGTTGCGTTCAGTGGTGATTGTTTGGTCACTAGTTTCTGGTCGACACTCGTAATCATCTTCATTACGATCGGCCTTCCTAAACGCGACTAGCCAGGTGGTATGATTACAGCATACACAACAACAGCGGCAGCACCAACAATAACAGCAACAACAACAACAACAATAACACATTATTGCTAAAAACAATAACACAGCAACTATTACTACTACTACTACTACTACTACTACTACTACTACTACTACTACTACGACTACTACAACTTCTACTACAACAATAACAGCAAGAAGACAACGAGGGAATTCCTGCGTAGGACAATTATCGTTTGTTTATCGAAGCATGCATTATAATAGCAGTAACAAGCAGTCATCATAATCGGCAGTAGTAAAAGTAAATGCGTCCGTCGTTGAACAAAACGTCGTACATAGCCGAAACCGGCCGCTTCGTGGCGGCTGCGTTCGCGCAGTTAATTGTCGATCGCACCGATCGGACCACCACAATCTGCCACAAACAGTCCCGGCTGCCGGGTAACACACAAACAAACAACAGCCCGCAGAACAAAAACGTCGTGGACTTGGCTCCGCCGTCCTTCCTTCCCTCCTTCCTTCATTGACTTTGGCTGGTCGGCTGGCTAGCAGCTCGAGTAGAGATTGTGAACTTCTGACTCATGGACTTTGTTGTATTGGTCGTTTGTGCCCGTTTCGACCTTTCCGAGTGATGAAAGTCTCATGAGACAGAGCTTTCACTTGCTTTTCGTTGTTGTGCTTTCGTTTCGTGTTGGCTGCTGCTGCTGGTGTTTGTGTAGGTGTTGGTGCTGGTGTTCGTGGTTCTTATCTTCGTAGTCGTTCTCGATGAAGTCGATGTGTCGTCGGTTTGTTAAAGTCCGTCAACACAACTGGGTGGCGAGCTGAGGCGCGCCGCTGAGGAAACCACTTTTGCCCGCGTTTTATTGCTCTCTCTCTCTCACACACACACTACTGTCGGCGGAAATGTGACCCCAGTAGATTGGCGAGACGTCAGTGACGATGGTGACTGGCCATCAACATCGGCCACTGCAACAATAACTACAGCGGAAGCTGCAACGACAACAACAACAACAACAGCAGCAACAAACACAACCACAACGACAGCAACAACAACAACAACAATGGTTGTGATGTGTTCCACTGGATACTACTGAAACGTAAAGAGTACTGTTTTCTAGCCTACTACAACGACATCGATAAGCAATACGGCAGCAACCACAGCAGCAGCAGCAGCAATAACAGCAACAACAACAACAACACCAGCAACAACAACAAGAAAGACAGCACACAAGAGTAGCAAATCAGCGACGGTACGCTAGTAGAACAACGTAGTTCTCCGTAGACATACATCCATACATACATCAGCATACAGCATACGATACGCCGCCGTGCGAATTCGGCATAAAAATCCAGCAACTTCTTCTTCTCCAGCGATAACCCACTTGATGCGCGCGCATTGCGGTGTGCGGACTTCTGTGCGGACTTCCATCTATGTCCATGTGTGTACGAATGCGATCCGTCGCCAACCGCTGGATGGGTAAGTTTAGCCCGGTAGCGTATCGGCAACGCACGCAAACGCCGTCGACGCCTCCACTGGTGACCCACTTGTGATGGGAAAACTCGTAAACATTTTGTCACACACATATATATATATATATATATATATATCTATATATATATATATATATATATACGTATGTGTATGCATAGTTTTGTCGACGAAAATTCGACGATGCACGAGCTCACGGTTCGTTACGTGCCTCACTATACAAATGTGACAACTTAGTAAGGGACAACTGCGATAAAGTGAAATGATGAAACAATAGTCAGGTAACATGAGTTGAGCATGGCGTTGCACGATTTTATGTTAAAGAAATGTGCTTATCTTGAAATGACATTGTTCTGTCACTATCATGAATATTGTTGTTTCCATTCGAGTTTATTTCCAGTGTGTGGGCTATTATTTATTTTGTTGTAATGAGAGCTTAAGTCGAATCGTGAGATCAATCCGTTTCTATTGAATTCGAAATATTCTCTACTTTCCGCAAATCTCATTCACAATAGAACGCCTGAGTTGGTAAAGGGGTGTTTATAAATTGGAAATAGCTTTGAATATTACCTAGTATCTTGCCCTATACCCACAATGATATCAAGCAAGCGGCCATTAGCTATCCGGTGGAAGAATCAACTTTTACCAGAGAAGGATATCGAGTTATTGTCGTAGAAAATTCCGAGGATAGAGCCGCTCTACGGAGTCTACAGTCGTGAGCCGGCGATCCTGTCACAGTCCCTATTAAGTGGCTCCAGATCAGTTCTGAAGGGCCAATGAGCGATATTCATCCATCGTTAGCTGAATCTACTACTGTCAGTGTTCTTAAGCCGCTTGGAGTCACCGAAGCGGTTCGCGTTCAACCTAAAAACGTCCGGGCGTGTATAGTGATGGCTACAGGCAACGTCATTCTGACATATTTAGGAGCTAGTTTTCCGACCGCAATATGATTGATTTTAAATACCACAGCGTGTCTTTCAGCCGGGCGCCTCTTTATTGCTGCCGCTGGTACAGTCTAGAACATTTACAATCGGAATGTCAATTAACTAGTCCGCGACGCTGACACTGTGGTTCCACCAATCGCATTAGAAAATATTGCAGTGAGTCGGAATTCTGTTGTTTATGCAAATGTAGCCGTAAAGTGACCTTGGAATCGTGCACTGTGCGGCTAAATCGTACGGAACTCTTGAAGAAATCCGCAAAGTCTTCAATTCGGAAACAGTCCAATACCTTACCTGTTAAAATTTGGGCGCCCGCGGTGGAGTTTTGCAGCCGTCGTCCAACGTAGTGTTTAAAGTGTCCGTAAATGTGCTCCTACAGTAGATGTAATGTGCTCCTACAGTAGATGTAATGTGCTCCTACAGTAGATGTATTGTGCTCCTACAGTCGCAGACAACGCAAATACACACAGTATAGAGAAGTTAGAACAGTCGGTAATAGAGCTTAGACCGTGAATACTGAACACCACTGTGGCTCAAGTAGGCGCTGTTGGCAAAAAAGTTATTATCGCGTCGATTCTCCCCGAGCTGTCTTGGGTCCTTTAAACGGTACCTGCCGAACAAACGGCCCCCGTAAGCACTTAATCATTAGCCTGATGCAAACAAAAGCATCGACTGAAGACCTGAAATGCTCACGAACTTGGGTTTCAGATGGCAAACGGCAAACCCATAATGACTGATCGGCATCGTGATACCCGATGCTGGGTCTCGTCAACGGATACCTTGCCTACCCGCCGCTCTCTTAGAGGCCATGTTGCAGCCAAATAATCTAAAATAAATGGTTTATGCCGGAACGTGTTTGCCTTTTCTACTATAGTGTTCAGCATCCGCGCAAGAAAAGAGAAAGGACACGCTGTATGTATCTGGTTTGTTTGACCATACACAGGATGCCTTCGTCTTGCTAGACGGACATTCGAATGTCAAAAATTGCTCAGACAAAGTTCGCTCTCCGATGTTTTGTCGGCTACCCGCATGCTTGCGTTCACCGGTTAGATGATCCAACAAAATCCACAAAAGTTCGTCAGCCTTTTAGAAGCGCCGGCGACCACACCAGCAGAATCTGATATATCCGTTACCCCAGCGAGGGTAACGGAGCCCACGAGCCCGGTAGCGTGGTGCATTAGTCTGCGCCTCGCGATCGGAGAAGACGCATAGGTGCACGGGTTCGAGCCCCACCGTTGCCCATTTGTATTTATGGGGGTCCGTCTATGAAGCAATGCGGAAAGCAGTCTCATGGACGTTAAATCTTGGCTGAGAGTCAGCCCAGAAAGTATTTTTCTTAATAGTAACTTCGTGTCAACGCTAACGCAATTGCTTACTTGATGGAACGTCACCGTGTCATATACACTTGCAAGAAGCTATGTTGCTTAAACTAAGTGGAACGCTGGTGCATCTGCCTGCCTTGCGGAGTATCATAAATTAGCGAAATACAGAAGACCTACTCCGCAGTGAATCGTTTAGCCAATCGCCGTAGGTCACATGAGCCTACAGGCAAGGAAACGTTAACTCATCTTTCAAAGAACTTGCAAGAAGACTAAACGTGGTCACAAAGGATTCCCCTTCTACTGTCGCGCGTATCCATTTGAGGTTTAGCGGAGAACGACCCTTCAGGGAGACCTGCGGCGGAGGGATGAGACCCCTGAAATCCTGTAGAGCAACTGATGTTCCGAATACTATTTTGATTAGATAAATCGAATCAATTGTATTTCAAGCAAGCCTTTAAATTTAATAATTGAGAACCAAGCCGTTTGCCATATATAAATACAGGCTATATATACATATATATATATATATATATATATATATATATATATATATATATATATATATATATATATATATATATATATATATATATATATATATATATATATAATGTTAAGGGACTATTTTCAACGGACTATATAAATATATAAGTAGGTTAGAGAAAATCTTGTGGTTTTGACTTGATCGTCTATTCACTTGCTTGCATTGGGCATTTAGAGCAGTTTATTCTTCTCCTCTTTAGCCTATCGTTCTACTCATTAGTACGTGTTTCACATACACATCTATCTATCTATCTATCTATCTATATATATATATATATATATATATATATATATATATATATATATACATATATGTATATTGCCTCTAAATCGCTATCTCAATACTCTTTCTTTTAATTTGTTAACAAAACATATTGACGCCGCCGACCAGTGTTTGGCCAGTGATAACGACACCCGACACAGGGGGTTGTCGAAGGGGTTGACAGCTGACAGACGCCAAACGGTTCGTTTACAGCGGGGTAGAACAGCGCGGTGGTAAATCTGGCTTCCGACTTCGATGCGATGCGACGCAACTTCGTGATGAAGACGCCAGTCACGTGACGACGTGCAGCCGGTCGTGAGCTGGTGGTGACTGATTACGCCGACGCGTGTCGACGGTCGGCGAGTCTCAGAGGCAAGACTTCGCAAGAAGACGCTTTTGAACGCCATTCTGATGAGCCAGAACTTTGCGCCAAAGTCTCGCAGGCCTCCCGTCATAGATCGAGCAGGCACAAGGCAGCCAACCAGCAGAAGGAGCTTGGTGATGCGGGGCGCCGCCGTGGTATCGCCACTGTCGTGTGCACTCCTAGGCTGCCTCTTCGTGTTGGGTCGAACATCAGAGCTAATCCCACAGCGCAAGCTGGTGGTAGATATCGAGGACGACCTTGTGGTGGATGGCGAGGACGTCGTGGTCCTTGACGATGTGTCGTACGATCTCGATTCGGCCGCCGCGACCATGGGCGACGAGTTTGTGTTGGCTTCGGCGGAGGTGCAGCGACACCCCCAACAACAACAACAACAACAACCCCAACCGAACCCCAACGAGCGGCAGCAGCAGCACCAGCAACAGGAATCAGGTGACTTAAAACGCCCATCAACGTGGAAAATCACTGCAACGACGCTAACAACCGAATCGGGTAATAGTGGTGGTAGCTCATTGTCTTCGCCAACGCCACCACCTTCCTCAACAGTAGTGCCAGTGCGTGCAAAGACACCGACGATTCAATCGCCGGTAGACAGCAGTATAATAAAAGGGTCAACAATAACAGGACCGACCAGGTCACCAGCAGTAGCGGCAACAATTACGGGAACGACAAGATCAACAGCAGAGGCAGCAACAGCGAAAACAGAAGCTGCACCTGGCAGGGGCAAGACACCAACAGGTTCAGGAGTTCGTGGGCCATCGCAACCCGCCCCGGGTGTCGTCGTTGTGAGGGGCTCCAACAGTTCAGGGACGCCGGTACCGGCATCCGCCGACCTGAAACCCGATGACGAACCGTCAAATTTGGAGGTGCAGTCTCCCCAGAGTAAGTCACACATATCCGAACCCTTTGTTAACTATTACTATTTACCGGGTGTAACAACTAACTATTACTAATTAGAACAATTTTAATTTCAACCTGGTATCGTGTAATAACTAATTATTACAATACACCGGGTGTAACAGAACGATTTCGAATTGCAGAGCTCGTTAAAGCAAAAAAGCTTTTTTCCAATGGAACATATTCTCTGAGAAGTCTTGACTCGAGGTGAGAGTGGCACATCGCCATGTTCGTGAAGTTCTGAAGAACACGGCCAGAAGATGCGACATGGTCGTTTAAAGGAGAATTCGCAAACATTGACTAAATATATGACGATCCGATCTGTGGTTACGAAGTAGTTAAGGTTTTCCGAAGAGCACGTCGAAATTGAGTGCATGCATAAATAACCAACTCCATCAGATAAATCACTCTTGGTTATTTATGTATGCATTTAGTCTCGATATGCCCTCAAAAAAATTCTAGATATTTTGCAATTACCGCTCGCATTGCCATAGAATTGGTATCCAAATGATCATGAAATGGGCATTTGTGTTAGTTTGAGCGCTGTGAAGGATGGTAGAATTATGATTTTAAGGCGTTTATTTTTCTTCGTTTTTTGCAAAGTCTTTTTTAAACGACCACGTCGCATCCTTAGGCCGCGTTATATGCTCTTCAGAAAAAAATAATAAATTTCACAAATACGACGATATGCTTCTGTATAGGAGGACCAATTGTCTTACAATTGCACAATTTGTGCTCCTATGTCGGGCAACAACACCATTGTCACGATTTTTTGTAAATATCACTCTCACTTTGAAATAAGACTTGTCAGAGACCTTATTTTATTCGAATTTATTTTACTTTAACGAGCTCTATAATTCTGCATGTCGCTTTCTAAATTTTTCTGGCAGACTCCATATATATATATATATATATATATATATACGCGCTTTATTAACATGAAGGGTAGTGATTTGTTTTAACATCAAACGCCCAATTCCCTCTCGGGTGTGCGTCAGTTGTATGCCCTAATAACCCTTCAGGGGAACAGCGACATAACGATCTGTTTTCGAGCTATGCATTTGGGCTCGTATCTCACTTGAGATCTTGTGGTCGTGGGTATGCAATTCAAAAAGAAACTGCAAAACTCCTCATTGAAGAGAACATAGTTGGCAAATTTACAGTCGAATGAAAAGTGTCTATGATACCTTTAACAACGGTTTGCGTTCGTGGAAAGTCACAACGATAAGAAACTCGGCGTGTGAATTTCTTGATCACACCTCTCAGTAGGTCTCATATATGTATATCTGGTTTTTAGCGGGCTGTGGTGTGAGCGCGGTAACGTCTGAAGAAGACGAGGAGCCGGACTTCCGCATCGTCGGCGGTCATAATTCGGAGCGTAACGCGTGGCCCTGGCAGGTGTCTCTTCGGCTGCGGCACCCTTCGGCGGGCAAACTCGGCCATTGGTGTGGTGGCGCCATTGTCAATCGACGCTGGATCATCACCGCAGCGCACTGTATTATAAAGTACGTACGTATGGGAAACGCTGCTGCTGCCGCTATCGCCTCTGCAACTGCAGCTAACTCGCAGCTAATCAGCTTGTATTGGTTCACGAAAGATACAGATAAATGCGCGTATCTATCTAGCCCTCAATACGATACAGAATCTAACGGCGTGCCCTGCTTGAATGTTGCATTTTTCCACTGACAAATCGAATGGACTTTTTTGTTTCGAGTGGTTTTGAGCGTGGAAGAGACATACCTTCCATTTAATTAGTTATTAAATGCTTAATTCAGCTTTGTGCCCGCCTATCGTTCGCCATATGTACATGCGGCAAGAATATCTACCAAAGTATGCACTGTTCCGAGAGGGGTGCGTCAAAGCCTTGAGCGCCTGGCTGAACTTGTACCAGAGCAATTCTCCATTGGCTTCTCGTCTAGTAATGCCGCATGAGCCTCTCCCATGCAGTGGTCTCCTTAGGTGTCTTAAGCGTCAAAATTATGTCAAACAAATGTGTCGCCTACCTTGACGCTTCCGTCGAGATCATCATATAGCCAACCACCTCCCTCACGGGACGGCCTCTTATGACCCTAGAACCCGTGCACCGTGCTTCCCAAAGAGACTTGCAGCGCAGAACACTGTACCTTCCGCCGTTCGCCTTCCTAGAATCCTACAGCACACGGGTGTCACTGGTGGCCTCGCTCATCTTTGCCATGTTGTCTTTCTTTGGTTATGGAACTGACCGTCTGAATCTGAGTAGTACTGTAATATTTCGGTTTTTTGTGTGTCAACAATCTAATATGTTGCCAACGGTTGCGCAACAAAATGCGCGGGTTCTTACACTCACTGATTCTTATTTATTATATTTCACGATACGACAGAGAGCAATACGGCAGCGCCGCCTCTCTTCGTATTATTATTATTGGCTGACTTTGATTGCTGGTGTTCGTTGAGCCAACCTAGTGCTCCCCGATTTTTCTGCGTCTGCAGTACTAAGTTTACCCTAACAGGCGCTGCTTCGGCGTCGTGACCAGGAGGGCCAGGTCATATGCATAGGCCCTTTCTGTCTAGTTGTTGATGTTTACCACCCCTATGGAACCCTTGTACCCTTAACCCCAGTCCATTGTGTTAAAGGCATTTTAACATCAAAGAGGATCACGAATTCCCGTGTTTTGTGAGTCGTTACAGTCTCTCGGCCTGCTTCTTCCAGGACTCTGTGAAAGGCGCCGAGGCTTGGATCGAGCGGACGTACAATGCTATATTAGGCCGAATTTATTCTTGGCAGGCCTGTTGCGCAAGGCAACACTGTGATGATCCAAGACGTGTATATACAATCAAGTGTATATACATATATATATATATATATATATATATATATATATATATATATATGCGCAAACGCGTCGAATTACTCCGAACACGTTTCCTTTATAACCACTAATCTAATGTTTTGTCGAGTGATTGATCACACGTCTAAAAACTTCCAGAAGCTCATTTTATTGTTCTTTTCCAGCCAAATGTTTGCGCTACCACAGTCGACCTTCTGGACGGTTCGCCTTGGGGACTACAAGATCAAGCTCACCGAAGGCAGCGAGACTACCGTTAAGGTAAGTCACGACGTAACGCAATTTGTCAAACGTACTTTTTATATTAAACCTCTCCATACTGTCTTCAGAATAAAACCCTGAAGCGCAGAATCCCATGCTGGTGTGACCCTATGTTAAAAATACCTGTTGCTGGCTGTGGACAGTGCGGTTGACGGCCACACCGGGGGTGCCAATAAAACTGGGGACTTAGGCAATGACGAAGAATTAGCTTCAAAAGGCACTTTTTTGGCCTATTTAGGAGGATGCGTCTGACGGCTGAACGGCGGAACGCACTAAACGGCTGCAGTTTAGTGCGTTTCGGAAAGTCGTCTAAACGTAAGATGTCGTCGTATCCCGAATTTCATGGAAGCTCTGGGGAACTCTGGCTGTCATATCGAACTTGGAGCTCTCGTTGACTATATGCCTCCCGTCCAGGTAGACTAATAGTACGCGATACAAATAGAACGCAATTCTCTTCTTGAGTAGTGTGTTGAAGATTACCCTCAGGCAGGCTGTTGAATAGGTTTTTAACGTCCAGATGTACAACCAGTAACCAAGTACTGGGCGAGGATTGACACAGAGCCTCCGCCTTATTAGCCACCGGCTTTATGGCCGAGAGAATAGATCGGCCCTTTCAAAATCCTTACTGCGTCGGCTGAGTGTTCGGTAACTCCACAGTTGCAGCACGAGAGGGCATGCGTGTATCCGTTTAAGATGTGGCCCAGTTCACCACAATCGTGGCCGCGCTTGGCTGCTACCAACTCACGAACCTCCAGGTCCGTGCCTAACTTTTTGGGGTTTATTAGCACATTGCTTGTGGGCACAATAACCTACTCTGAAATTAGGCCCTACACGCAGCTAGTTTGGACTTGCCCTATCTCCGTGCGTTTGACACATATGCATATATATTTTTTTTATATATATTGGGCTGGTAATTAGGCGCCTAGTATATAAGACGGATCAAACATTTCGTAGCATCGCCCGTCAACGATTTCAAAAAGCTCATGTGGACTGCCGCGCCGGAGAGAGAAGTTCTTCAAACGTAACAAAATTATGTTTCACAATATTGGTTTTCGTTCATTACGTTTGTAGCACGCCACCCAGCTGTAACATGTCAGACCCTACAAGTGACAATGAAGCAGAACGAGCACCATGGAACGGTACTAGGTCATTTTTGATAGTTTAACTGCAACGGAAATTATAACCAAGTTAGGTGCAGTTTTGCAGAACTAATGTATCTGTGGGCACCACTACCACTAGCAAATAGACTCACTCTTAATTAAAAGTGATATTATGGGCGCGGTAGGGGGTGCATCACGTTCTAGACGCGGCTAAAATAAGCTTCGGATAATAAAACTATGCTAGAAGTCTAAATATAAGTTCGAGATGACTGACCGCCGATTGAAGTTGTACGAAATAGCGGAAAAAATGTGCAATATGTCAATATTATTGCGTCAGCATTTATGCATGAAAAATCGTGCATAAAAAATGAAATCCAATGGCTACTACACGAGCTGGCAGTTATGCAAAAACAGAGCGTGTTAATTTCGAAAAAAAAACATTTGAAACTTTGAGACAAAATCCGCATTGTGATGAGGGATGATTTATGGGCCGATTCGACACTTTACTCCAGAACCACCGGAAGATGCCACCTGTAAAGCGCACACAGGGAAAGGCCTCCCACCAGGTTAAAGAGACACACCTCGACCGGAACAGTTTGTGGGATGCAAAAACTATTCTATTACTTGATTACCTTTCTACAGGAAGAGTACTATGCAAAACTCTTGAACCAGCTGAAGGAAGGCACCGCAGTACTACGATCCGCGATGCAGAAGAGAACTGTGGTGTTTCTTCACCACGGCATTGCGCCAGCCCACACGTCTTTTTCTGTCGAGGCCGAATTACGCAAACCAACGTTCCAAATTAACAATCGAGCATTTGCCCCTGCTGGCCACGCGCAACTACTATATGTTTGGAAACTTCAAAACTATCACTCCGAAAGAGAGATCAAAGAAGTAACCATGTGATATGCGCCGTAGACTATTTTCTAAATACGTAGAGTATTTTGAGTCTAGAGAAAGATTCGGAATATACTGCTCGTTGTACAAAGGCTGGTATTGAGGACCGTTAAGCTAGATGTATTGAGCTTCCGAGCAACTCTGCTGAAAAATGAAAGGTTAATGGCCTTTGTCCGTTTATTGCCTGCATTCTAACCTACAAACGCTTTGAGGTACCTAGTTTATGTCGAGTGAGGTCTATGCAAATGTAGTGTACGTTAAGCATTTTGTCTTGTGTATGCACTGCGTTGCAGGTGTCCAACGTTTACCCGTACCCTTGGTACAAAGGTTACGATCAGGATATCGCCATGGTTCGGCTCGCGAGTCCGGCCAACTGGACGACCTTTATTCGTCCCCTCTGTCTGCCTGACGAAGAAGATGAGTTTCAAGGCCTTACCTGTGTCGCAACCGGCTGGGGAAAAGTAGACTATAGTGCGTAAGCGCCTTGTAACTATATACTGGCATATACATAGGCATGTACACATGTATACACATATGGTTACTTTCTAGGAATTTCACCCTAACATTGTAGCAATGGCCAGATATAGCACCAATAGTGCATCACGTGCATGCCAATCAATGGCCTGGGCCAGATCTAGATACTGTACCTTCTGCACCATTATAGTAGCTATTTTAGTAATCTTAATATCAATCGTAATAAGATCTTGTTCATATTGTACCGAACTGCATTCACATTTGAACTTGATGGACGCCCTCGGTTACAGATGCCAAAGCGTCGAACGTGCTTCAGGAGGTGTTCGTCAGGGTGTTCAATAACGCGATATGTGACGCAGTTTATAGACCCAAGTTTAAGATCTCCATCAAGAAGTACCACTTGTGCGCAGGCACTCTTGATGGTGGCCGCGGAACGTGCCATGTGAGTATTGCTCGAGTGTCTATAAGCACACCGTGTCCAGCCCGTGTGTTTTAAAGTACCGCGCCATTTTGTTTTGTTTTTGCCAAAAAGCGAGCTAGGTTGCATTTATCAATTATTCTATTGTTTTTAGTTGCTTGTAATAATTTAATGTCATGAAAAGGTAGTTTGTTGCCATTGCTGTAATACCCTTATTTTACATTGTTCGAGCAGTCTGCCCTTAAACGTCTCGAAATCGCAGACAAGCTCGAGAAAAGCACAGACATATGCTTACTATCCTGATACCTTGATGTATTAGGATGTGTAGCTAATATGTGGTGAGCTGCGGCTCACGGAATTTCTACAGAGAGTAGGGGGGGGGGCTTGTAATATCATGGAGCCTATAATAGCAGCTACAACAATCGCAGCAGGTTTGTATAGGATTGCGTATGAATTGAGAGGCTTGACTTGACGGCTTACGTCACTACCAGGCTGAAATTTAAAGTTAAAACTGGTTACAACTTAGATACTAAGAATAACCGCCGATGATTGACGAACCCAGTCAACGTAGTAATATCTAGAAAATATATTATTATTATTATTTATTTACTAACTAACGCTACCTCCTGCACCCTAGTCCCGTCTCTAGCTAGTCTAGATAACCAAGCTCGCGTCATAGCTTCATAGCTTTTACATTTCTATTACTTTATAAGTCCAAATGTGTGTGTATGTATACATATGCATATATTTAAATTGTACTTTTTCTACACAACATGTGTGATAATAAATCTAACGATATGATTATCAACGACTTATTTATTTACTAACTGATAACTGCTGCCTGTGTTTCGGGCGTTTGCTTGGTTGGACCTCAGGGTGACAGTGGGGGTCCGCTAATGTGTCGTCTGCACGACGGTCGCTGGTACCTGGCCGGGGTAACGTCGTTTGGATCGGGCTGCGCCAAGAGAGGCTTTCCGGACGTGTACTCGCACGTGCCCTATTACATGGACTGGATCCGCGAGGTGATGGAGCGACACGAAAAAGACGACGAAACGGAGGAACCCTTGTGGAATAGCTTCAACTAGTAGCGGCTAATAAACGAATAAAGAACGAATTACACACGTTACACTCGAAACCTGGGCACCGGGCAAACGTGTTTTCCTTCCACTCAATGTCTCCTATCCCATCTCGTTCCAGTCGGGTGCTTCGTCCCCACCCGCTTTCTGTATGCGCTCCTATTCCATTGTCGGGTTTTTTTTAAATGTTTTTTTGGGGTTTTCCGTAAGGCTATTGCCCGTATACAGTTTTTTCATGTCATGGCTATTTTAATCCACTCCGGCATTTACCTTGTCTAAATTGGAAACCATGCAAACCAATTTAAGAGTGACCGGTCTGGGTCTCGAACCCAGTCCTCCCGAATGAAAGGCAAAGGCTTTTGCCACTAAGCCATCTTGCTCGGTTTGGATTGGCCGAGTCCGTGCTAGCACGTGCATAGTAAGTAAGTGGAAGCGCGTCAGACACCTGTTATGAAGGTGCGTCATTGTCGGCGCGATTACAAACGATACGATAATCGTCCTGGCAATTGATTACATTCTTTCTTAGCTTAATGACTGCTTCTGTTGTTGCTACTGTCATCACCGAAGCCGCTGCAGATAAATTAGATACCAAGCTTTGCGCATACTACTAATGTAGGCAGCTATTATTTCTTTTCACAGCAGTGGCGTGCATGCGTGATCGCTTTCGAGTGTAATAATTCCAGAGGCTTTTTTTCTGTCATCAGCTGTATTTCTAGAGGCTTGATCGAGAAAGCGTGTTAAAAACCAAACGTTTTAGCCGAACCGAACACACCGTAAAACATTTCGATGTCAATCGTCCATTGATGAGCTAGGAGTGAGTTCCACCTTAAGGATTAATTAAATATAAATTTTACCTGAATTTTGCCTTTGATTCCCGCCATGTGTTCGTGTAAGTAGTCCTGCCTAGGCTGGCGTAAAGCAGTTACGTTAGATTGCAGCCGAACAGTGTCGCGGATATGGCCTCCAACTCGGATGTTATGATTCAACACAAATTCGACCCCAACGCCACGCTCGCAAGATGCCAGGAAGTTGCTCATTGTGTATGCCGTAGTCTTTGTACCGGGTACGCTTTTCTGTTAATACGGGACGAAGTGACACAGATGACCGGCGATTCTGGCACTAGGCCTTACTGGTTTGGCCCCGACAAGACACATTTATTCGAGGCAACCTATTTATAATGTTTTTCAGACTTGGTTTAACGTTACGTAATAAACAAGTGCATTATTGCTATCTCTTTTTGTATTAGTCGTTATTTTTCACAATCGTGTTGAATGAACGTGTTTACTGTTATCAGTTAACCTCATGCCAGTCTCATGGCGTCTAAAAAAGAGTTCGCGTTCCCTCGTGTATGTCATGCGATATTCCTCAAAAATATCCCGGTGCCGTCACTTATTGGAGCCGTTATCTCCAAAGCAATAGGCACAAAGTGGTGGCAGCTCATTGACAGCTCGATAAATATGTCTTTTTATCGCTTTTTCGAGTCCGCATGCTCTACGGCCCATCTACATTCGACAGAGCTGTGCCGAAGATTTAGTAACGCCGCCGTGCATGAGAGAGAGTTACATCACAGACAAGGCTTTTGGCGTGTGAATATAGAAGTATGGTATCGCCGTATCTTGTGAGTCTGTGTAGGTACACGAACATATTTTCATTATTGTTGCTGTAATCATTTACGAGAGGGAAAAATCAAGAAAGCTCTCAGCTCAGCCCTATTTACTATACTATACTGACAGTACAACAAATTGATTTTATACTTATATTAATTTAGTATATTTATATTATATTAGCCCTATTTATTATACTATAATACTACTATTTGAATTATATTAGAATAACTATAGGATCGGTCAAAAGCTCTATTGGATTTTATCGTGGCAGATTTTCAATTCATAAAAAGTGATCAAGGTGACTTTCATGCCCTCCAACTTTCGATTTTTCTCTTTTTTAAAGGAACTTAAAAATAAGCTTAACAAATGAAATCCTTAAAGAGCAGGAGCATTGCGGGAATTCGATACAACTGCATGCGGGCGGGCGTTGACATGAAGACGATGCATATACGATTGTACAGCATGAGGTGCTCTTCGTCGATGGCTCACTTCTTCAATTGAACCGTGAGCATGGACTTTCACTGATCTTTGTTTCCTGGCTCTAATATTATATTTTCGGACTAACCACGGTCGGACTCTCTCCGGTGTCTGTGTGTGTGTGTGACTCCCGCATTTGCACTCAGGTAGGTAAGGTGTTTCAAAGGAATGGAGAAGAGACTTTTCCCGATTTTGCCTATATAGCCGACGTTCCATGTTATTTGTTACAGGGTCCAATAGGTTTCACCTATCTTTGGCTCTTTTGTGAAACTTGTCTGACCTTGTTCGGAAGTGTTTCATCTTTATGTGGGTCTTGTTTAACGACAAACCTTTTTGACAATGTTTAAGCCCAGAACCCAAGTTCGCCACCAAATTGCTTTAATTACTTCATTGGAGTTCTCAAATAGTGTACTTTTCATAGATCTTCCGATCTGCCCTTGGTTCTGTATCTGTAATAGCCGAAGAAAAATATTCTGTGATTTCTAATAAGAAAAAAAAAGCTAAGGAACAGATGAATTAGCGCAAACAGCTTCAACAACAGCTGATTTTAGCTAAAAGCGAAAAACAAACAAATGCAAAAATGCAATTTGGAGATGAGCTTCGTTTGATGCATTCAACAACGGATCGACGGAATGAACCCTTTTATAGAGACATTGCCGCTACCGCATTTTCACTGGTTTTAAGAAGATACTGACCGCCATCGTCAGTGTGCAGCAAAAAGTGGCACCGGACTAATGTTACCAGTAAGAAAGGATCAAGGAAGACTCATAGTCCGAGCATAGTTGGGTGGGGAGTGAGTTCATACTGCCAGAACAGGACCTGGGACCAACGTCCTACCAGTTTAGCAGACACCGTTAACAGACAGCGAACACGGAACACGGTCGGCTGATCGTCGGCCACACGAGGAAAGCAGCGACCTGGTCAACGTGCGAAGTCGTCGATTAGTCCATCCATTCGTGCGTCTGTCCATCGACTGACTTTCGAATTGCTGCGGATTTATCACAGCAACGGCGACGAGTGGTAGTCTCGAAAAGGCTCACAGTAAACCAAAGCTCATAGACAAAACCGGCATCGTTTGAAAACGACGCAAAATCAGTGTGGTACAACTTGATTACTCTTTTGTTAGTCACTCGATTTTTCCCTCCCGCTCCCGGTACCCCCTCCTTCTCCGCACCCTCTCCCGCTCCCGGTAACCCCTCTTTCTACGCACTCTCTCTCTCTCTCTCTCTGTGCATCTCTTTCCCCCTATCCAGATACAGGTCTTCAACAGGTCTCTCTCCTTGCTTTGCTCCACTTTGCAGGCCCAGCAGCCAGCCTTGCTGCGTAAGGGTGCGACGATGCGACCGACTGCCATCCGTGCGTGTGACACTATTCTACGATACTGCTTTTCTACGAGGATCATGGTGACGAGATCATACTCGTCGAGCGGAGACGGTAGTGTTTGTGGCAATAGCCATGTGCTTACTATGTGTTTGCCTGTATGCGTCGTGAGTGACTTGGCGCCAAACGTCTGTTACTGCGCTAGAACAAACAAGGAAGGTGCTACAAGAAGCCTGTTTGTAGCTGACTTGAGCTTTTGGTCAAAGAGCAGGGCACAGAGTTCAGCGATAAGACATTCACAAGTCTCGTGAGCAATCTCGTTACATTCGGAGTCTCGCAGCACAACCCGATGTCACTCGAGTGGCAACTTCGACCAATAAGACTGCGTTTACGTGTCTACGCGACGATTTTCAAAATCGTCCGACAGACGCATTACGTGAAACTGCTCACGTGTGGCGCCATGGGTTGGCCATAACAAACACTAAAAGTTGGAGAGAGAGGGACTAATTTCTAATCGAGGCCAACGCTTTTCCACGATAAGGTTACAACCAGCGTGATTCTGTCATCAATGTTGTTGTCTACCCTATAGTCCGATTATAGCATAGCCTGGGCGGTTTCCTTCTACATGGAGTGTAAACAAGTAGATATACAAGTACAGATATCAATCTAAACATAAATGGGAACATAAATATACATGTGTCAACAAAACTGTAAATATAAATGTGTCATCAAAACTGTAAATATAAATGTGTCAACAAAACTGTAAATATAAATATTGACAAAACTGTAAATATAAATGACAACAAAACTGTAAATATAAATGACAACAAAAGTGTAAATATACATGTCAACAAAACTATAGATAACAAGTATTTATAAATGTCAATGTTAATACTCCTGACCTACGTAATACAAGCGGTTTCGCACATCGATTCCAAGTACTTTGTTCGAAAAGAAAAGTTCGTTAGATGAACAACTTTACATGAGACCCACCGTGGATTGACGGCCGCAATCAAAGGGCAAACTAGCCAAAGACTAACCTTGGATCTTTGAAGGAGACGCTAATAATATAAATATTAATTGTGAAGCAGATAATGCTGCGTCACAGCAGACCCACATCACAGCGTTGAGCAAGTGCAACTCGAGGATTGACCTAAGGAGCTGGAACCACCTCATGACGCTCCCGTCGCTATTGATTGCACTACCTCGCCAAAAAGTTCAAGAAATGAAATTAGTAAAAATTATATAGCTAAAATAGATATCAGGACTCTTCAAGGTGTCGTCGATACGACCGCACTCTGCGCAATCGACAAGGTGCGTTGCGTAAAACGAGATGAAAACATTGTACGTCAAGCGATTTTCCGTAAGGCAATTGCCCGTGTACAATTTTTTCATGTCATGGCTAATTTTAATCCACTAGGGCATTTCCTTGTCTACATTGGAAACCATGCAAACCAATTTAATAGTGGCGAGTCTGGGTCTCGAACCTAGTCCTCCCGAATGCAAGGCAAAGGCTTTGCCACTAAGCCATCTTGCGTGGTTTAGCAGAGAATAAGTTCTATCGCCCGAGCACTGCAGTCTTCAGACATAATCGCGCCACTCGATGTGCACACCGAGTCTGAACAGCGGGCTACACACCCGTGTTTCCTACACTCAGTTGTCAAGAGCGCTTAGGGCTCCTTCAACAACCGGCCACATTTAAACCTCGATCAAATCGAAGTACTTTAGGTCTGTGACGCTTTAGATCATTTCCGTTCACAAGTTGAGCCGGTTTGTATGCTCTGCGCCCTTGGCATCTGCGTGACGCGCTCGACCAGATGATTTCGTCTTCAGAACGTCTACTGAACGAACGATGTACCTGTTTTCCGTCCATAGTACTCAATTGAACGGTATCATCATTTTTTTGCCGATTTTGTTTGGTGTAAGAAAGACTACTCAATTAGACGTTCGGGCTGGCTTTACGAAAAATGGCTTCCAAGATTTATATGGCCGTGAAAAAAAGACCATTGTGAGCAAGTGCAGTGCATGTCACGCGCGCTTTTTTCAAGCAGATGTCCGACAAGTGTGCTAGTTAAACTTGACCGTCTAGATGTGTTTAATATAATAAAAAGAGACAACATTTGTTTACAAACTGCAATAAAAAGGCTCCAACACTTCTACGGACGGTTGAACAGCGCTCCAGAGATCCGTCAATCCTCACTTGGAATACACAGAAAGAATAAATAGAAAACGCCTTTATTTACTGAATACATGGTGGAAGGAGGCTGGGATACAGATAAGCCCGCGAAGCCGCTTTGTTGTGCCATTTTCTGGCTACACGCCAGGCAAACACGTTATTGATTGTTTCAATTCTTGCGATGCATTTTCTACAGGCTGTATTTGACTCCTACGATTGGTCGTTTGCACACCGAAGAAACGGTCCGCAAGATTTGCTTTTTCTTTCAAGCTATTATTGCATTCGTGCGTCGTTGTTCTTAAATACAGTTGACAGCGACGAAAGGTTGAGAGCATTCTCACATCAACAAGAAAGCTGGCCGGCTTTAGCGGCTCAGCTTTTCTTTAGAGGGAGGGTGGCGTCAAGCCCTGCGCTCTCAACGATTTCACTGCTATAAGCCATATTTAATAATGCATTTTTTCGTGGAAAAATGCACTAGCTAGAAACAGCTGCCTTTTTCCTGTTACTTGACTATTCAAAGTGATAACTAAAGTTATGGTCTACCAGTACTCACGAACGATTTATATACAGTAAGTGTGAGTAGGTTTTTCTTAAATAGTACCTCGACTTCATATGAAAAAAAATTCGATCTACAACGGCGACACCCGGTCGACGACAATCATTAGTGCGTATGACCCCCCGAACTACTAAGAAGTGGAAATAGGTATACAGTATGTTTAGGTTCGTTTAAAGGAGAAAAATATACTATCTACTACTAAAGAGGAAAGCGAGATTGTGCCTGTTATTATATGATGACAAGACAGTGAGAAATTGGGATAATTAATAACTCGTTTTTCGCATAACTTTATCGCACGCAGAGAAACAATTTTGTCTACGCTTACGTGTTCGCCGATCATCCAACTCGAAGCTGGCCAAATCATTCATATGCTATCCACGCTTGGACTAGCCCAACTTGTAATTTTGAGGGCCCAAATCTGCAACTATCTAAACACGACTGCTTCGAAAGTGTACGTGTCGTGTTCTTCCCCCGTCAACGATAGATATCCGTGTATGAGTTAGGCGAAAAAGGCGAGAAAAACAGCTTGGCGGCAAATTTGTTTTTGGTTCCTCCTCTGAAAAAATAGAACACATATTGGTCGTTGGGAAGACGAATCGCTCGCAAAGCAAACCTGAGCACCAAGACTCTGATTCTATTGAAAACCTGTCAAGCGTTTATGATACTATGACTTACGTTCTGCCATTCGCTGACTGAGTTTCGCCTAGGTACGACCTTAACAGGTTTTCACTGGACCAGCTTTCAAGCCAGAACCAGCAGCAACACAGCCGTATCATAAGATAACGGCATTTTCCCGTGTCGCCATTTGCTGGCTGTTTGTGTCGTACCGTAATAATGGGCCGCTGGGGCGTTGGACTTTTGGACGAGCCGCCCATATTCATAATGCTATGAATGACGCTCGGCTTAGTACGATACCGGTGATTATCCGACTGCCAACGAATGGATGCACGTAGATGGAAAAAATCACTCATGGAATGTCAAATACCGCCGGTATTTGATGTCAAACATACGCGCAGTACCATGGCTGCACAAAGTAAAGCAGACACAGCAACGGACGCCCGACCAACTAATCCCTACCACAATCGAATAAACCTTCAACGGACGGTAAGCCGGAGTACGCACACTAAGTTAGGCTGGTAGGATCTATAAGCGTCCACATTGGAATCGAAGCAGCAGTAGCAGCAACAACAACAACAGCACCGACAACGTCAACAACAACAACAGCATCGACAACATCAACAACAACAACAGCATCGACAACATCAACAACAACAACAATGCCTACTTGAGAAGAAAAACGCCGATTTGTTCCTTGAGGACTCATACAAGTGTATCCACACCTGTAGCCATTGAAGCAGATCGACCGCCACCAGCGTTGAGAATATATTGTAACAGTTGATGCCTCTGTAACAGTTGTTGTTACCGACTAGATTTATGTGGCGTTAATTCCTGTCATGCCTTAATTAGAAAAAAACATTGATGGGTCATCTGACATTTGGGCCAAGGATGCACTCAAACTAACGAAAACATTTGGGGAGAAGCTGTTTGAGGCCACAGCGGAGCTAAGATAGATTGCCGTCCTCCGACAGAAGGTGTTATTGGAACTACAGAGAGGTAACGCCAACAGATGATGTTGAGTGGTCGTCGACACTCAAGCAATAATAATATAAACAATAATATAGATGTTATATATATTGCATATATGTACAGGGTGCCCGTAAAGTCTCGCCAAAACTCTGGGGTATAGTAAAACTTACTGAAAAATCATTTTTGCATTTCATTGTTGCTGCACACTTATATCAGCGATATTCGTACATGCATGGGGAATCCAGTACTAAGTGTTTGCAGTTTCAATGACGTGATTTTCAACTTGAGGATAAACACGTTTACTTAGATAATAGATAATAGATAATAATAATAACTTAGATAATGATAGATACGTTTAATTATGAGATCGAAATAAACGTGTCTATCTTCAAATTAAAAATCGCGTCATACAAATTGCAAAACTTATTTAGATCCCCATGCATGTACGTATATCGCTGACATTGCACGTGCACGATGGTGGTATGCAAGACGAATTCAAATTTTCACAACATCATCTAACAGTAGGAAGACTGATATACATATAATGAAATTCATGTTAATAATTCCAAACACACGTCGCATATTTATTCACAGCACTGGCTTACACAATGCAGTACATTTTGGGTAAAACTATATACTAACGAGAGGTATATATAGACACAGTTAGTTTCTACCTAATATCTCCAATACCAGAGTTGATTTACGTCTGTATTGAGATGACAATATATATATATATATATATATATATATATATATATATATATATATATATATGCAACTTTTAGTGTCTTGAGTGCATGGAGAGAGGATAGATCGATAGGTCACGGGTGAGACTTAAGCAGCGCTTGCCCTTCGTTGCCGAGTCGATGTGAGATTGTACGTGAACCATCATACTGATCTGAGTATGTACCAGCCTCATCACATTATACGGGAAGGCACAATTGGCCATGAGAGGTTTTTTTCCGGACACAGAGCGTGTGTGCGGCTCACATAACGACGTCGCGACATTTGTCCGGCCACGACAAATGGCTTCGCGGCCGATTGCAAACCTGCTTCTACACGCTACCAAATTGGACGTCGTGGTTCTGTGCATCGTACCTTGCAGCGGCCGTAGTCTGAAATCAACACAAATTCAAGGCACGTACACAAATCATACATAGATGTACATGAAGACTGAGGTCGGCCGATCTCTAACGTAAGTACAGCTTTTCTTCAGTACAGAACTTACATCTTTATTTTCGTCTTCTTCTTCTTCTTCTTCTTCTGCAGTAGAAGCTAGAACGAATGAGCTCAAAGTCAAGAACCAGCAGTACTTACAGCCTGTGGCAGCCGCCCGAGGTCGATTCGCAAAAAGAGTGCTCATGTGGGCACAAAGGCCTCTCGTCAATATTGGACACGACACAAAGCCCTCACCACTAGTTGAGCTCGGCAACGCAGGCTTCAGAGAATAGAATTTTTGAGACATCGTCGCAAAAAAAACGTGCATTGTTTTTGTACTGCTGCGTTTTTTTTCTCATGTTTGCCACTGAGATGATGAAAAGCTAGTGGCGGTGGTGGTATCGGCGCGGTTAAATCGAATAGCTAAAATGGCAGTTCTGACAACAACGCCTTTGCCCAAAGAAAGTCTCGTCGTATTTAGGTAGGAAGCCTCGTCATCGTGCATAGGATGTCCTACGCCCTATGTGCTTGAATCTGGATCTTCCCAACGCAGTTATTCATTTGCGATTTCGATTTGTTTGGATCTTCCTGACAAAAAAAATATCTCACGTTGCCCTTTGTAGAGTTTCTCTATTCCATTTTCTAGCGCTAAATATACTGCTAGCGCGTATATTCAGCGCAAAGCGGTTTACCTTTGTTTCACAGTAGGATTTAAACATTCGTCTCCTCTTCGTTACTCGACAAGCTACGTTTTTCTCGCGATATATATTTATATATATATACATATTTATATATATATATATATATACATTATATATATATATATATATATATATATATATATATATATACATTTTATATATATATATATATATATACATTATATATATATATATATATATATATATATACATTTTATATATATATATATATATATATATATATATGCTATATGCATTTGTATATATAAATATATATATATATATATATATATATGTATATGCATTTGTATATATAAATATCGCGCTATTTAAGGCTAGATGTGTGCGCGTATTTATTATAGTAGTACACGGGCTATAGTACCTCGTTGTTGTTATTGTTGTTGCTCTCGGAGATCGAACGGTGGCCGCGGCTACAGCAGTTGAGCGAATGTGCGAGCAGAGCCGTGCTTATCAGAAAGCAGAGAGCTGCGAGGACGCCGGCAGCCACTTGCATTATATGCGGCGTATTCTCGACCCGTGCGTGGAGCGCCTCTGCCAGGCTGTCTCGATCCGACTTCTCGAGAGACTGTGATACAGGGAACAATATAAGGAACAGTACGTCATGTACGCTATGCTGTGCAACAGCAGGACACACGGAAAGCAGCACACTGCACATAGGCACCGTGTAGCTGTGGGCTCATAGGTGTATACCGGAACGGACTAGCTACTCGTATTTGAAAGCTGGAAAGCACAGACATCACAATATGTGCATGGCTCACGAGCATTCACTTCTCTTTGAGTACAACTATATATATATATATGTACATGTATATATATATATATATATACATATATATATATATATATATATATATATATATATATATATATATATATATATATATATACTATATATATTTAAATTTACATTATAGATGTGCCCTCCTCGGCCGAGTCAGTGAGTGACCCACTGGGCGGCAGCATTTTGCCTCGAGTTCATTCGACGCTATAAACGAAAGCCTGGTGCCTTATGCCGGTGACCTGCCGACATGCTCGCAATGATGCTCCAAAGGAGCATCCTTATTATCGAAAAAGAGCTGATTTGCTTTCACAGGAGAGTTCATGACTAGCCCAGGTTTTAGACTGTTGTTTTAGACAAGGACTGTTAGGGAAACCCTAGATATCTTAACATGTTCGGCCCATGTCGGTGCATTGAAGATGTACCTCAGGTTAAGTGCCAAGCCCGTAGGGAACGGAGGATAGTCTAGAATTAGAAACAACCTCCTTAAAAAAATGTTTTTAATTCTAGGTTTTACTGACTGAGATACAGGCACGACGCCCACCGCCAGCCAATGCTGTGAGCGCGATCGGTGGGCTTTGTAAAGAAAGCTGGACCTACAAGTCCCTTGTCCCTTGCGATGGCCGTTGCTGGCGTGGTATGTTTTGCGGTCTCATTTGCGTTCATTTAGAAGAGTGTCAATCAGCGCCATCAATTTGTGGTGTTGGTTCGATGACGATTTTTTTTATATGCATATCAACATCTTCTACATATTCCTAACAATGAACGAAAACGAGCGCCGTTTTCGATACTTAACGAACGCGTGTATTGTAATGCAATTGTAGCAGTACCGATATAGCATTTCGGTATTGCTGCAATTGCATTATATATATATATATATATATATATATATATATATATATACATATATATTGCATTTCGGCATTGGTGCAATTGAATTATATTTATATATATATATATATATATATATATATATATACGAGGTGTGTTTAAAACGTATCGCGACTTTTGAATTTTCGCGGGTTACGTATATTCGAATTTCGATTTTTTGTGGCGTTATGTTGGTACTCATGTCTCTCACTTATGCCGACAAGCTCGGCCATTTTGAATGTTCACTTAATTGTTGACAGCTGCTTTGCTTGCACGTGTTTTGGATCGTCTTCGATTTTTACCTATTCAAAAAAATGGATCAAAGAACCTGTATCAAATTTTGTGTGAAAAACGAAATTAAGTGCGCGGATGCATTCCGAATGTTGACTGTGGCATACGGAGAAGCTACCTTGGACCGAAGCAACGTTTATCGGTGGTACAAAATGTTCTCAGAAGGCCGAGAAGATGTGAACGACGAAGAGCGTGCCGGACGCCCGAGCACTTCAACAACAGACGAAAAAATTAATGAAGTGGAGAAAATGGTATTGGCCAATCGTCGAATCACCGTTAGGGAAGTTGCTGAGGACCTAAACATATCGATTGGCTCGTGCCATTCGATTTTTATCAATGATTTGGGCATGAGACGGGTCGCCGCGAAATTCGTACCAAAATTGCTCAATTGCGACCAAAAACAGCATCGCATGAACATTGCTAATGAGATGTTGGACTCTGTCCGCGACGACCCAAATTTGCTCCAGAGGGTCATAACTGGTGACGAATCGTGGGTTTATGGTTATGACGTGGAAACCAAAGCTCAATCATCTCAATGGAAGCTGCCGCACGAACCAAGACCGAAAAAAGCGCGCCAAGTTCGGTCGAATGTGAAAGTTTTGCTGACAGTTTTCTTCGATTGCAGGGGCGTGGTGCATCATGAGTTCTTGCCACAGGGTAGAACGGTCAATAAGGAATATTACCTGCAAGTTATGCGCAATTTGCGCGAAGCAATCCGCCAGAAACGCCCGGATTTGTGGAAGAACAAAAATTGGCTTTTGCACCACGATAACGCCCCTGCTCACACATCGTTGCTTGTGCGCGAGTTTTTGGCCAAAAACAACACACTAATGATGCCGCAGCCACCGTATTCCCCAGATCTGGCCCCCTGTGACTTTTTCTTGTTCCCTAAACTGAAGAGGCCCATGAAAGGACGACGTTACGCTACCCTTGACGAGATAAAGACGGCATCGAAGGAGGAGCTGAACAAGATAAAAAAAATGGTTTTTTGAAGTGCTTCGAAGATTGGAAAAACCGTTGGCACAAGTGTATAATATCTCATGGGGATTACTTTGAAGGGGACAAAATAGATATTCATGAATAAATGAATAATTTTTGAAAAAACACAAAAGTCGCGATACGTTTTGAACACACTATGTATATACAGCAAGTCCTTGTCAGATCTACTTGCTATGATTCACGCGTTATTCGCATTTGTTAGTCGCTTTGGACCACTACCACGACACCGACCGTGTTCTCTAACGTCCAGTTACCGGAAAAAAAAACATTGCAGGCGGTAAATAAATTAGCCAAACTGTAGATGCTGTATCAAGCATACAAAGCAGTACTCAGCATAAAGTCATTGTACGTACCACTTCTTGCCAGAACACCGGGTAAACGACCTTTGGTATGTTGCTCTCCGACAAGCCGCCCACGAGTCTGAAGTTGACTTGTATCTGAACTCGCATGTCGATCGTAAGGCCCAATTTCTGCGGTAAGAGATACAAACGAGTAATATATATATATATATATATATATATATATATATATATATATATATAATATATATATATATATATATATTATATATATATATATATATATAGATATATATATATATATATATATATATATAATATATATATATATATATATATATATATATATATTTATATATATATATATATAAATATATATATATATATATATATATATAACGAGTATACCGAGGCAAGTGGCTCTATGTATATCCACTGTTAACTATGCGCAGTCCTGCATTGACGTCTGACTATACGAATGGTTCACAGTTCTTGAGGCAAAACACACATCAGACATACAGACACATGCGCAAAAGGCCCTCATTCAACAACACATTAAAAATCTAGCTCGGGATATTTTATGCTTCAAACAGTATATTTTTGGACGAGCAGACGAACGGCGGCAATATATTGTGTTGCCGCCAGTTAATAAAGACGCATATCTAGGACTGCATAGGAGCTCGTGTTTAAGCGCCTTTAGGGTTCCCTGGGAAACAACAAGATGTTCATCCTAAGAAGAGCTGATGTGATAAAAAAACGGCTATTTTGTATATTTGTTTCGTACGATTCTTACGTTATTACGCTAACCACCTTTCTGCATCTCTCTCTCTCTATATATATATATATTTATATTTGTGTTGTTATATAGATAATAGTAAATTTGTAGCAACGATTGGTGTTTTGCACAGTCAAGAGTGTAGGTAGCGATGACCTACCCGTTAGGAGGGGTGATGCAACACTCGTTTATGTCTATTTAAATATATATCTTATATATAACTATATATAAACGAATGTTTATATATATTTATACATATCTATGATATATACCGGTTTAAGAAACCAGCCTGTGTATAAAGCAGACGTGCGGCAAAGCTAGAAGCGATTGTAGTGCCAATTCAATCAGAACGATGGCTGACTTGAAAACGTGTCAAATATTACGTCTTGATCTGGGGCGGAAATCGGTCAAACATGCCACTTGTGAAAGGACTGTCTAATAGTACTTTCACGGCGTACAATAGGCGACAGACAAATATTCGCAGCGTCACTTTTTCAGACTGCGTTCGATTCTCGAACGGAGGGCGGCCGAGTAACCCCTGGAAAAAAGCCTTAAACCAGCTACATGCACAGATGATAAGAGAATCAAGGGATTCTAAAAATAAAAAGAAGACTCTGGCGAATATTGTCTCAATAGTGGATTTACGTACCGGGTATACATCGAAGTAAAATCCGTGTTTCTCAAGGTTAGGCGTAAGTCCTTTCACCTCGACAAAGTTAGAGCTGACGCAGAGAAAGTGAGGCAGACTAAGGATGACCGGCTGATCATACTGACATATGCTGGCATCGAATAATCCGTCTTCGTAGTTCGGGTCCACCTCGTTTCTAAGAGCAGTAAAAGTTAACCGTCAAATGTACTCTTAGTGACTTGCGGTATATATATATATATATATATAGAAAAAAATATTGGTTAGGGCTACTAGGCATCTTTTGCTGAACCTCGGCCTATCCTCTCGTGCGCGCCAACAAGCACTACTCCCCGTTCTTTGGGGTGGCCTAGGGTTACCTGATGCGACTGTCTTATCGCAGACAGCTCTGGCAGCTTCCCTCCATAGGTCTATGCAACAGACAAGAACCCTCCTCGATTCTGTTGCTCTCACGGACCTAGAAGCTCCATTAGAGACAAGCCACCACAGAGCAGTTGCTTTGTGCGGCCACGAGCCTGCCGAGGCTAGACACCAGAGAGAATGGTCAGCAAGTCTATATGAGCAAAGAGTCGAAAACCTTATTGCGGAATGCGCCACGGACGCCGATAAGGCCAGGCTGCGCGTCGTCTTCTCCAAGGAGGCGGGCGCACGGCTCCGTGCCATACCCTGTGCTCAGATCGGGACTCTGTTAGATGACGAGTCGGTAAGGATCGCGGTCGGACTTCGTTTAGAGACAGACCTTGTGTACACTCATGTCTGCGTCTGCGGAGACGTCATTCCGCTAGATAGACGCCACGGGCTGTCTTGTAATGTCAGCGCAGGTAGGCGAGCAAGACACTAAGCCCTAAACGAAACCTTTAGCAGAGCTTTACGATCCAGTGATCTACCGTGTGTTCTGGAGTCCGTCGGTTTAGACAGGGATGGCGGGAAGACACCTGACGGTCTGACCTTAACTCCGTTCGGGCGCGGATGCATGCTGGTTTGGGACGCGACAGTTACTGACTCATTAGCCCCTTCAATGGTCAGTGCTGGCGCGGCTCGGGCTGGTCATGCATCGGCTCTCGCCGAGGCAGGCAAGGTTAGAAAGTACCAGAACATCGGTTACCCGTACGAGTTTCACCCACTTGCCTTCGAGACCCTTGGCGGGCCGTCTACTCGCAGTTTGCTACAGAGGGTCGGGAAGCGGCTAATTCTAGCCAGCGAAGATAAGCGAGCGGGCGATTTCCTCAGACAGCGTCTGTCGCTGGATGTGCAACGGAGCAATGCGGCCTCGGTTCGAGGCACTCTCCAGAAATGGATGTTCCCTACACTGGACCCCCGTAATGGTGCACACGTTCGCAGGGACCCAAATGGTCCGACCGTAAATGATTAATTACATTTTTTAAAGTATTAGTGAATAAAAAATATATATAGAGTCTATCATAACAATATGTATTATTAAGGTTTGGTAGAACTCTGCAAGAATTTTTTTTTCTCAATAGAAGGAGGAGCGGAAACGTCTTGTTTAGGAGTAAGCATGAAATATATAAAAAGTAACTATTTTGCCTGTTTTTTTTCAACATAGTTGTGAAAAATCTACGTTTGCGGGAGAACCGGGTCAACGCACAAAGGAACCGATCATACCAACGTGTTCGGCAGAAAACTCTGCATAATCTGAATGACACCCGACGCAAGCTAGCGAATAGCAGGATTAAGGACAGTAATAAAAAGTCGATATGTTATTATATCTTACGTTGAAACTTCGACGACCTGCAAAACCGTAAAAGTTTGCCATTACGACCAAAGATGTACGCCCAAAATACTATTTTCAACACATTCTCTCAACACACTTAGACAGTAGCAAACTGAATGCCCATAATTTTGCCGCTACGGCTGTCGAGATACTAATCCGGTCGAAATTCGAGAAAAAGAAGATGGTATCGCTTCCGAGTATTTATTGACCGTCTTGATGGAGGGCAACAGACGGAGATACAATGGCAGTGCAAAAGGAGCGGATATATATCCGAATTGTCGTACACCTATATATATATATATATATATATATATATATAAATGTGTGATTTGTACGACCGTTCGGAACTGTGCTACAGCAGTGGTCATGGTTTTGCCCAGCATGATGAAATGGAGCCTAGCAGTCGGATGCGGATGCCACGCAGTATGCACGCCACGGCGCACGCACAACTAAGGCCATTCTGCGGCGTACATTCCATGCAGTGCATACACGTACATATACGTAGCCACACACATATATATATATATATATATATATATATATATATATATATATATATATATACTATATATATATATATATATATATATATATATATATATATATACTATATATATATATATATATACTATATATATATATATTAAATATAGGAAACCAACTCTGACAAATTCTCGACCGAATCGAAATAGATTTACTTACTCGGTAGGCACTTTCGTCGAGAACAGATCTCTCGGATGACCGAAACGGGTTAGCGACAAGCCGCTGACGTTCAGCTGCTGGACACGATGCAATTTCCATGGCACGCATAGTTGCGGATTGAACACGGTAACACTGTCCAGTGTCATCGGATCGAAGGGCGGGAAAATTTCACCATCTGTCGACGAACAGCAACGATTGGATATTCGATTGGTTTAAGTTTGGTAATTTGGAATAAACTAGGCGGCCGCTCTCATCCGAGAAAGAAGAAGAAAAATACATCAATTTGTGCGCCGAGCTTGCTCTAAAGTCACGAAATGCAGCCAAAGCGGCGGGTAAACAGAGGCAGACGGAAAAACATAGGACACGTACTTGTGCTTCCTTGTAGTTCATTCCACGGCGGCAGATAGTGATCGAGAACACTGGAAATTCAAACACAAAATATTCTCTATTTACTTGTGTACCTATAGTTTTACAAAATAATCGTTCTCTTGCAGAGGATAATCGTATGTTCGACTGACGCGGACTGACCACCCGAAAACCATCGGACTGATCAATCTGATATATATATATATATATATATATATATATATATACAGGGTGTTGCAGGAATATTTGAAGCGCGATATACAGAACTGTAGAGCTCGTTAAAGCAAATATTTTTTCCAATGGAACATGGTCTCTGAGAAGTCTTGTTTCGGAGTGAGAGTGAAATTACTACAATTTGTGACACTGGTGTTTTTGACCGACATAGGAGCACAAAATGTGCTGTTGCGAGACAACCAGTCTTCCTAGACAGAAACTAAGCACACCATCGTGTTCGTGATAAAAGTCTGCTCCATTTGAAGAATATGCAAGGCAGGTCAGAAGACGCGACATGGTCGCTTAGAAGAGTATTCGCCAAAAATAAAGTTCTTTATTAGCGTTCACGCCAAATACTTTAGAATCATAACCCTACAACTAATCACAGCGCTCAAAACGGACATATCCAGCCAATGCGCAATTCATTGCGATCATTTTGGTACCAAACTTATGGCAATGCGAGCTGTGGTTACGGAGTAATTATGATTTTTCGGAGGGCATGTCCAGATTAAATGCATGTAAAATGACTGTGGGGACGTTCACAACCGCCGACGTGTCGCGCGACAGCCGCAGCGCGTCATTTTTCATGCACTTAACCTGGACATGCCCTCCGAAAAATCGTAATTACTTCGCAACCACAGCTCGCATTGACATATGTTTGGTACCAAAATGATCGTCATGAAATGCGCATTTGCTGAATATGTTAGCTTTGAACACGTGGGTGGTCGTAGGGTTATGATTCTGAAGTATTTGGCGTAAAAGTTAATAAAGAACTTCATTTTTGACGAATTCTCTTTTAAACGACCGTGTCGCATCTTCTGACCGGCCTTGCATATTCAGATGGAGCAGAATTTTATCACGGACACGATAGTATGGTTAGTTTCTGTCTAGGAAGACTGGTTGTCTCGCAACAGCACATTTTGTGCTCCTATGTCGGGCAAAAACACTAGTGTCACAAATTGTAGTAATTTCACTCTCACTCCGAAACAAGACTTCTCAGAGACCATGTTCCATTGGAGAAAATATTTGCTTTAACGAGCTCTATAATTCTGTATATCGCGCTTCAAATATTCCTGCAACACCCTGTATATATACATAGTGTGTTCAAAACGTATCGCGACTTTTGTGTTTTTTCAAAAATTATTCATTTATTCATGAATATCTATTTTGTCCCCTTCAAAGTAATCCCCAGGAGATATTATACACTTGTGCCAACGGTTTTTCCAATCTTCGAAGCACTTCAAAAAACCATTTTTTTTAATCTTGTTCAGCTCCTCCTTCGATGCCGTCTTTATCTCGTCAAGCGTAGCGTAACGTCGTCCTTTCATGGGCCTCTTCAGTTTAGGGAACAAGAAAAAGTCACAGGGGGCCAGATCTGGGGAATACGGTGGCTGCGGCATCATTAGTGTGTTGTTTTTGGCCAAAACTCGCGCACAAGCAACGATGTGTGAGCAGGGGCGTTATCGTGGTGCAAAAGCCAATTTTTGTTCTTCCACAAATCCGGGCGTTTCTGGCGGATTGCTTCGCGCAAATTGCGCATAACTTGCAGGTAATATTCCTTATTGACCGTTCTACCCTGTGGCAAGAACTCATGATGCACCACGCCCCTGCAATCGAAGAAAACTGTCAGCAAAACTTTCACATTCGACCGAACTTGGCGCGCTTTTTTCGGTCTTGGTTCGTGCGGCAGCTTCCATTGAGATGATTGAGCTTTGGTTTCCACGTCATAACCATAAACCCACGATTCGTCACCAGTTATGACCCTCTGGAGCAAATTTGGGTCGTCGCGGACAGAGTCCAACATCTCATTAGCAATGTTCATGCGATGCTGTTTTTGGTCGCAATTGAGCAATTTTGGTACGAATTTCGCGGCGACCCGTCTCATGCCCAAATCATTGATAAAAATCGAATGGCACGAGCCAATCGATATGTTTAGGTCCTCAGCAACTTCTCTAACGGTGATTCGACGATTGGCCAATACCATTTTCTCCACTTCATTAATTTTTTCGTCTGTTGTTGAAGTGCTCGGGCGTCCGGCACGCTCTTCGTCGTTCACATCTTCTCGGCCTTCTGAGAACATTTTGTACCACCGATAAACGTTGCTTCGGTCCAAGGTAGCTTCTCCGTATGCCACAGTCAACATTCGGAATGCATCCGCGCACTTAATTTCGTTTTTCACACAAAATTTGATACAGGTTCTTTGATCCATTTTTTTGAATAGGTAAAAATCGAAGACGATCCAAAACACGTGCAAGCAAAGCAGCTGTCAACAATTAAGTGAACATTCAAAATGGCCGAGCTTGTCGGCATAAGTGAGAGACATGAGTACCAACATAACGCCACAAAAAATCGAAATTCGAATATACGTAACCCGCGAAAATTCAAAAGTCGCGATACGTTTTGAACACACCTCGTACATTTTTTTCGTGTAAAGCATTATGCATTTGTTACATATTTTACACATATCACGAAGGATTAGCTAAGCCAATGTGCCTAGCGGGTATTGCGACTATAACGTGTCCGTTTCGATGTGGCCAAACCGAGACCACTTTGAAAGTGTGCTTCGAACTGAGGCGGCATTTCCACGTTGTATGTCAAGATCCAGACGTTGTTTAAAAAAGGACGACGACCTGCTATCACCGGATGACAAGTTTAACAAAGTGCCGACTTTGCGGCAGTTGCCTGGTCCGAAAGCCAGGAGCACCCAAGGTTTCAAACCCGAGATGGCAAAATTCGTGGGGATACCCAATTGATGACTATTTTCTTAACGTGCTGATCTCCGCAAGGTGGGCTGCATTACCAGCTTCGGATGCGCCGCCACCGACCATAGAAGAGGCTATGGAGTCGGTAGCGGCCGCATCCCAAACTAGCATTTTGCCTCACTCGGAGGGTGTAAGTGCCATCCCGTCTTGACGCCTGTCGTCCTTTGCGCAGAGTCTAGAGTTCAAAGGTGCACAAACGACCGCATGATCTGTGGGCTCTGCTGAAGGTATCATTAAAAGCAGCATGTCTCAGGTGTCATTCTACGCTGATTAAACACAATAAGCCGTGATGCCCAAACTTATCGACGGGGTGACGACATTGACACCGATGAGGCCTAACTAGGTCTGCTCCTAGTCGTAGGCCTACTGCTGTGCGAATTGTCTCATCGTCAAGAAGGGTACCTATGCCGGCACTGCGAAGCGTGTGTAACCAGGCGCTTGAATCCTTGACGGATACGGCGTTTAGGCGAGCTCTGGTCGTGTCGTTGGGAGCGTCGTTAAAGACACGTCGTTGTTCTTCATCGTGCAAAGGGGCACTCTATTCACGTTGAGATAGTTCGTTATCAGGCCTATCTCCACACCGGGCCTCAAGGTTCTCCTAAAGGTGGTTCATGGCTTCTAAACTGGTCGACTCCCGCTGTATTTAAAAAGGGGATTTCCCTGTTTTCTGCGCATAGCATTAATGAAACCATGGCTGGCCCGACCAAAGCCAGTTAATTCGGTACCTCGAGCCCCCCCTTTAGAGACGGGTAGTAACGCCTGTTGCCGTGCGCTAGGATGTGTTCAGCAGGGACTCCAGGGTATATAGTGTCAACTCGTTGAGCGTTTGCAACTGGTCGGCCCGGTTAGATAGGTCGGCCCCTCGAAGAAAGTGGATGAGTTTTGAGGACGAGAAAGAGGATCTGAGTAAGAAGAGGGCTTCCGATGGTGAGGGTTCCCGATGGGCTCCCTAAACAGGAAGACAGCGGTGACATTTTTTAGTTTATGTCCAGCGTTCGATTGCTGATGTGAGCCTCTCGAGGCAAGTTGGCCTGCCTGGTAGCTCCAGTTCGTCCTTGACGGTATTTTTGCAGCCGGGCAGGAGGTCTTGGAATGACCGTATATCTGGGCCTATATGGGTAGAGTCAAAAAGGCATATCTCGCATTTGTCCATATTAAACTTCCACCCAGATGTTGTATTGAAGTTAAGGACCCGTTGAATCTCCTCGGCTACTATGGAAAAGTTTCCTCCTAATCGATCATCGTCAAGGTACCAGCGGGTTCCTGAGGGAATCTTCCAGATTCTTTATACCCAGACAAAACAGAGATGATGCTGAGGGATCGCAGAGCTGCAGTCCCGTGGCGGACAAAATCACTTGCTCAGACATGATTGGATAGGAAGGATGCCGATATGCCAGTTCACGTGGGAACCGTGAAATACAACGAACTCGCAGTGAGTCGTACCGATCCGTCCTTTTTCTGAATGGCAAACAGTCTCGGGCCATATATCAACGGTCAAAAGGAAGAAAAAGGGGTACCCCAGAGAAGGGTGTATACAGCCTTTGCCAATGTGGAAGGCAGGTTGGCGGCGACGCCTTCAATGCACGGGGAAGATAGTCCATTAACAACCGGGGTCCCATAATGTCTAGCCCTGCGGCGGAGCTCTTAGAAAAGTTCTTAATAGCCGTCTGAATGTCTTTCTTTGACGTGACACAGAGCAGAGGGATTTTGGTCAGTGTTGGTCATTTAGGTCCTCGGGGTCTAAGAAAAAGTTGTTCTCGCAAGGTCTCGATACGGTCAATGCCCGGCGTTATAGTATCTGTGAACACATTAAGTCTGGCGGTGCCAAAAACATCTTCTTCGGAGAGTTTAATAATGGACGGGCGCACGGCATCATTCCTGAATGGTTTGGGAGTCGAGATGCGAAAATGAGGAGTGGCAATCACGTCGACAGGCGCATATCTCGAGAGACATCGCTAAGATTATCGCGGATGAGAGAGATAACGTCATTATCAGATAAAACTGCTGAGAGTACACGCGTAGGAGCCTCGGCCACTTGTCCCCTGACTGACTTTGGTACGGTTTGAATTAGCCTGATTCGCCCCGTGACTGCTTGAATATCCTCAAATTTGCGCCAGTTGCAAACGAGAGCGCTCAGAGGTGGTCGGTATGAAGAAGAAAGCCTCAGTGGTGGTGGGGTGCTTAGCTATTATATGCCTTGTTAGGCTACGCGTGTACTGCCCGTCGCATAGTGGCCACTTAGTTGCAGATGGTGTAGCGTGTGACGTTACTCTGTCTTGAGCTGTGGGATTCGGATATTTTATGATGGTACGACTCGCCGTAGATTGTTCACCAGCGGTAACAGCTCTAACAGCGGCTCCAAAAACTCTAATAAGGCATTGAATTTAGCCGATAAGTCTGGGCCTAAGCCTAAAAGAAATTGAGACGATCCGAGGAAGGCGCTTTTAGAACTTGGCACAGCTTGACGGGTGCTTTGATTCGGCTATGCCTTACAACGGGCGTCCTCCGGCGGGACCGCCCTGTTAACTTTCCGCCATTTCTGGTGAAGTTTGATATGGGAGCCGGGAGTAGCAGTTGTGGGCTAGGGTCATCGTGTGATTAGGAGATCCCGCAGACGACGCTAGCGTGAAAACATCTTTTGAAAGCCTGATTTGTGTTGTTTACCGAAATGGCTGATATGAGAGATATTTCGGTGATCTCGGCCGTCGGGTGTAGCACCTTCACTTGTTGCAATGTGCGGGCTTCGAGTATGATTCGGTTTCTTTCCCGGAGGTAAGCCAAGCGAGGACAAGCAGATGAACCCGCCGTGTGAGTACCACGACAGTTCACACACCTTGCTGAATTGGAGCAGCTTATTGCTAATAGTCCGGAAGTGCCGCACTTTTTGCTTATACCTGGAGCATGGTGCATTTTTCGGCGAAGTGTCCCGGCCTCAAACATTTGTGACATAACTTGGGTTGGTCGTGCTCAAGATCAACTAGATGCGTTTGGTATCCCAGAAGTACGGATGGCGGAAGTTGGCGCGTAAAGGAAAGGATCACCTTAGCAAGCATAACTCTCGCTCCGTTTCGCATGTAAGACAATCTTTTCATGTGATTTACTCCATGTGGCGACAATTCGCGTAGTATCTTCACTTCGGTGATTGATATCGATTCTGCGTGTATTCTAATTTTAAAAATCGATAGGGATGGCCTGTGTGGGACCACCGTAGGTTCCCCAGGGCTGAAATTGAAAGCACTTAACATGAGTCTTCAATTCGCGAACGTCGAAATGGACCTTCTGTCACCGGATATTCTGCATCCGGGAGCTACGTCGTATATGTGTTTATGTGTCCATAATAGAGAACCTTCAGGGAACTCTGCTGTGGCTTCGTCTTCGAATGGCATTCTTTTGGCAGACGATATGCTCTCCTTTAGTTTGGCTAGACTCTTCCGCAGTTGGTTTTGCCTGCGGGTTACCACACGAGTAAACCCGTCGTCATTTGTGTTAACAGCCTTGTCATCATCAGCGCTCTGAGAGAATGAAGACAACCTTTTATGCTTGGAGTCTATGATGCGCTCGTGACGTTCCCACCCCTTGGACTAGGCGCAGAGGTGTTCGGTAAAGATGGGCTCGGTTCACCGGACACATCTATCGGCGGCGCATCGTGGGCGTTTGCTGCATCTCCCTTTGCGACATCGGTGTTATCAGCAGATGTACTCGCGTCGGCTGAACCTTGTCGTAACCTGGATATAGCAAGGGTGGGCGGCGGTGCAGTATTACCCTGCTAGGGGTCTTTGCACGCAATTGATAGGTATTAAGCTGATTTCAGTTTCAACTAAGTAGAACGGAAAATATAATCAATACAATTAAAGCGATTGAAAAACGATGAAAAAATCTGGCCACGCGCGCATGTTTTGAATCCGGAAGCCACACCTTTTGTTGTTGAAGGAGATAATGTTGTTCAGCTTGCTCACGTTTCCGACGCCCGAATAAACCTCAAAATCGCCTTCGATGGTGCCATTTGTGCCAATCAGGAATCCGACGCGTCCGTCGACCATTGGCGCTGTAATTTCCTCTCTCACGTCCTCATCTTCAAGTAGAGGATCACTGAAACTGCAATCAATAAGCCAATACAGAGTTGACACCACAGACAAGAACACAATAAGCTTTCGTTCGAACACGTGGCCAACGTCATCAGATCCTTTAAATGCAGTCTTAAAATAACAATTTTCTAATCAATGCTCCTCAAGTATAGAGAACAACAGTGAAGTCGATTTTGTCTCTGCATAGCGGCTTTTACCCACTCTACCATATGAGTAAATATGCCGTTGGTACGTGGTTTAATTCGTTTATGTGCAGATAAAGCAGCATTCATAAATACATTTACCATTACCAACAAAGTACCCATTGGCAGCAGTATTCGAGGTAATCTTTAAGATCTTTCTGAAGCTAATATACGTCTAGTAAGTAATATAACCCCGCCTGCTGACTAAAACACGCTAATAGCGAATTAACCGTGCAGCCAAGAGTCATTAAGAAAGAAGGGTTATGCCGATTTACCGCCTACACGTACCAACCGGTACGGTGATGATGCCACAGACGACATAAACCCTTACCCCACATAAAAAATACTTTTTAACGGATGTGCGAATTTACTTGATGATTGAGTTTCCTCTACAATTTGTTCCACCAAATATGAACTTTAAATATTGTATTTACCTCCGGCCACCACACCTATATCAGTATTTTTTTACCCTCTACTGTTATCTAATAGATGCCATATCGTGGCAGCCTGTAGTAACACCCTTCTGTAATTCAACAATTAAGAAATGCTCTCCTTTCTTATGATTTTTGTCGTTATTGGCAAATAACTATGAGGATTAGCAGTGCCCCCCCCTTTTTTTTATGAAGATGCAACTTTACAGAGACAGCTAAGGTTTCTTTTTTTATATATATACCACTGTATTTTAAATAATTAAAAATACTGACCGCCACCATAAGCTGAAAGTGGCCACCTTAACAAAAGGGTGTGTTTTCTCCGTTAAAGGCCACATACATAAGAAGTGCACGGCTAGATGCCAGCGATTTGGCGACATTCAACGATCATATAAAGACACTTGCATGTCTATTTGCTAAATATAACACCCGTTTTAGGCACGGCTGGTCGCTGGACGGCTACGTTGCATACGTGAGCGCTCGCACTACGTACCCATCATAAAGAAGTTCGCCGACGGTCTTCTTGAAGAACAGTGTCCGGTTGGGGAAGTATGATTGCATTCCCTGACTGAATATGCCCAAAAGGATGGGGTTAATGGTGACGACTTCATCTTGCAGAGTTCCGTTTGACATTTCAGCCTCGAAGTGAAACGTCTTCAGTTGCTGAAACCTCAGAACTGTGGCGTCTGGCTCGCTCCAGCTCATGTTGGTCTTTGTCATGTTGATCCTGTACAGCGGTCACCCCATTGAACATAAGCGTTATTGTCTAAATGGCTACAGAAAAACCATCCGTATTCGAACTGAACATCAAAATCAGAGCGCAAATCGTATGCTATGGGTGTGCTAGGGTCCGCCGTCTGGCGACCAAAGATTGCAACGAGCCTGAGCATTAAACGTGCGAAGCAAAACATGATTTACGTGCGATACTCGATGCTCACCAAACGAATTAAATGGATCTCACTTTAAGGCGGTCGGCAGCGTAGGCGGCAAGGTGAGGCTGTGCCGCGCCGCTCAATTGAGCTATCTATGTCTATGTGGAGAAGCGAGACTCGCGTCTGACTGCGGGAATCGCGCCGTGCTTGAAAGGCCCGCAAACTCACCGGAACACGTATGGACCAAGCTCCTCGACGTGCGGCGTCAACCCCATCAGAACCTCGTCGTAGTTGGTCAGGTTGAACATGTATACCCGCTGGTAGATTGGCACCGGGGGGTGGCGAAACTTATCCGCCATTTCGGAGCCAGGCGTCAACTTCAGGGAGTACATCACCACCTTGTTGATCAACTCGGCGGACCACAAACTTACCCCCAGTAGTCCGAGGCCTCCCACAGCGAACACTACGATAAACACTGCGCCAGAAACACAAAGCATTTTAGCCTAACGTACGAGGTATCCAGTGAATACACAAACACTGCATGAGTACACATAATAACCGTATTTATTCGCAATGGTAATAACCTAAACTAAGTTCTACTGTGCTTCTTTTGTGTGTACCTAATGCCCTCTTTCTTGCTTGCATATTGCTCAATAGGCACTCGTGATCAGGTAATTGATGATACGTCGTAATAAATTGCGCAGTTGCTTCATGTTGGACTTTATAATCATTATTTAGCTTCAATATGTATTTCTAATCGAACATGATGATAACAAGTCAAGTGAAAACTTATAGTTATTCTGTCGTCTTTATATGTTGTAGTATAGAATAGATTAATTGTATAGCTCGGAGAGTTCGGAGAAAGAGAGAGAGAGAGAGCGTCCACATTTGCAATGCACCCGAACAATCATTTTTGAGTACAGACATATATGCTGTGATACTTAATCCTACAGGCTAGATAGGTTTTAAGAACCAAGTTGAAATACGGAAGCTATTCTAAAGGTAGAAACGGTTGCAGCATTAAATGGCCTGATGAGCCCGCCAGTGCCAGTTACACAGACCCCCTTCTAGCTGGGTTTGATTCAGTAAACACGGAACCCCTCGTTGAATAAAAGGACAAGGGGAAGTCACAAGCTTAGCTGTCTTAGCAGAGCCCCCAAAACCCCCGTATGCTCCATTGACTAATTCCTACTAGAAGGGTGCGCTGACGAGTGCATCTTGGACCCATGCGCAGAAAACAAAAAATAAATAATTCAAGAACACGTCCGACGCATTATATATGTAAATCTAAAATCAAATGGATTTGCTTGCTTTAGCAGCACACAGTCTCGACCACAACGTCTGGCGCTAAGCCCTGCCTTCGGCATCGCTTAGCGCTATGCTGAATGCTATTAGTTCTCGCATGACGCACTTTTCAGCAGAAGAGCTTCATTCTTGACGCATCCTTCTGTGAAGGCCGACTAAGTGATAAAGCGCAAATGTAAACAGTTTACGCTTAGTGTTCTTAATTAGTCTCATAATAACTATGAGAGGTCGAAGGGTCGAAACGGACACGCTCAGCACACAAGCACCTGTTAATGCTCTGGCGAGACGATAACTGTACTGCTATACGTTACCATATCGGCATGCACCACACGGAAGAAGATTTTCAAAGATTTTCCTGTATGCACAGTGAGACGACGCTGTCGATGTCCGTGGACTATAAGTACTGAGATCGCTGCGGATTCTAAGCCAAATAAAGCCTCCAATCAAGCACGGTTGTACTGTGTGTTTCTGGGATTACATGCTAGTAGGTAGTTGCTTAAGAGGGCCGATAATACACAAGCACGTAACGCAGCACGTACAAATCCACTAAGATAAGAAAATTCCACTCCAGCTATGGCAGGGTTCGGGAAGCAAGAAGAACATAGCAGAATCGCTTCTGTCACTCGCTGCATTTGTATGTCCCGTCCGTATATTCAGGCATACATATGTATGACGGGGTTATAGTAAAAGCGCTTCCGCTAAATTGTTCTGATTTGAAATTTCAGTCAAAGCCAATGTTGTGTTGGGATGTTTTAAACATGATTATAACGTTTACGGCATAGTGTTTGATATCTTGATTCAAGCGGTGCACTCGTTCGAGCAATCACGCCGAGACGAGGCAGTTTGGTCTCTGGCGGCACATACCAGATTAAAACCGAGCAAGATGGCTTAGTGGCAAAAGCCTTTGCTTTGCCTTCGGGAGGACTGGGTTCGAGACCCAGACCGGCCACCCTTAAGTTGGTTTACATGGTTTCCAATTTAAACAAGGTAAATGCCGTAGTGGATTAAAAATTAGCCATGATATGAAAAACCGTACACGGGCATTAGCCTTACGGATAACCAAAAAAAATGCTATTAGCTGTAAGCTTTTGAGGTCAGGACTGATTGAGTCAAAAGGTTGGCATCACACCCCAACGTAATCTATCAACGACATCCTTTAATCGTCAACTGAGACGCAAGAAAGCAGACACGTCTAATACGTGCGGAGGAGAATACTATAGTAAAAGAACATATCTACTAAGAACGCCTAGTTTTTCCACGTGTAGACCGCCTCAAGGGGCGTCTGGACTTTTGTGATTTACCTTGTCTTGGTCGGAATACGTTTCGCTCGATAAATGCATCATTGTTTTCGCCGCTGCGATTGTGGCCGTTGCTGCTCGAACGGCACTTTTATCGCAAACTTAGTATCAGATTTATTTTCAAGCATAGCGGTTTATAGCAAGCTCTGATTACAGATCACACGCATACATGTATACCAGGATATACCAAATGTCTACATACATTTTCGCAAGTCCTTACAGCGATGGAAGCTAGTCTGACAGAGGAACTGAGCCAGAACCATATCTGCCGATTAATTTGGCATAAATGTCACCACTACACGTGCATGAAGCCGAACAATTTTGCCGTTGAGCAATGCGTATAAACGCAACGCGCAAACAAAAGTTTCCGTAAGATCACACGCTATCATTTACTTATGTGGTGTACAGAAACTGATAACGAATCGACAACATCGATCACTTGTATCGATGACTAAGGGCGCAACCTGTAACCCGAAGTGCTGTGATACGTAAAAGAACAAATTTAGAAGATGAAATTAGCTATGACTTTTTGTGCCAACACACACATATACATACATACAAACAGACACATGTGTAAGTTATGCGTATGTAGGTTAACCTTCTCCCAGCCACGCTCCCACGTTTTTAGCGATGTTTATTTGTACGCTCATTTAGCGTAGGTTCATCTAACAGAAGAACAAACGAATTAATCTATGCGTTGCTTGCGTTTACTTGCAGAACGTAGAACGTATGCATCATGATTGAATAAGTGTAGACACACCGATTGTAGACACAAGATACACACATACACAGAACACATCGGGTGACGGGAACATGTGTATTCTTTCAGCTTAGGCACAAAAGACGAGTCCAGCCTTCCTGCACATACCAGTGTGAAGAATTGTGAACGCCATGATTATGATAAGTTGATGATGAGTTGACGACGACGACGACGAAGACGAACAACGAGCACGACCACAATCACCGAGACGAGTACATACAGGACTAGTGTAGAAGGCAGCAGGACCGAAGTCCTACCAGCTGACTAACTCACTAACTAACTAACTAATTAACTTACAGCTAACTAACTATAGATGACAGCAAACACGTAACAGGCTCGCAGCAGCCACTGGTCGGCAGTATTGGCGGCCGCAAACACCAAAAACCAACCCGCTGCACGGAGGACAACGTTTGTATTTGTACGAAAAATGAGTACATAAGTCATCGGCTGGTAGGCTCGATCACCCGCCTCTCCGTCCGTCGGTCGGGTTGAACACTTGAATTGCTGCTGATTGACGCAACAGCTACGGTAGAATGGCGGCCTTTCGCCGACCTGGATGGAGCAAGCGCGAAATCGTCACCATTTAAAAGCGACGTAAAATCAGCGTGTTACAATTTGATTACTATTTTTAGCCTCTGCCCTCATCTCTCTCTCTCTCTCTCTCTCTCTCTCGCTCTTTCTTTTCATCTCATTCCCCTCCCCCCTCATTTCTCCCCATTTCTCTTTCTTCCTTTCCCCTCATCTCCCCTCTCTTCCTTCCCCCATTTCCCCTTCCTCCCTTCCCTTATCTCCCCTTCCCCCATCTTTCCCTTCCCCCCGCCCTAGTCCAGATATCGCTGCTCTTTAACGCGTTGCGGCCGGTAGCCTGCTGGCTTTGTAGGTCTGGCTTTGCGTATGGCTAAGTCGATGCAACCGACATCCGTACGTGAATTACGTATTCCATAAAGGCCGGCAGCTCAACGAAGATCGTGGTGAGATCACACCGCGCCTCTAACATTTCGACAAGTGTAGTACACCAGCCAATTGCCCCATACTTGGAAATCAACGTGTATGCCGGTGCGGGGGGGGGGGGGGGGGGGTGTTGCTTTGAGCGATTTAAGCTGCGGCCAGATTAGCGATGTTATCCTCTAATCAGATGCCGGTATTGCTTTTGTGTGCCGTCTAACAGTTAGGCGTTCACGTGTTAGTTGCATGCGTCGTAAGTGACGCATGGCGCAAGAGAAGCTTAAATGAGGCTGACTTAAGCTGCCGTCCAAAGAGCAACCCCCATCGAACGGCGCTAACCGCCGACCGCAAGTATTAGGCGCAGCACCTAGGTGCTTTATTGTAGACGGACTATACGTTCGATACTCCTATTATAGGTGACACCACATGATGATGTGGTGGAGGGAGGGGGGAGAGCAGAGATCACGTTGACAACGGACGGCGCGGAGACGCCTCTCCCGTGCTCTCGAAGAAATGCCAAAGCAATGCCGAGCCTTGGAGGGGGACGGTTGGAGGAACACGGTTTTAGTGGGTGTGAGTCCTACACTAGTCACACTAACTGCTCGTGACGCATGTGCGTTAGCATTTCCAAAATCTCCCAAATCGAAAAAAAAGTTATCTAGACAAATTTACATCTTCACTTGCATACATGCTTTGCATCCGTTGTTTTATCATTATGAATTCCAAACTCGTGCAAATCTGCTTGTGTACAAATCATTTGTGTTATTTAAACCTGTATATTGCTCACCCGTCTGGAGCCCATATTAGTGCAAACACATAGGCATGATAGAGGGTGGTCAAAGAACAAGTTCCTGAAATGGCTCGTTGAAGTTCTTGAAATGAAGGCGTTTTCTATTCTATTCATAATTGACATTAACGAGGCAAGGAACCTCGTTACATTGAGTCTCGCAGCAGAATCCAATGTCGCTCGAGTATGAGTCATAGTGCTGCAGAGAGACGCAGACTTCTCTGGGTCCACGCTACTGCAAAGTAAACTGACTGCAGTTACGTCTCGAATTAAGAACAGTTTCTAAGAAGGTCGTTTCTAGTTCTAGATCATTCCTTGTCCGCTACGGGCCTGGATTACAGTGGGGCATATATTTCATGCGCCAAAGGCCAAGTATTTTTTTTAATGCATATGTCATGATAGCTATAAATGTATTTTCCGTATAATACATTAGGTATAAGGTATAAGGCCAAATATATAGGTTGAGATATCAATAACTAATCACTGGTTTTCCGAACGGTCTCTATGACAGCATGACCGCTGACTCTCAGCGATATGGTTTATCATTTATTACCAACGAACATCTCTCAAAGATACATTTATCCCTATACGTGTTCGAACGCTTACGACAGATATGACGTGGAACTGGTTGTATTTGGCGCCCGTGGTCCCAACAAAGCATTCGATATTGAGCGCGAGAGAGAGACTTAGTTCCAAGCCAGACCAAAGCTTTGCCACAATGATGTAACACCAGCATGATTAAATGTTGTTGTCGTCTACCCGATGTTCCCTATCATATAGCCGTCGAGAATGCCTACTGGCAAATATAAATATTAAATTAGTATAGATACAATTGCAGATATAAATCTAAACATAGATTTAATGATGTGAACATACATATAACTGTAAGCATAACTATAAATATAAATGTCAGCATAACTATACATATAAATGCCAGCATAGTTATACATCTAAATGTCAACATAAATATAAAATGTTTATAAATGGTAATACTTTTGACATACGCAACACAAGCGGTTTACAACCGAACATAGCACAAACGCATGTTGCACGAGCCCTGTCAAACATGGCCACAATAACTACTACGGATGTAGTTTAAACTTCGTATTGAATTTCTTTGCAGAAGCATACAATTTGTTTTTGTAGTTTACTCGTACTAAACAATGATTTGAACGCAATTTGTGTATAATTTTTTCACAGAATTTGAAGCACCTTTACTTCGCAACAATGGCTGCAGTGTGGCACATAAGATGCCAGCATGAGCGACCTGTGTGTAGGATTTGGTTAGTAAGAACCTTAAGGGTATTTTTAAGAATCGCTCTTACACTCCCTCCACTCCCTCAGACGGGGGATAGGTGTATCTTTTAATAAGACTTCAGAAAAAGCGTATAGCATCTTTAGATCGAGGGAGAAGGAGGAAATTGGTATCGGCTAGGAAGGAGGTATGAGGTATATTTTATTATATTTTATGCAATACGCTTCGAGATTGTTTATGACAAAACAATGAAAAATTATGATGATTAATAATTCGTTTATTATAACTTTATTCCAAAGAAACAATTAAGTTCAAGCGAACATGTTCGTATAAACTGGAAAGTAGCCAAAGCACTGCTATCATATATATATATATATATATATATATATATAAATTTATATACATTTATATATATATATATATATATATATATAGAGCTAAGAAATTTATTAAATATGCAAGTGGAGCGACAATTGTCTCCCGAAAACGTGTGCACTGGGAATATTACTTAATATTGTATAAAGTGGGTCACTTCAGCAAGCGTGCCCCGGACGGACGCTGCGTTCCCACGTTGGACATCGAGATCGGAGCGTTGTCTCAGGAGTCCCGCATATATTTTGTCTCCGGTTGCAAGGTTCAACTGGTCACTTACCCTCTAGAGGAGATTGCGAGTGGCCTCGCCTGGGTCGCTCAGGGAATGTGTTGTTAATACCGGCATGCCTGGCACGCTATCCGGCACTTAGGATTTACGATAACTCGTAATGGGCTAATTTGTCAACGGGTTGGCCACAATTACATTGATTGGGGAGAAATGGTCACAGCCGAGGCGAAGACCTGTCCCGATTGGTTCGTCTCGTTGTCCAAGAGGGTGACCTGTGGGGCGCTGAAAGGCGCATGCAACCAGGCTCCGGATCCCTTAGCAGCGACTGCTCGAAAGCGAGCTTTTGCGGACTCGTCGGTGGCGCCCGCAAGTAAGCTGCGATACACTTCGTCGTATAAGAATGCGCTTCAGTCACGTTGGCTCAAAGGGTCATCCGGAGCGCCACTGCAAGCTGTTTTTATCTTCTCATACATACGTCCCTAGTTCATTGCACTGAGCAATGCCGGCCTCGTCTAAGAGTGCAATGGCATGGCTCGAAAAAGGGCGGAGACTATCGCAGCCCCAGCGAAGACGAGCGGACCCGGGGTCCCCAAGCCCTCCTTCGATATTGGTAGTTGCGCCTGTTTTCAAGCAGTCAACTCGTACAATAGACGCAGGTCGTCCAACCGCGCTGTTAAATGGTAGGCGACTCTGGTAGCTGAGAACGAAGATCGAAGTAAAAAGCGGACGCGATGAGCACCGAGCGGAGCGAGGTTGTCAGCGACGTCCTTTAGCTTGTTTTGCCACTTTAAGAGTGCGCGTGTGAGCCCTTGCGGCCGAAGAGGAACTCCCAGAAGCTCCAGGTCATTGCTGCGAGTAACCCTTCTTCCCGGCAATAAGGCCTGGAGACTACGAAGGCCGGGTGCCTGTGCACTATCGCCTGTAACATAGATCTCACATTTCTCGGGAAACTCTCAGTTCCAAGCCCAACAGTCTCACGAACATCAAGCACGCGTCAAGCGTCGTCGGTGACGGGAGAGAGAGGCTGTTGACTCCCTCAACAGCCTCTCTGATGCTTAGACAAAATAAGGGGAAGGCTAAAGGATCACTCTGTTGCAGCCCCCTGGCCGAAGCTATGAGATCATTAGGAATGACCAGGTAAGAAGCGTTACATTACGCTTCGTTAACGTGATGTGTTAGCTGGCGGCAATGTGACCTCCTTTAGGAGATTGTCTTTCAAGGATGATACCATCTGTTATGTAGTCTCGAATTTTAGAAGTCTAAAGTCGCAAATATAAGAACGGTCGGTCCGAAAGGTTATGTGCCGTGCTAGGATTGAGTCCTTATGCTAGAGTTGCGCGTCGTCTCTTCCGATTCGTCCCCGTCGACTGATGCTGAAGAAAAGCAGATCTGTAAGAGATGAGGGGGAAATTAAGACCGGCCATAATTTAGGTAAATTAGACTCCAACAATGATGGCTGGGGAGATGATGTCGGACTAGGCTTCGTATTAGTTAGTATGCGGCATTACTGTGGTTCAGCATGGCACACTTGTTTGCAGAGAGTTGTGCGCTATTTTTTGCACACTACCGAGTTAAGCCGTGGACCGTTTGTTGCAGCTTTACATCTGATGCTTAGACAAAATAAGGGGAAGGCTAAAGGATCACTCTGTTGCAGCCCCCTGGCCGAAGCTATGAGATCATCAGGAATGACCAGGTAAGAAGCGTTACATTACGCTTCGTTAACGTGATGTGTTAGCTGGCGGCAATGTGACCTCCTTTAGGAGATTGTCTTTCAAGGATGATACCATCTGTTATGTAGTCTCGAATTTTAGAAGTCTAAAGTCGCAAATATAAGAACGGTCGGTCCGAAAGGTTATGTGCCGTGCCAGGATTGAGTCCTTATGCTAGAGTTGCGCGTCGTCTTTTCCGATTCGTCCCCGTCGACTGATGCTGAAGAAAAGCAGATCTGTAAGAGATGAGGGGGAAATTAAGACCGGCCATAATTTAGGTAAATTAGACTCCAACAATGATGGCTGGGGAGATGATGTCGGACTAGGCTTCGTATTAGTTAGTATGCGGCATTACTGTGGTTCAGCATGGCACACTTGTTTGCAGAGAGTTGTGCGCTATTTTTTGCACACTACCGAGTTAAGCCGTGGACCGTTTGTTGCAGCTTTACATCTGATGCTTAGACAAAATAAGGGGAAGGCTAAAGGATCACTCTGTTGCAGCCCCCTGGCCGAAGCTATGAGATCATCAGGAATGACCAGGTAAGAAGCGTTACATTACGCTTCGTTAACGTGATGTGTTAGCTGGCGGCAATGTGACCTCCTTTAGGAGATTGTCTTTCAAGGATGATACCATCTGTTATGTAGTCTCGAATTTTAGAAGTCTAAAGTCGCAAATATAAGAACGGTCGGTCCGAAAGGTTATGTGCCGTGCCAGGATTGAGTCCTTATGCTAGAGTTGCGCGTCGTCTCTTCCGATTCGTCCCCGTCGACTGATGCTGAAGAAAAGCAGATCTGTAAGAGATGAGGGGGAAATTAAGACCGGCCATAATTTAGGTAAATTAGACTCCAACAATGATGGCTGGGGAGATGATGTCGGACTAGGCTTCGTATTAGTTAGTATGCGGCATTACTGTGGTTCAGCATGGCACACTTGTTTGCAGAGAGTTGTGCGCTATTTTTTGCACACTACCGAGTTAAGCCGTGGACCGTTTGTTGCAGCTTTACATGAGCAAGATAATTTTCCACGCGCAAAAATCGATCTTCAAGTTATCGGCATATTCAAGGGACTGGCTTAAAGTTATGGTACGTAGTGCTTGATGTCCAGAGTCTAAATAGGGTATGGAAGCGAAAAGGCACATTCCATTGTTAATGAACTTTATATATATATATATATATATATATATATATATATATATATATATATATATATATATATATATATATATTAATATACGAATAAGGAAAGTCGTTAGAAACAACCTAGCAGCTTATTTGTTTTGGTTTCTTTTATGTGCACATATACCACAGATGCGTTTTTGCTGTCATCTTAAAGGCGAACAGGTTCTAGTTGATAACGACGTCAGAATGGATCGTTCGTAGAGAAACTGAGCGAGACTCTGCGTTTAGTGAAAAACGCCTGTCAGTCGCTCTGTCATTTGTTGACTTAGTTTAGCCTGGGTGTGATCATAATACGTTGTCACTGGAAGAGGCGTCGCGGCTAATTTACAGCATCACGGTATTTTTCCGTATTACCACTGGGACAGCCAATAGCGCAATACCCTGGAAATGGGCCGCTGGGGTGTTGGACATTTGGACGAGCTGTTGAGAGTCATAATGCCATGAATCACGCTCGACTTAGTACGAACACAGGCATTGACTACTACTGCCAACCAGTATACGTATATGAAAAATATGACTTATCAACAATCGACATTTTTGCAACTTCAGCCCCACCAGAGTGTGTGACATATGAAGGGCCGGCTTTCCGTGTCTTACTGACGGGGATTAAGAAACATATCCCCGTGGTTCTCAAGGTCTCTATTAAATCGATTAGTGCTAATAAACGACGCACCGGCGTAGGGAAGCGCCTTAATAAAGCGCCTAACCCAGCTGCGGCGGCTGTTTACTCAATCACACGACAGCATTATCGGAAGTTTCAAGACTTCATACTAAAAGCACAACAAGAACCCCGCCTCATTACACGTCAGCCTCACAACTTTACGAGCTGTCCAATCCCATCTGAAAAACTCTTGGGCCACTTTCAAGCAGCTTTCACCCACGCGGATACTGTACCTTTCGAGATACCTATTTCATACGAGCTCGAAGCTCCCGTGAGATTTTTCGCTGAGGCTCTTGATGAACTGTTTAGTCTAGACGAAGTCAATGTTGCCCTAGCTCGTATACGAAATAACAAGGCATTCGGGCCAGATCTTGTACGGAATGAACACCTTCGGCAGGGACATCTCCTCGTGCCTATATGGCAGTCCCTTTTTACCAGATGCCTCTCTGAGGGCGCTCTGCCACCCAAGTGGTATGAATGCCTTCTTAAGGTAATTCCAAAAGGAAAAGGAGATCCTTCGGACCCTGCCGCGTGGCGGCCGATATAAAAAATAAGCTGTGTCTACAAACTACTCTCAAGCATACTGACAAGACGTCTCACAGATTTTCTGACAGCACTGGGGTTTCTTCCAGTTGAGCAGCATGGCTTCAGGATCGGGCGTTCCACTATCTCAGCCTGCAAAGTACTTCTTGAGCAGATCACAATCTCACCAAACCGGAAAAAAACTCCCTTTGTTCGCGGTTTTTATTGATTTAAAATCTGCCTTCGACATCGCACCCCGTGACATTGTTTTAAAGAAGTTGGGTCAGGCTGCAGTTGGACCACTAGTGCTCACTCTACTCTGCGCACTTCTGAGGGCTAACCAAATTATCCTCGATGATGGTCTGTGCGAGCATAACACGTTTGATCAGACAACTAGGTATCCGCAAGGCGACAATCTCAGCTCATTGGTATTCATAATGTTACTCAGTGATCTGCCACGCATCATGAAAAAGCGGCACTCAACGGTCATGACCCTGCTCTACGCAGACGATCTGGTAATATTCAGCAGAATCCGTACTGACCTGCAGGCTTTTTTTTTGTTCTGGGAGATTTCGGGAATGCATGATGCACATGCGCCACTAGCAGCCTGCGCGACTAGTATGAGACTCGCAAACCCACTAAACCCGGATTCCTCCCCACCCCCCAGGCTCGGTGTTACTTTGGCATTACATCGAAGCCGTGGGAGAGGCGTCTCTGCCGTTCTCCTTCAATCAGCTCTATCCCTGACTATCATCCCGCATGTCTACCTGCGGTTGGATAGGGGATGCCATTTTGTAATCCGTCCTGTGAGGGTGCGTCGAGAGCATGAGGGCCTGGCTGCTCCCCACCCCCTCCCCCCTCCCTCGGCTTCTCGTCTCGACAACTCTCCCGAGAGACCCGCTCAAACCTCAGTACTAAGTAAACAGTATGCTCTACGTTGTCCGTTTCTCCAGAGTCGCACAGTACGCAGATATCGCTGATGGCCTTCTTGATCCTTGACAGGTAGCTCTGGAACTGACCGTGTCCGGTCAGAACCTGAGTCGTCCAGTAGGAAAGCTCCCCGTGTCGGCGGTCATACCATGCCCTGAGGTCCGGTATCAGACTCTTGGTCCAGCTCCCTGTGGTCACACCGGGCCTTACCTGTGCCCATTCCTCATGCCAGGCCGATATGGTGGCACTCCTGGCCCTGGTGAGATCCAGACCTTCGTCTAAATACATTTTACTTCGTTTAGCCACTAGGAGGTCCCATGGCAGCATTTTGGCTAGGACCAGGAGAGCTTCGGTCGAGACTGTTCGATACGCCCGGCTTACCCTGATTGCAAGCGTTCGTTGGGTCGACCTTAGTGCCCCCCTATTTTTCGCCGTCCGCATTGCCATGTCCCCCCAGACTGGGGCTGCGTATAGCGCCGTTGATTCGGCCACCGAGGCCAGGAGCCTTCTTTTCACCTCAGCCACCCCATCGACCCTAGGCATGATCCGCGCCAGGTTCAGGGAGACCCTTTGGGCCTTTTCGGCCACGTACTAAACGTGTGCCGATCCGGTCAGTCCAGTGTCTAGCATGACCCCAAGGTACTTTACCTTCTTTCTGATTTCTATCGGGTGGCCCGCCATCACGAGGTTAATGCCGGTCGTCCTCTTTCTGCCTGTTAGGTACATCGCCTCCGTCTTGTCGGGTGCCAGTTTTAAGTGATGGGACTCCATCCACTCGGACACCATTGACAAGGCCTCATTAGCGGCGCTCTCCAGGGCTCTTTCGGTCCTGGCCGTTATCATGAGTGCAAGGTCATCGGCGTACGCCAACGTCTCCACCCCATACGGGAGACCTCGGATCTCGAGCACCCCGTCGTAAGCTATGTTCCAGAGCACGGGTCCTAGAATCGAGCCCTGTGGGACTCCGGCAGTAACCTCGTACTCCTGCCCCCCTGCAACCAAGCCTCTGTCATCCAGGTAGGATGAAATCATTCGACGGAGGTAGAGGGAAAAGCCCTTCCTCTTCATCGCCTCAACAATTACTTTCCAATTCATTGTGTTGAAGGCATTTTTGACATCCAGGAGGATCAGAAGCACGAATCCCCTTGTTTTAGGGGTCTTCATAGTCTCCTCACCCGCCCGTTTCAGAACCTTCTTTAGAGCCCCTAATGCGGATCTGCCCTTCCGGAAACCGTACTGGGCATCTCATAGGGCGGTCTTTTCCTGAATCTCGTCGTTTAGTCTCTTGACTATAACGTTCTCCAGGAGCTTACCCATGGCGTCAATGAGGCATATGGGCCAATAAGCCGAAGTCTTCCTCCCGCGTTTGGGGATCAGAACCAGGCTTGCCCTTTTCCACAGCCTCGGGAATCTCCCCTCTCTCAGAAGCTTGTTGGCAAGGTCTTGGAAGACCTTAGGCCACCTTTTGACCAGTAGCCTCGCTACCTCTGGGGGAATTCCGTCTAGGCCGGGCGCTTTACCGGTTGCCAACCGATTCCGAGCTTGTTCGACCTCCTCCAGCGTCACCTCCGGAATGTCTTCCGGGGTGACCGAGAACTCCTCGTTTTCTCTCCGCGGCTGTGCCGGAAAAAGACCGGTTAAAGTCTCCCGCAGCACATCCGGGGGGAGTTTCGGAGGAGGTCTCCGGAGTTTGGCCATAACTATTCGGTACGGCAGGCCCCATACGTCGCTCTCCACCGCGTCTGTCAGCTCTTTCTCCGCTCGGGCTTTACTTTTGGCGATGAGTCCTCGGAGTCTCGATCGAGCAGCCTTGTACTCCGTCAATTGGGATTCAGCTCTTGCGGTCTCTCGATCCCCGTAAAATCCCACCCGTCGTTTTCTTTGCGTTAACCAGCTGCGTGTTCTCGTGAAAATCCTATTTAGCCTAATGCAAGCCCTGCGGGCAGCTGCGATCCCTTTGTTCCACCAGTAATTAGGAGGGTGGCGGCTCCCGTGGTGTTGTGAGGGAGCAGCTTTCTCGCATGCTGTAGAGAGTATGCTAATTATTTGATATTCATCCCCCACCGTGTCTCCCAGTTGTTTGCAACCCTCGTCTATTTCAGCCACTAGAATCTTGGCGTCGAGTTTCCGCATCTGCCATCTCTTTCTAGGGGCGGGGCGAGGGCCACCTCGGGGGTACTGATGGTGAAACAGATGTATCTGTGGTCACTCATGGTCTTCTCCGTCTCCATCACCCTCCACTCTATCACCAGTGGAAAGGCCGCCTCATTGACCATTGTTAGGTCAATGAAGGCCGTCTGGCTCCCTCTGGAAAAGGTGGGGACCCTTCCGTCATTAAGAACCATTAGACTTTTTTCAGCCATCCACTCCTGTAGAGTTTGGGCCCGTCTAGTTGTGGTTCGGCTACCCCATGCTATGCTGGCTGCGTTAAAATCCCCGGTGATCACTACCCTCTTACCTGCATGTGCCCCCGCGCTCTGGGCAAGTTCCTCGAGAAATTCCTCGAATTCCTCCTCCTCCCTGTTGGGAGAGAAGTAGCAGCTATAGATGACCCCTACCCGGTCAATCTCCAGCCAGGAGAACCCCCCGCCCCTAATCGCGAGGTTTCTCTCGGAATCCGTCCACCAGATTGCGGTAACCGCCTCTGCGTCAGATACCCAGTCTGCCTTCCGCTTGGTGCTCGCTATGTTTGGCTCGGAGAGCAGGCAGAGGCCTATGGACTCTCTGCGTCTTATCTCATCGAGCATGTCATGCGCCGCCCTGCAGCGGTTAAGGTTTACCTAAAGTATCTTTAACATTGGTCGGATAAAGGGCCCCTACCTACTAAGTTTCAATCACCCTTTCCGTCCTCTGCTGGGATAACGGTTGTCTTCTTATTTTTAGCCCCCTTGTTATTATTCCCCTTTTTAACTGACCTGCAGGCTGCTCTTTGCACACTTGATGAATATTTCTCGCAGAATGGCCTCATAGTAAATTTATCAAAAACCAAGGCTGTTAAGTTTCGGCGTGGCGGGCAACAAGCCCGCGCAGATAAACTGCGATTTCACGGTGAACAAGTGCAGTTTGTAGAGACCTTTTGCTATCTTGGGGTCATTTTCTCATCTCGTGGTACAACTTTTTCACAACATGTAACTGAGCGTTGTAGAAAAGCGCTTATCGCGGCAGCGGGTATCAGAAGCCCAACACAGTTGTCCGTTCAGACGGCCATGACCTTATTCACGCTCAAAGTGGCATCCGTAGCTGCTTACAGCATTCAAGTGACATGGAAACATCTTAGCACTTCGCAGTTATGGCAGTTGGATATGGTGAAGCCAGCTTTTTTGAAGCGAGTTCTTGGCCTTCCGTCAAATTCGAGCAACAGATTAGTATACATGCTCGCGGGTTCAACATAATTTATTGATGAACTCGTAGACCGCTTTCATTTGCCACAGACGTTCCAACCCTGGAAACGTTTCGGCATGAGCATTCTCAAGAAGTGTCTCTTATTCCCAGAGAGTTTTATCTATCACCAGTTATGACTAACCAGGCCTGGAAGAACTCTCTCCGGCCATGTCGTCACCTCACTCGCTACAGTGTTTACTAGTTTCATCATCTACTAAGCCGGTCTGCTGGGTTTCATGAACCCAAGGAGGACTGCAATTGCCGTCGTTGTGGCGGTCCATGTCCCCTATACCACCTACCTGATTGTACGGAATCCGTGTCGCTTTCACAGCTTCAGCGAGAATGCTTATAATTCATTTTTACCATGTTTGTTATATATATCATGTTCGTATTTTCATACCCAAACAGGGTGCATTTTAAATAAATGAAATAAAAATAGTACTTGCACAGTACTTACCCTATTCTCAGCGCTGCGAACAACGATGCGCAGGACAAGCAGATAGGTCACCATACGCCCGACAATAATCCCTTACCAAAATCGAATTCGCCCGTAGTGGTAAAGCGGAGGACGTACGCGAGTTTTTTTGTTCTGTTACAGACTAGGCATAGGCGCTGATAGTTTTTTAAGAGGAGAGAAATACGTTACGCATAAACGGACACCACCTATAAATGAGGACCAAACAGTGTCGTGCTCACCGCAAGGCTTCCGGCGTTACCGAGGAACACGGCAGGTTTTCGATTGGCTAAAAACCACCGCAAAGCAGCCTCTCCTAAGCTTCGCTCCAGGCCTCCCAGGCTTTGGGCTAATAGTACTATGGGTAGACAGGAGCAGCACCTGGGTGCCAATTACAGCAATTAGCCGGGCTCACCTGGCGGAGAGGGTTTCCACTAGGCCAGAACTGTTCCGTTTTGCATCTCTGAACTCTCTTCCAAAGTCTTTCATGATAGAGAACTCTTGCAGACATATTCGGGCGGCAAGCCTGTTCCTCGAGGATTTTGTTTGCAGATTGATTCCAACTATCCGCCCGCTGGTCGTTTTGCAAATTAGGTAAACGAAATCCGTCATGCTTTTCTCGCCATGTTTGGAGGAGGATTTCTTCTATTTGGGTCGCCGTTTCACTGCCAGCGATACGTTACTTTTTTTCAAAGCCAATGTCCTTAACCTTGGCGCCGGGCCCTTCTCTCCGCAATTCTGTCCATTTTCGTTGCCCTTCCGGAAGAATTGCTTCTCGCTCTGCTTTTTTGGGCATTCTGCTTCCCTTGCCATAGTCTGCGCCGTTCCTTAACGACAAGAGGACAGCTACTTACCGTACGCTAAGTTTGGATGATCCTTAGCGCCGCTAGGTTTTTGGTTCTCTCTGTGGGCGTTGCCGAGATAAACTAGACTAAACAACTGGAGGGGGCTGTCGTCCGGCCACCGACTGTCTGATAAGATCTACGATAGATAGTGTGCTGCTTTCATTGGTTTTGTCGCGGCAATCTTAGCGTGTTCACCCCTGAGTTCTTTGTCCAGATAAGCCCCATGTTAGCGAGCATGATCAACTATCTTGATGCTCTTGTCTGCCAACGGAGCGCTCATCAGGGCGACTGCGATCCGACCGGTGAGCAAGACCGACGTCTTCATCCCCCTTAGGAGGCCTTGGGCTTGGAATCTGTCCTGACCATGTTCTTGAGGATTGTGAAGCCGGCAATAATCTTTCTCTTCTCCTTTTGCGACTCGTCTGGCATTTCTGGTTGCAGCTGCTGTGCGTCACCGCTTGAAACGGCAGTTGTTTTGCTGACGAAGAGGCAGTCGCCGACTTCTTGCGTGCCTGTAGTGTCTTTCATAGAGTTGGCTACGTGTTCTTTTTCACACGCTAGTACTTGGCACGCTAGTACCTTATTTGCCTCGAATGGGGTCGACATGCTCATAGAGCTGCTTAGTCGATAGTGTCCTCTTGTCAAGTTTTAACTCTGCACGACCAGCCGTTCCCCTTTATAAATACATATACAGATTTAAAATTTGAAATCATCTTACCCTTGTAACACTATGCCACAACCAACGCCAAAAGAGAATTTTAACCTGCTGTTTCATCTTTGGGAGGAAACAGGCGTTTGTGGCAATATTTTACACACTCTTTAATTCGTTGAGTACGAATTTAGTTTCGCACACAATCGTAGCTCTGACAGACCTGTTTGCATTTTTAGCGCCAAACCAAGTAGATGGCTTTTATGAAGCTGCTGACATCCCCACTAATGATGCCAGTAGCGGAGACTTCACTACACGATTTCACCTTAAACCTTCCACTAAAGCTCACAATTCCGAAGTTTAGCAAGCATTGCAAGTCAGGGCACACACTTGCACAAGGCCAGCTGATTTCAGATTACTACTAGAATCCTAAGATGTTCTTCAAACCTAAAGGCACACGTTCTCATTCTCTTCGATTTTAATTAGAACGGAGCATTGGTGCGTCCTGGCGGGTAGCAGAGTTCTTGCAGATTGAGAGGCGGGCGCTTTCAGAATGCAGACCATTTAGGAGTTCTAGTCCCTGTGTGTGGCATAACTCATTCAGTGACTTGTGTATGACCAATTTGGCTGAAAGCCAAGCGTTACCTCTCCGAGTTACTGCGTATGGGACTTTTTTGGTGTGATTCTTATTGCCAAGACGCAACGTGATCTAAATTGTCGTACATAAGCAATTCTTGGTAATGATTAATTAATTCACGTTTATTGACTAGGTGTTGGTAGTTTCATCAATTCGCATTGCTAGATTGTATCGTTTGCTGCTAATGATGTATCTGTTCCATGGCAGTGTTACACTGTTTAATATTAAATATCCAAAATATCCAAAATATATTGCCGACAAGTATTAGCCAAATACACGCTTTTCAAATAGGAAAAAACATGGAAAGCGTTCTTCCCATGTTTCTCTTTTCGAAAAAAAAGCCTTGAGACTATATCTAAGAGATGCTCTTGATACTATTTTTTCTATTTACTTACCGATTGACTCTACATATGAAAGCAACTAGATATACTACAAATATGACTCTAAGCGGCACAATAACGGCAGTCAACCTCGAAGCCGAGAGCACGCCCTTGATGCGGGTTAATTTAGTTAAGATTAATAAAGACGAATCGAAGATGAATCGGTCTATTAACTATTTACTACATTATGTTTACTGTGAATCGAGCATTACACGTATTCTGCAGCAATACCACAAAAGCATTTTGCAGTTGCTTGGCGAAATCTCACATACTCGAAACGAAAATCAGCTTTTCAAAAACCCACTTTTAGCCATGGTCCCCGTTTTCCGAAACCAGTTGACCATCGGATCAAACAACAGCCCAATGGCAAACAGCAAGGTTTACAATAACACCAGCAAAATGTGCATCCACTATCGAACTCGGACGTGCCAACACCACGTCGGCTTCACTTAAACAAAACTAGACAACAGCCCGTCAGAGGTACGCCAAACAAAATAGGCAGGAAACGCAACAACTCTAAGAGGGAGAACGATTTGAAGAGGAGAACGTGCCATGCACTAACCTCAGCTGGCTCAGTTGGAAGCAGTGAAGACTGGCCGTATATCATATTTGAATACCGCCAAAGGTTAAAACACCATTTGTCAGCCGCTCAGAGCTAGCACACGACGCAGACTACGCGCTGTAAAGGAGCTCGTAGATGAATAAGTGCTACCGACACAAACGCGTGGATGCGACCGAGGCCTTGGCCATAAATCTAATGCAGTAAGTAGACGCAGACAAATCTAATAATTTACTTGACGCGTCCTTCTGTTATCGGGTGACGCTACGTCGCCTTTGGCTTTTTGAGTGTAAGGACTTCCTAGAGACGGCTAAGGTGCCCCTGCGCCTTCAAAACCAGGTTAGAATAATTTAGAAGTAGAATAAACGTCAGTCAGCCGTTAGTATACTTCATGCCCCCGGGCCTGGCATCCACTCAGCCGTGTTCGGATTCTGCCTATATGCCGGTGTCTACGCGTTGTTCAAGGTTCTAACGAGTTTCGCTATTTTGCAACTCCTTTGGCTTTGTGCGCAAATGTTAAACTTCATTAGGGCTTTGTTTAAAACAAATCTTGGTCACAGTGTTAAATGATCGAGTACAGGACTCAAGTGTGCAATTGGAGTTTGTCACCTTTTTCTCTGACACCTTACATACCCCGCTCACCTTATATATTGCACTCCTGAAGTGTCGAATACAAGAAACAAATTCTCACATATAGGGTCGAAAGTCGTGTATGCTAATGCCGCTTACTTTCTACTTTGAAATTTAATCATCAGGGGTTTCATACGGCGTGCTTCGCCGTATTATTAGTCGAGTTTTTGTTTTAAAGCTATTTAGTAAATACCCTTAGTAATTTTCTAAATCATTATTGCTTAATTTTCTACAAGTATATTTGTGTGGTAAGTATGCTCGGATTCAATTGACAGATGCATTACGCTTGCCCTTTTCTTTATTTTCAGCCGTCCTCTTTTTTTTCGATTTCGTTTGGGCCAACTTCAGGTCAGTGTGTCGGCACGTTAGCTTGTTTAATAGCATAATCTAACTTTAGCGCATTCTATTCGAGCTAGAGTTGTGAACCGTTGAGTGGGTCGATAGAAATAATGGGTCTGTAATACCGTGTGTTTACTACGACGGCAAACTTCCATGACCACAAATGTGCCACTTTCCATCAATCAAAAAGGCGGAAGAAACAGAGTGTTGTCGTTATGCTATGAAGCGTCTAAGAAACGAGGCACAAACGTAATTTCACTAACGTAGATCAAACGGGTGCCTTTGATTGGGTGACAGTTGACTGTCACTCTGGTTAATATGTTCTTATGCTTGTGTGGCTCAAAACATACTTAAGTCATTGGTACCTCAACAGCTGGATTCTTATGGCGAGCTTACGGGGAGCTTATACAACCGTGCAACAAGACTAGGCCGCTTAAGTCAGATCTAGTGCTCAGGAAAACTAAAAATTGCATTTTTCCCACAAGAAAAATATGCAATATATATCTGGTTTATTAAATGTAAAAAAAAACATATAATAAGTCGTTATTGTGCGTACGCGTTCGGGTCTAGTACAAATTGGCGAATAAATATTATTTTTTCAAATAGAACAAGGGGGCAGTAAGACTTTTTATGACATGCCTTAATCCCGCTATTCGCGTTTCGCTAGCTTGCGCCAAGTCTAGTCAGATTAGGCAGAATTTTCGCCGAACACGCCGGTATGATCGGTTTCTTCAGGCGTTAACTGGTTCTCCCGTAAACGGAGATTTTGCACAACTATGTAGAAGAAAAGTAGGCAGAATAACTACTTTCATAAAGTTAATCCTTACTTCTAAACAAGCCGTTTCCGTCCCTCCATCCGTTGACGAAAATGATTTTCTTACCGAGTTTTACTAGACCTTATAATACGGTAACATACGGTTATGAAAGACCCTGTATATATATATATATATATATATATATATATGACCGTACAAGTTTACCCGTTATATCCATATCGCCAGCAGGACAGAACGCAGACTGATGGCCACGCTGCATCTAAACGATTGGAGGCATCTGCCAACTTTGGTTGGGTGCCACTGCAGACGCTGCCACCGGCCGAGGCAACCAAAGCATGCATAGCGATGGCTACGGCGATGACCACGGCAGTGATGGTGGTGGTAGGGATATACTGACGGCGGTAGCATAGCACCATAGCATTGCCTGTGCAGCAGGCCAAGCGTGACCGTAGGGCCTAGGGGTTCTCTTCCGCTCCTCACACCAGACACGCTCTGAGTGTCCGGGGGGGGGGGGGGGAGAGGTCGTGTTGTCGTTAGTACGATAGTGTCCTCCACTACAGCGGCTAGCCTATCATTGTTCCTCCCGAGCTGCGGCAGCAGGGGGGGTCATTCGTGACACGTTGATCATCGCCGCATATGCGCACCAGTCGTGGTGAGGCGGACGTGGCCAGTGGCAGCATTTCGACCGTAGACGGCTGGCGGAGCGTCCAGTGTTCGAGGTGCTCAGTCGACATATGAAAGTCGACAACGTATAGACAAACCCTCCATCTACGTGCACGTAGGTGAAGGTAACGTTGCTTATCGACCGTTGAGTGAACAATATATATATATATATATATATATATATATATAGATATATATATATAATATGTTGAGATACTTCACTGATTGATGATTTACTTGCTTGTCAGTTTCTTGGTAGAGTGCGTTTACCACAAATAGACACGGTGGTTTGGCGAGCGATGTCAGACAAGCAGTGGTCGAGAACAAACTCGACCCCAAAGTGAGCTTCAGGTCTGTGTTGTCGTTCAACACCGGTCTTCAAGAGGTTCAAACGGCGACGACAGAACTTCGACCAATTAATTGGTAAGTGAGGCAATAGTCGATGGAGTTTAGGGACGCCGCCCTCACGTGAAGTGCGCCGCTGGCCTATCTACTACGAGGCACGACAAGTAATTCCGTTGGTTAACACAACATGCACATTTATGACCGAATCCACTCGAGAGAGAAGCAGTATTGAGGTCTGAGAGTACGTAGCATAGGCTATGTGCGACACTACCCAGTGAGGCAGACTGGAGAGAGTGAAGGCAGCGGAATGATGTAAGCGCAAGTCCCGTTTCAGCAAGACACGTCTTGCGCCGTCGAGTATTTGCTAGGTAAAAGACGCTTAACTTTGCTCGTAGGAGACAATAATGTAGGATGTAGTTGGTTTGCATACCATGCATCGAGTGTAGCTAGCATTGTCATGAGTGAAGTTGTACGTAAGCGTAAAAAAAAAGTTGACGTGACCAGTGCAGTTCGGTGCCTTGCCTTTGATGTGTGCCGAAAAATTCTAGACCGAGACTAGAGTCTGTCTGATGGCCGCAGTAAGTGAATGCGATGCAGTCGATTATCTCAACTCCTATATGCAGGCAATTGTTTTCTGTAACAGGAACTTCTCCCCGATGGGCTGTCGTGGCACACAAAACACTGGCACGTCTCCACTAGGGTAGCTCTTGGCGCCAACTCGAGTAGCTAGGAGCTCATTGACCACTGAAAATCAGACTTGCTACGGTGTGCCGCCTTGCCTTCTTTATGTGTACGTAGTTCTCGGCAGGGAGCAGTGTTTCAGTCGTCCCTCTAGACTCGCATTGGATTTCGGCGTCGCTAACGGTGATCTGATGCTTGTCGACTTAGCGGCGACCTGTCGACATATCGCCTTTGCAAGTGCATAGCTTATCTCTAGGCGCCCGTTTGCTGACGAGTCGTCATTCATGTGGACCATGGAGCAGTGTACGTATTCGATTATAATAACAGTCAGACCCAGCTCCCCGTTGCGACAAATTTGAGTGTCCATCGCGTTCTTGCAGCTAGCGCTAACTTGAGAACCGGTAATAATAGTTAGTCTTGAGAACAGTCTTGTACTGCCTGTGTAATTTAACTGAGAACACAACAAATATATATATATATATATATATTTATACATATATATATATATATATATATATATATATATATATATATATATATATACATATATATATATATATATATTTCATATACATTTCAGTCGAGCACAATGACTCACGTCAGAAAAAGGTCAAAACGGCCTTCCATTCCCCATGTTGCGCCTGTGCCCGAAGAGCAAGAACTGCTAATCTCTGATGAGGACAAGGTGCACATTCGAAAAAATACCAAAGATCCGTGGTGGATCATAACACTTGAGGTAAGATTTTATCGTTATATATACACTGACAATTTGTTGTTTAACAAGCTTAGCCGCACCTTAAGATCGAATGTTTTTTTTTAATAACAAAACAAAAGCGCATTTCTATTTTTTAATGGTGCGGAAGTGTTAAGCCCGTCACAGACAATATTCCGCGACATAGGAGTCATGATTAAGCACTTGGACCCCCCGGTCTGGAAATTTGTGTGCTTCGCGAGAAGTGCGCGTTCCCTGGCCCTACGACGATATATGACGTAAATAAGGGGGAGTTATTTGCACTGACAAAGGCACCGATAATCGCACCACGAGACATCGTATTTATGTCATTGTATACATTTAACCATGCGCTCGTGTGAGATAAACTCTGGAATAGTTTTCATACGGACCACCTCTGATGATCCGATGATGGGAAGTCCGATTGTTATGATGCTTTCTTTGAATTAATTTATATTTTTGCGCCCATAAGCAACTTTCGGCATTGCTCCGCCGTATTTTGTTACGCAGCGTCCGCCGGGTCTGCTCAGTTTTTGTCAAGAGAAATGGGAGCTTCGGGAGGAGTGACGCTAGGTGGGTCATTTATTACAGATCTACTAACTGAAAATGCTACCAATAATGTGGAGCTCGATTAGCTGTTTTGAAAGCCAAAAAAGCTGCTCCGGAGGGAGGATAGCGCGTTTTATTAGCGCAAATTGCAGCTATATTTTTCTATCTCCTACGACGCTTATTCTATAAAACGGGTCGTTGCATACTATCAAGTACATGTTAGGATTTAAAGAACGCCATTTTTTTTAATTACATCTCGTAGCATAGCAGTATGTCTAAAATATATGTTGATTTCATACTCAGAGATACTTATGTAGCTTGATCGTTGATCAAAATGCCTCATGCAAAACCAAGTTTTGACCAGAGCCTCCTGCCATGTCAAATGTATTCTAGATTCTAGGTGTCTTATTGCTGATCTTCTTAATGTGGTTCTGCTGGAAACACGACGAGCTTGTGCACGTCCACACGGCTCGAGCGTTTGCTCACATGGGCCATGCTGGCGCCCAACACGTTCTTGGCCACAGATATCTCAATGGATCAGGTAAGAAAAAGCCACTGGTGCCGAGGCGAAGTGCCACGTTGTTATACGATGGCCGTAACGATGGAAAATTCCATGTCCAGATGGAGCAGTAAACAAAGGCATAAACATGCAGGACATAACATCACCGCTCGGACCACGTACACTTAACACTACGGAATTGAGCTTCTCCGTAGGAATTCTGACACTAGAGGGATCTAGTGACGTTTCCTACTGATGCCATAACTTATTTCAAGCGCCGCTATTTAAGCTACGTCTAGCGCAAAGTAGCCGACAATATATCATACATTCATTTCTACGAGTGCATTGAATTCACGCATTTGTGTGGATCTCACCTGTTTTTGAGTGGGTGTTAATTATGTTACTATTTTTAACACAGTTCGGTAGAACGAGCAGTAGCAGAGAACAGTAGACCAGTATGATACGCAGTCTACGTACGGATATCTGTCATGACGAAACATAACGGTTTTAGACTATGTGAAATAAATGTATTCAGCTATAGAATAAAGGGAAGACAATTATCCTCAAAATGAATGTGCGCGGTTTCTGACTTTAGTGCTATAAAGTAAAGCCGTAGATTACAAAATATAAGCTTTATTTGATCAAAATAGTATTAAGAACATCACTATTCCTACGGGATCTCAGGGAACCCTTCGGCGGAGGGAAGGGACCCTTCGACTGACGCCGCGTTTCCCCGCTGAAACTCGATCGATACTCGTTGCAATGGGAACTCTCCAGAACAAGGATCCCTTGTGACTGCGTTTAGTCTTTTTCCAAGCTCCTTGAAACATTTTCGCGTTTTTCACCCATGGGCCCGTAAGTTTCTATGGCAATTGGCTGGACGATAAACTGCGGATTGAGTTCTCTGTATTTCGCTAACTTGCGGTCCTCCGCAAGACAAGCAGAGACACCAGCTTTCTGGCTTGTTCGAGCGACGTAGCTCTTGGCCAATGTACACGACACGGTGACGTCCCATACAAGTAGGCGACCTCTTTCCCAAGGGGTTAGAGAGAAGCGGTAGATTGTCTACAGTTCGCTCTGATTAAAATGTTACTCATATGTTCAAGTGCAAATTTTGATAGTTGTCTTTAGTGTGTACCACCCGTTTCTGTAGTTAAAATGTGTCACCTTCCACAACAAAGTCTACCTGAGTAAGAAGAGTAATTCATTTCAAGATAACATGCTTATTATTTAGTTATATCCGTTGTTTTTTGTCGTAGTATACAAAGTTAGGACCAATCAACAGATAGAGTAGTTCTTGTCTTCCTCTACTTAAGCCTGTAATACCTTGACCGTGGTGTGGTGGTAGTGTCGATCTAAGAACCTCATCAACTTTGGACACCTTCGGTTACACCTGATTTATATATATATATATATATACAACACTAATGATATATATATATATATATATATATATATATATATATATATATATTTATTGCTGATCATACAATTGTGAGGTCTGAACATGTATTAATATATAATTAAATATCTCAGTAGCAGTCTCTTCCTCTCAAAACATTGACCCGGTTATACAGGCAGCGTTACCTCTGCATACCGCCAGCGAGAGCAACTGCCGCAGGAACTCGCTCTCTCGTCGGTCGCCTGTGTTCTCCTGTATCCGCTCGCCAAGCTCTTTAATGAATCTCCTTGTGCCTTTACTAGCGGGACCTAGTGTTTCCATAGCGATAGGCACGACGTGGTATCTGGGCTCTAAGTCCCTGTACTTTCGTCTTTTTTCTCTATCTGCATGTTCGGCGACCCAGCCGGCCTCAAGGGCACTGTGTCGCAGGTAGGACGGGGCAACAGTGCAGGATACTGTTGTATCCCATGCCAGACACTTACCGCAAGACCACAATGGAATAGTGACTCCGTCGGGCCTTCTGTCACTGCTTGTATCGAGTCTGGGCTCCAGCGTACTCGGTATGCCTGCACGACGCAGGGCTCTCCTTATGATCGAGTTAAGTTCCGCGTGCCTAGCGGCTCTTCCTTGGCTTTTGATGCAGCTCAGGGGGTGAAGGCCGTTACTCTCTACAGGCGTCCCACAGGCTGAGCAGGTGTATGGCTCGCATATGGGAGCTCCAATTCGGAGCGCTGTCACCATGCGGAAGGAGGTATTGTCCAGCATGGTGCCCAGCTGCGGCGAGGGTAGAGCCCTTAGGTATCCGCTACTAAAGGTGTCTCGGGCGGCTATAAAAACCGCTCTCTCCGTGGGGGATTGCATGCTATCGAGAAGATTTTGACCCACAATGTTGCACCTATAACCGTCAAGCGTATGCTGTGTAGGGCGCTCCTCCCAGGGACCAGGGCCTATGACGTTTCTTGCAGCTAGCTCGGCCTTGTCTTTCGTCACTTGTATTACATGACGAATATTAGGCTCGACGAGGGTCCCAGCGAGTTGTGCAAATTCTAGTAGCGAAGCCGCATAACATACGGGCGCAAGCTCCGTCACGGACCTGATGCCAAGCCCCCCTTCCCTAAGGGGAAGAGTTGCCCTTTGCCAGGTATGGTCAGTCAGAGTAACGTTAAGAACTTCACCTAGAATTTCCCTTGCGGTGTCGTCAAAGTCCTGCAGGCCGGCCAGCTCGTTGCTTGCAGGAGAGGTCCGCAGGATGTAATTCAACCTTGGTGAGCCTAAGCTATATCTCCAGAGGCAAAGAGCTGCCTGCGGGTGCATTGCGATGAGGCGGGGTTTAATCCGTAAAAGCGCGTTGCGCTTAACTGTAATCGTCTCAAGAATTCTTCGAGCTCCAATCGGGGCACCTAGAATTTCCAGGTCCGCCTGATCAACTCTCTTCGATCCGGGCAAGATGTTTTCGATGGTTCTGGACATTTCGCCCTGCTCGTGGGAATCTCCGCCTACGGCGATGATTTCGCATTTAGAAGGATTTAGTTCCAGTCCTCCTTCGTCTGCGGACCTTAACACCTTGAGAATGTCACCGACAACTGAGTTTACTGGGCCTCCCAAGGTGGCGTCGTCCAGATACCAAACGTTTAATGGACTTTCCATACGGGCCACTATCTCAGAGATCCCAATACTGAACAGAGCGGGGCCGAGCGGATCGCCCTGTTGTACACCGTTAGATGAAAGGAGAGGTTCCTTATCGGCCCAAGATAGTAGCGATGGCTTGCTGTAGCTCTGCAATGTAAATGGGAAAAGCTGGGGCACTTTCGATTTCACTTCATTGAGAATTACGTCGCGTCGGATGGTGTTAAAGGCATTTCGAAAATCGAGCTTTACCACCACACGTGGGGGACCGTCCGCCTCTATGAATCCTCGAACCGCGTGTGCTGCAGCCTCGGCCCCACCTTTTACTGAAACACCAACTTGCTTTGGCGTAACGGCACTACTAATTGCTCTTCGATTTACCACGATTGCAACTTTTGCAGCCAGTCTCCGCAAGGTGAGGCCGCATGCTATGGGCCTAATGGTGCCGTCTTTCTTTTTTAGTGCTGTCAGTTCGGCTCCGTAAAAAATCGGAAGGCAAAAAGATGGTAGTTTACCGTTCAAAGCCAAATTAACCAGGGAACACAATTCCGTCAATAATCTCTCGGAAGAGGGCACCATACAATCCAGCATATCGCGTAGGTGACGAGGCCGGAGTCCGTCAAGTCCAGGGCCGGATGCCAGCGCAAAAGATCGTACAGCGTCGGCTATTAGTTTCTCCTGCGCAACACATGTTTCCTGAGGGTTCGGTGCTGGAAGATTATCGATACTTGCGCTGGTCGGCGGGGCAGGGTGCTTGTTTATGAGCTCCTGATAGGTATGGTCATCTGGTGGTGCAAAGGTGTCAACGGACAGGAGCGTGTGAGCCGCCGAACGGATATCTCCCTCTGCCAACTTGCGTTCTGCCATCGTGGCTCTGTGACGATCAAGGTGATGCTTTTTGGAATTCCGTATGTTGTCGCTGTGATGCTCTTCGACAACATTATCTAGCACCCTCCACTGAGACTCGGCAAGGTTTTTCCTAATAATTTGGCATAGTGTAATGTCTTTGCCTTTTCGCTCGGGAACTTTCAGCATGAGTAATGGCAGGGTGATTAGACTGTGCCAAGAGGGGTAATCCTGCCTTAAGTTAAAATTAGCGAGGGCCTCTGCATACGCCGCGGAACAAATTTCCCTGACTCCTCTAGGGATTATCCTCACTAGCCTGATGGTTTTGCGAGCATTGGACAGGGTTCGGATGAGAATCTTTGGGTCGTGATTTGGTATCGTTGAAATCGGGTCGGCGTGATCTTGGGGTTCTGTGCTCCTTGCACTGTCAAAAGGAAGTCTGCTGGGTGGAGTATGGGCCCTATGTACACGGGTCTTATGCATGCGTAGGCCGCGGAGAGACTTCACTGCTTTTCTACAAATGTCGCAAATAAATAATTGTTGAGAAAGCATTGGCGGGTGATCGGGACTTGCGGGGGGTGGTTGAGTACTCATTACTTGGCTGCGGTCGCTTCTGAATTATCTTTATACAAGCCGGTCAAGATCGATGTGTCTCCCTTGTTACTTCCTTCAAAAACAGAGATCAAGAAAACTTTTCCTCCCTCTGATTCGAGGAACTCTAGCACCTTTGCAATGAGAGGGTTTTCTTTCAGCCATGAAGATAGTAGACCTTTGACGAGCTTCCAAATTTTTATAATGCCATCGACAATATAAGATGCTTGTGGCGGAGCGGGACATATTTCGTGCTTCTGCGGTAGAGTGCTGCTTTGCTGAGTTTTTGGTCTACTCAGAGTGGTGGCGGGCGACTTTTTAAGGGGAGTCGGCGGTGGAAGGTGGCAGAGTACCTTACCCTCTTTGTCACAGACTTGTTTCGGGCTTGACTTTTTAGTAATGTCCGCGTATGACCTCCCAGGTTCAATTTATGTTTCTACGCAACTCGTTGACGTATGCACCGGCGTGGAGAATGAAGGAAAGTCTTCCGCAATGTTCTCAAATCGGGTGGCGACTCTTGAATACAGCTTTTGCTTCTCTGCCTCTGCATAAACTCTTTTGACACCACATCTTCCATCGGTTGCTGCGTGAGGCTCACCACAATTCGCACATCGGGCTTTGCTTTGGCAGGCCCACATCTGATGACCCGGTTTACCGCATTTTCTGCAGGTGGGATTACCCCTGTTTGTGCATTCAGATGACTTGTGTCCGAACTGATGACACGAAAGACATTGCAATGGTGAACCGGGACATAGGATAACGTTGAACTTCTCATCAACTATTGTCACTTCGGCCAGGGGGGTTTTGTCGAATCTTATGCGTACACGGCTTGAGGGTTTCATAACTTTCACGTTCTCTTTATTTTTCCCCAGGCCGGTAGTGGCGTACATCTCTCTGCGAACTTCTACTACCCCTTTATCCCGAAGACATTCTAATAAATCTTTCTCGGAAAATTGCGGGTTTACACCTGTGATTCGTCCCCACAACTCCAAGTTGTCGGCGACTAGACGTATAGGTAGACCACACACTACTTGCAGGGATCTGGCATGGTCAATCTGATTAGGCTGAGCTACACGGATTGCCAGTTTACCGTGATTGGTGATCCGTGCGTGGGCACCCGGAATAGTTTTTCTTATTTCTTCGTAAATCTTTAAAACACTTAAACCCTTTAAGGAATCTGGTGCGTCAGGGCATTCGAAAAATATCTCGAAAGCGCTGTTATCGGCGCCGCCCGGTGTGCTCTGTCCCATTGCCTTGGCCACTTTTTGTTGAGCAGCGCTGATGGCACGTTCGGCTCTTGTATTCACATATGTCCAGCCGGAGCTGTCAGTTGCACTGTTATTGTTATCAACGTTCGATTGCTCTCTGGGTGGAGGAGAATCAGCTGTCGTGGTGGGGTCTTCCCCCTCTCCACCTCGGTCGGTATCCATTAGCCCGTCCAAAATTTGTTCTCTACGGAGAGTTAGCTTAGCTGCCAGCGTAGCTTGCGCAGTTGGTCTTTGGGAACGATGACACTTCACAGAGCAGCGATGTTCGACGTCTGTCTCTGCTTTTCTACACGTAGCCCGCGGCGAGGGTGAACGCGTGCCGGCGGAACGTGGAAGTGGAGGCAACGTCGCGGGAGAGAGCGGCCGTGCACGTTCCGCGTCGTGTGGCTCTCTGTTCATAGGACTGGCCGATCGAGAACCACCACTAAAATGGAACACTTGGCCGTCCTGTTGTTGATCGGTCACGATTTTCTTTTTTTATTCCGACACCGATGATTAGAGTCATCCGGCACAAAATCAAGTCACTAGAAGTATGCACTACCTTGAGGGCGACAATGTATAGGGATTTCAATTGTAAGCACTCACTTAAACACTTACTAAAGTCACAAATTCACGGAGCTCACACAGAACACGACCGCACTCGCCTGCACGTAGCAGACGAAAAAAAAATATATATATATATCATCAGTGTTGTAACTATTAAGGTATCACTCTTATTAATAATTTTAAGTTAAACGGACTTTATCTTATACAGACTCTATATTTTGTACTGGTGCCACTAGTTTACAATGTTGATGCAAAACCAGTTTTCAGTAGATTAGCTCTGACGGCAAATATTGAGGTGCACTGAGTTTAACCATGTACGAATAATATATTTAATAACGGGTTTATTCACTTATCTTACTTCTTAATAGTCTACAAGCTGATCATACGTTATAAAAGTAACCATTATATGTGTATCTCATACTTCCACATGCCGTTATCTACCAAGCGCTACACTTGCAATGTATGCAAGGCATGACTCATTCGCGCGTTTTTTTAATTTGCTGCTGTATTGCTGTTTTGTAAAAAACTATGCTATATAATTGTCTTCTGTAGGCGTTGAACAGAATCACTCGGAGGCAATGAAATGGTTTCGCAAGTCTGCTGACCAGGGTCATGCCCACTCAGCTTATAACTTGGCTGTGGGACACATGCAAGGGCTGCCCACAGACGTCGGCAAAGGGTGAGTCTAGAGCTATTACGCTATTTACGACATATGCATTTACCGTACGTAAGAGCTAGGTAGCCTAAACGGGAACGTGTGTGGGTGCGAGCGTAGCTAAGCATACCTGCTTCATGAGTATGCATACATACTTAAAAGTTAATAGCAAAATGGTAATTGTTCTGTTACCAGCTTATTAAGCATCAATTACCTTTAGCTCATAAGTGGCTCTTGAATAAGCTCTAGCCACTGATGAGAGATAGGAAAATTTCCATATGAGTCTAAAATTATATTATAATTATCTTGGCACCTGTGGGGGCAAGCTGCTTTCGGAATAGTCTCAAAACTTATTTTATCACAAAGTTTCTTATATCACCATGCATAGTATATATATATATATATATATATATATATATATATATATATATATATATATATATATTTATATATATATATATATATAATAACAGCTGTCCACTGTCGCTATATCTTAGGAGTTCCGAAATGATGAAACAAAGTGAGTTGTTGGGAAGACGTTTTTCAGCTGAAGCTACCGAAGACTCCATCGTTCGCCACTATATCCTAAGCTTGCGCGCTGCTCCTTCTATTTCTCTCTAGAAACCATCTAACATACGTAAACTAGTGGCTCCTTTAACTAATATGTGATGACATGGAGGTAGCCCACCTACTGCTGGGCTTAATAGATCCATATAAAGTAGCACACACGAAAGTTGGTCTATTGCTTCAATTTTTGTTCATACAGCATCCGTGCCTAGTGGTCGGGACGTACCCACAGGCTCATTGCTATAAGCATATTAGAAACTTTATGATAAAATACGTTTCAAGACCATTCCAAGAGCACTTGCTCCAGCAGACGGATATGTATTACAAATGTGCAAAATTTGGCTTTATTACAATTCTGAACTTATGGAGAAACTTGCCTATTTTTCACCAGACGCTAGAGCTTATTCAAGGGACCGCTTACAGTTTGAAGACCATTGATGCTTAATATGACGGATATATACAGGTAGTTCAACAGGTTCTTAAAATGAGCTTTTCAGAATTCGAATCTTGGCGCGCTTTCACCGCTATTGGAAGCGGCAACTTTTCGACTGCTACCAGTCAAAATATTATGGTGATTGGCCGTATCGGCATGATTTTGAAAAATTGAGACAAAAAAAGAGTTTCAAGTGGTTATCAAGCATTTTTATTTTAAAGGTTGGAATGCGACCCAAGTGAAAACTGAGTTAGACGAGGTGTACGGTGACTCTGCGCCATGTTTTGCCACTGTTTCGAACTGGATTAATGAGTTAAAAAGAGGTCGCAGGAGCACCGAGGACTGTTTGATGCATGCGTAAGCAGTTCTCAGTCAGTTGGGGGACGGGAACATGACTGGTTTTTAGTGGGCTGGAGCCTTACACTACTGGCCCACACTTGCAGCGACTTTCTGCGGTGGTGTCCGTGTGTTCAACTGCATTATTCAGTTAGTCCTCTAAAAAAAAGGTGCACCGAGTATGAACTACGTTCAGAACGCCCAAAAACGGCAACTGATGAGGAAAATGTAGAAAAAGTGCGGAAAATCGTTGCCGCAGATAAGCGAGTGAACATTAAGGAGATAGCGGAGGCCTTGAGGATCAGTTTGGGAAGTGTGGATTTCATCCTGCACGAGAACTTGAAGATGAAAAAGCTCAGAGCAAAATGGGTGCCGCATTTGCTCAACCAAGGCCGAAAAGACGCGCGTGTTTCCGCTTCACAGCGAAGTTTGGCCAAGATGTCAAAAAATCCGTCGGATTTTTGGCGCAGATTCGTGAGCGTCGATGAAAGCTGGGTCCATCAATACACTCCCGAGACCCAAGAAGCTTCTCGCCAATGGCCGAAGGGGGTGCGGACAACGGCATCGGCCGGAAAGATGATGGCTACGGTTTTTTGGGACTAACGTGGAATAATTCTGGTCGACTACCTTGAGAGCGTAAAACGATCACGGGAGAATATTATGCAAGACTGTTGGACTGCCTGAAGCAAGAACTCATCGTGAAACGGCCCGCTTTGCAGAAGAAGGTTGTCCTGTTTCACCAGGACAATGCTCCTGCACACAAGTCGCGGCAAGCATCGGCAAAACTGGCCCAACTGAGGTTCGAACTTATTGAACAACCTTTCTATTCTCCAGACCTGGCCCCCTCTGATTATTTCCTCTTCGGACATTTGAAGAATAGTCTCGGTGGAAAGCGTTTTTCCAGCAATGAAGAGATTAAGGCTGCAGTCAATGCCTACTTTTAGTCTAAAGACGCGGAATTCTACTCAAGAGGTATAAATGCTCTGAAATCTCGGTAGGAAAAGTGTATTGAGCTTCTCGAGGAGTATATCGAATAAAAAACAAATAAAAACAAGATTTGGAGAATTCTTGGTTTTTATTTTAAGAACTTGTTGAACTACCTGTACTATATAAGCAAGATGCATCGCACATAACACGAATTTACGATACTCGGCCTGGTAATTGACAACTGACGGACCACGTTTGCTTCGTCGACGTTCTTAGTTAAGAAAACGGACATCCTTAACTTGGAACTATTCAGATAAATACAATTGGAAAGTAATCGGTATGTACCATGTTGTGAGCAGCAGGGATACAGGAACTTGCACTTGCGATTTTTAAGCGCATCATTTAGAATATTCAATTCTATTTACAGGGAAGCACGAAAGTTGATCAAGCACGCCATGGATAACGGTGTGGATGAGGCGCACCATATCTATCACACCGTTTGCAAGGCCGGCGAACTATGCGATCACTGATGGGATGAACAGTAAATGACTCAAGTGAGGTGCCTTGTGGGAATCCAGATGAAGCTCTGGATCAGCCATCCTCATCGCTTTTCTGTTTCTCCTCCTTCGGAAAAACTTAGCATATGTGCTCGTAGATACCATCCAATATAATTATTGTTGTTATCCACTTTACAGCTTATTATCAATATGAACATTATCAACAGTTCTACAATTGCTGTTTACTAAGACCGTTGCGCGAGCAACTAATCGCAGCCTTGCTGTCTTTGTGTTCTCAGGAATGGCATAGAATAAAGTGGGAAACGTGGTGAATCTACTACCTCAAGGTGATGATGTTCACCAGAGAGAGATTTTGTCTTTACTTCGAACACAGACGAGACACTTCAGAGACTCTATTTTTGTTTAATGTTGCCCTGATGTTATAGTAAACTTTTATTAATATGCAGAATACACGATTTGGCAAAGTTTATGCATAGCCTAGATATACCGAATAGCTGAACGCCGACTGAAACGGCCCCGAATCTGCGCGCCGCGTTTAGTTGGCGGTCGCTGGTTACCCGTGATATTGGACGTGGTTTCAGCTTAATTCCTGTCGCAGAGACTGAATATGCGACCGTTGCTGTTGTTTTAAAATCTGAGAGTAGGATTCCTGCCTTGCGAATACACTATAAGGCCGATGCATCATCATTCGTATGTCGGTCGTAACTGCGTTTCCCGTAACTTGTTTTGTACGAACCAGCAGAAAGTTTTCGATTGATGCAAGTATGCTTTTTCTCTCTTTTTCTTTCTATATACCTATTTATCTATTTTTGTTGCTCGCCATTCCCTCGACTGGCGTAAACGTTTGAAATTGCGGAGTGCGCGCGTTGCCGTAATTACGGCCTTAGTCGAACTGTCATCACTCGTCTGTTCTTCATGTGATCTCTCTTCCATTTGAATTGCTTTTTACAATGCCAGAAGAAAAACGCCATGACCAATTAAATCGGCTGGTGGATGGGCCGGTGCAAACTATGCTGCAAATCCACGAGTACTGCCGATATTTACAGTCTGATGGGGCACTTGCACTTGGCTTTCAATCAGTCTTCAACAAAAACTGCAGAATATCTCCATGCCCACGAAAACTTTCGCGCCTTTGATCAGCAACCGACAAGTCGACGCTATTGGGCCATGTCTTAGATATTTATTATTATCTTTAAAGCTACCTCAGATCTTGTGCCAAAATACAATTTCCATTAATAATGCTGCACAGAGAGCCATTGCTTAACGAAGAGCATTGTCAACCTGTATTTGCTCTCGAGAACAGGGTCCCGCTCCTGTTACAGGATGAGGGCTTGTGGACCTCAGGGAGGGCATACGTGACTCCATCATGAGGCAATAGCGACCCTCGAATGGATAAGACATCGCAGGTAGCCCAGTACGAAAATGATCCATTACGTAGGAGGTCTGACATAGGTAGTTCTGGACGCATTGGGATGATTCCATGAAGGCCTTAGTTTCAGCTGCTTACACAATTGCATATGGGGGACATATGGCGTTGAGTTTAGAGCCAAAGTTCCTCGAAGTGTGCGTCATGAGAAACAGCACTTGGAAGAACATCGGTCTCACCTTGCACGGATATCGCCACATCATGTTTCAGCAAGCGGCACCACAAACCGGAAGCATCCTGTATATGTCTTCATTGTGGGGGCTTTCTGCCCTCAGTCAAGACACTTTGTCCGCAAGTGCCTTCTCTTAACAGTTTAGCTCAATGACACTGACTGTTTAATTTATACTAAATTTTCTATTTACCTGACATACTACAATGTTTATATATATATATATATATATATATATATAAGGGTAGATAGGCTGAGGAACCTTTACAATCAGTCCGATAAACCATACGCGCAGAATAGACTAGGGATGATCACAGGCATTCCGATACAACGTCGGCAATATAAAATAGCCTTGCGACATGAAGGACCATCGTAGACCGTTCAGAGAAGAATGCATCTATCTAATGCAATGATCGCGGAAGTGCATTATTAATCATGTTCGGCATTTTCAAGTTAATCAGAGTTATCAAAGCCTTTAAGTCCGTCGTAGCGACATTCGTCGTCATTTTATGAATATAAGCCTTAAGAGGAGTGTGTTCCAAATATTGTTACCAAGTTTCAGGTTTGATTCGCTCAGTATCTAGGAGTATGTTGTAACCGTACATACATGATTCGTGTCCTGTAATCACTTGTCAGGAGCAATCCAGAGTCTTCTGCTCCCCGTGAAGGTTCATTTCGTAGATTTCCCCGTACACGCATTCATTTGCTAATAGATCAACATTTTTAGCACGAACTTTGCTGTCAGTCTTCTAAGGCATAATATATAAACCAATTGTTACAACTGATCCATCAAAATTTCGTCTTCAATTCCTCAGCTGTATCCCTGATAGTAATTTGGCGACTGTTGAGTACGATATCACGACCTTTTTCAACATTTGTTTCTGTTCTTGACGTCGAAGGCCCTCTCGAACGGGGTCACCTTCGGTATCTTTAAGCCCGTCGCTAAATCGACGGTACTATATGTACACATGGTTTTAGAATACTGCTTGATCACTATAAACAGTTCTAAGCGAAATTTGGCCCGTGCTGTTTGGCACTTCTAAGCACAACTTTCGTTTTGTAAATTTTTAAATCCAAAGTATTGGAACTTGCCGATCCACCCTCATATATACATATATATGTGTTACACGAATGTTGCGCGCGTATGGTAACTCTAACGTGTCCGTTTAGCTTATTAATTAGATGTATATATATATATATATATATATATATATATATATATATATATATATAATTCTGTTTCATCATCTTGGCAAAGCTAAGGGAGTCCCTTTTGTGATTTTACCGCCAGCTACATTATAGGCGTAAAATCCCTCCAGTTCTATTCGTCACAGAAACGCTACTTTAAACAGTTGACTCCAACCTATTTTGAAATGATCTTAGAAGTGCGTGACGCACTTACGTCACTGGCCTCCTAACAGCAACTGGCAGTGTGGGACTCGGCATACTCACTAAAACGTATATCCTTCCCACATCCTGTATCACTTATTCTATTCCCCTCGATCGCTCTTCATGAAAACACGCACGTAGCTTATTTTTATTACCTGATATACTGCTATTTATGCTTGTCTGATACACACACCTAGGTTCTAGCGGGCAAAACTTTGGTAACAACACCCATTAAGGTTTTTGCCTATGGAACTGCAATATTAAACACAGGCGGTTGAGTAGTCAGCCAGCTAGCGACTTTTATTGTTCTATTCATGTGTTTATATTTATATATATACATATATATATATATATATATATATATATATATATATATATATATATACATATATGTATACACAGACAGTTTTAGGAGAACATCTGAACGACACGCTTGGTTCTATCGACAAATGGACCCACCTGCTGGCCTCATGGGGCCGCGCCTGTCGCATTAGCTTCCTGAACAGCTTATACACTCGCTCCTGCATGCCTCCTAATGCACTCATTGTTCGGCCTCGTTCTCCTTGGTCCTGCTGCTTAACTCTGCTACGTAATCACTTATCCTAGGTGTCAACGGCCATAGGCATTTTTGCGGCTAAATATTCCTTTCGTCTCTGTCAGCTTTTGCTATGGCTGTACGCTGTGCGTCGGGTTCAAGTGTGCCGGCCATCCTCTCCAAGTCATCCTCTCCTACTGCGTCACAGCGGACGCACACCGCCCTTAACCTTTGTACGTTTTCTACCTTATGCGAGTAGTCATAGAAAATGCGCGGCCCATCAGCACGCAAGTAAGGGGCGTATGTTAGAGCATCGTGTCTCCTCTGATTCCCAACGTCCTACCGATACATTCGGCCGTTTGACTAGCCCCATCTCATTATGCCTATGACGAAGAAGCTGTAGGCATATCAACTGGTGTTCCAGATCGGCTAGATTCAGGGCGTTAACCAGTTGGCCCGGTAAATCGGTGACAGTCACCTACACGCAAAATTGCCAGTTTTGGCTGTCCTCGAATGGACTACAACAATATGATAATATGGATTCGTTGCCACATAAACTACACCATTTGCCCTGCCTTCCATGATCAAGATATCTAGGTATTGTTACTATAAAACGTTTACATATCTGACCAACTTTCTGTTTGCGAGAAAGATGCCCGCTGACGACGAATAATTCACGCGTATCACGGCGAGCCACACTGAAAAGAGAATCACAGTTACTCCTGCTGCTAACAACTCTATAACAAGCACAGAGTGGGTGCAATCGATTTATATGATATCGGTGCGGGATGCTACTCAGCGTCCTTAGAGATCTTCATCTATGGATGTCTACCTAAAGGATACCTGGAACAAAAGTAGTGCGCTGTGTCTTTACTGGATACAAATAAACGCATATTCTACATGTTTTAGACAAACTGAAAAAGGCATAAATGAACTTATGTGCGTCTTCAACACCCTGGAAAGAATTCTTGAAATCAGAACGATTTTAAGATCCGTTCAAGCATACTCTGCATAGCAAGCTGACGATTCGCAACCCGAATCGTCAGCACGCTATGCAGCGTATGTTTGAACAGATATGAAACTGTGCATGATGAAAACCAGACGAACACTTATGTCGGCTCAACGATCACTAACAATCCGAGTTAGCTCAGCATAACGGATGGTTACGATTAAATCCCCCTTGACGCAAGCTAAAATATTGCAATGGGTTCTACTGGGGTGCAAAAAAGCAAGATAAATCTAGAAGAAAATCTGGATCTTACCAGAGCCAGAAGTGACACTATTTTGGTCTGGAAGGGGGAGCTGGTCCTAGTGTACGACTTAGGTTCTAACCGATCAGTTCCAGAACAGGCTCTAGGGAGGCGGGCGGCGTGGAACACACTGTTCTGCGCTGCTAGCCTCTTTGAGAAGCACGGGTCACGAGCTCTATGTCCATGAAGGGGCCGGCCCAATTAGGAAGTTGGCTAGCTACATGGTAATCTCAAACGTGGAGGGAAGCAAATCTGTTCGACGCCATTTTGATGTTCAAGCCAGTGAAGGGACCGCTAGGGAGGCGCTCGCGCGGCACTTTTAGGACAGCGGTTGAAACGAAGACCCAATGGAGGTGGGAGATGCAGAAAGGCCCTTAGGGCCATGACGCGTCTCTTCAGGATAGTGTACACCTTAGCATAAACGCCTTTCTGGCCGCATACGGAGATCAAGGGGAATACCACGAACGCCTCTTCCACAACTGTGAGTGAATATCAAGTTAAGCTGACCCTGAGAGCGTGGGAAAGGAACTTGGGTTAACTGAGCTTTAGAGTCCCCCACTAGCCACATAGGCCGTTAAAAATAATTCATTTGAATATTTTGCAGAACGAGTAATAATATCTAAAATATTGTATAATTAAATGTTGCATTTAGCTTGGGCAGAGTCAAACAAGTTCCGTATTGTAGGCTGCTAAATATATTTCATCGTGCAAAACTACACAACAAGTCGGCTCTCGTTTACGACAACCGAGACGTTTACATGCAAGATGGTATGGCACGGGAGTCATCAGTGCATGTGTCTGAACGGAGACGGTGTAAACAATTTTTGGGGGGCAGTTGTATCGAAATGACAAGTCTCTGGCGTTTTACTGTACTCAGAAGCTCAGATTGCACGCTTTTATCTAAGCTGTTCGTTCTCCATCTGATTGTCGGCGCAGCACTCGGCAAGGATTTGTGAGCAAATACACTTGCCGAAAGTGGGTCAAAAAGTTTTGCAGAGGATATTTATCTCAAGTACGGCGTTAGCTGTCGTATAGTCGCTTAGTGAAGCCACGCTACACATGTAGTTATTGACTCAAACAGTACACGCAGATCAGAAATGTGTTGCGCAGACACTAGCGACTTAGTGTAGATGTAGTAGCAATAGGGCAAATAAAAAAATGAAATTGCATGCACCAGCCGGCACGTGTACACAAGGTACATTGTGCATCGCTATCATCACTTGGTATGTTCGGCCTAAAAATTTCACCAAGTTAGCGATCAATGTCATTGTCGGTTCTGCTCGCGTATATGCGCTAACTACCACGCAGCGAGCTGCCAGACGCATCGGCGGTCTTTGCACCTTTTCGCCCGGTGGGACGGTCGCTGAAGTGTCAAATTGTATATAACGAATTAATTGTATTGTGATTATGTACCATCTTGAAATGTTATTGCGAAGTAAACAAATACCAATAAAGCAAATGCCACGTAGAACAACACTGCTCTTCGCCGCTAGTCTATTAGGGAAGCAAGGTTTACGGGCTCTATGGCCATGAGGCGCCGCTTATAGCGCTTTACGGTAGTCGGAATGGCAGCGCAAGCTGGAATACTAAGTTGTTCAACCTGGGTCAAAATCAGATGCCAACTTGCGAGTGAAAAAGACGGCGGGCGTGAGATGTGCTGTATAATGATGCTATGTTCTAAAGTGTGTAGATATTCCTTTTCTCACTTTATTTCTTTCGGGTCTTAAACCGAAGACTAGCCTTGCACCTGAAAACACTCCTCACGTTTAAATTTTTTTTGGCGTTATTATTAGCCAAGCCACTGAGACTCATATTTGAAAGATTTTACAACGACGGTGCGGTGCCCAACTTTTTTAGATTTAGTTGTATCACCTCTCTGTAAAGTAAGGGTTCGAAAGCGGATGCTAAGTGTAACCTAAATCACTATTAATTTTCTTAATTTTAGACCGCTTACTTGACCCAGCTATGCACGGCTTCATCACCCATCGGTCTACATGTATTCAGCTTTTAGAGATGACCCACGACTGCGCTGCTTAGTGGCTGTTTTAGCCCTTCTCTCTGTATAGGATGTTTGTTTTAGACATAATAAAACACTTGCTACCTAACATCAAAAATCTTATATATGTAAATGACTTTAAAATTAAATTGAATATGTATATGACTAAAATTTTATTATTCTCTTTGCCTAGGTGACTTCCATGCTGTTCGGCAGTCGACTCTCGGCGGAATTTCTCGATGGTGTTCTTAAACATAGCATGATTCTCTCATTTTTCAAATGAGTTATACACGTGACCTAGGCGTACACATTACGCTTAATCTTAATTTTAGCCACCCTATTACTAAGATTGTGAAGGCGTTGCGCCTTGTCATTACAGTTGTAAATCTCCTGTTTTTTCCAAACTCAGATATTGTTCTCCTGTCTAAGAGCAATATAATCAAGCATCTGACTATAGATAGAATATGGAATGCCGCGTGATAATGTAGGAGTCATATCAAAAACAACACTGATTTCGACTGAAAGTCGGCGACTAGCCTTTTCGAACAGTCTTCTTGATCTTGACACCCCATTGTGATTGCAGTATTTGATCGGATGTTGACAGAGCGTGGATATAGCAACTTGAACCTACATGAAGATGTTTTCTTCTAGAGGACGACATGCGCGTCAACGGTTGACGAGTGACTAAACCGAGTCAACCTTTGGCGAGCAGCATGAACGAGCCCGGTGTGCGCTTCGTCTGGTATCCAACCAGAACCTGTGTCGAGTAGATTGTGAACAAACACAACCATGGTTGGTTGAGCAACAGACGTCAAAGGAACGATCTTCAGCGAAGATCAGCTATTCCTCTCACTGTTAGCGCCAGTCAAACCTTTAATAGGATTACACAATATATTTTGTTTTCCCCGGAAACGATAGCGTGTAGCTAGGAAACTACAAGTTTGCGGTTAACTGCGCGTCTCCAGCTAACGCAGAACCGGGTTCTTGCAGAGCAGAGCGCAAATTTACATATAGAGTAAGCTGTGCTCCAGAACTAAGTGAGGCACTGTCAAAGTGCATTTTTAACGACCCTCGTACCCGACGTACTACTTACTACTTTACGCATTGCGATAAAAGTCTGACAGCATAGTTCTGAGGCACATAAAGCTAACATACGTGCTCAGCGTTGGGTGATCCGGGGATCCCCCACCCAAGCAGAAAGCAGCAGGCCTTGGTCGAGTCTTCTTTGACGAGAATAGATTCACTCTCGACTTAAAAATTGCCTAGCAAAGTGACTGTTGGCTTGCCTACGATCCAGAAAATGTCCTTATTGTGGGACAGATCAAATGTTCAGTCCGTTCGTTTTTTGTTTTTGTTATTTTTTTTGCATGTAGACGCATTGTAGTAGTGTAGTGTCTAGTAACGGAGAAGTAATGGCAACATACTCTTGTGAAAATGACCAAACAGTGACACAGGAAGTTTAGTTGCATCTTCTGCTACTTTATAGTGGAACCGTGGATACATTCTATGTTTAAGGGTTTGCAAAACGTGTTTCAGCAGTTCGGCACGTCACCCGCTTGCACCAGCCGTTTAGTGCAAGGTGGCTGGCGAAGCATGTAAACATAGCAAATAGTCTTTATCTTTCTCTCTCTCTCTCTCCCTCTCTCTCTCTCTTCATGTGTGTGTGTGTGTGCACACGACTCCTTCAACTCAAGTTTGTTTTTCCATCTCCAATGCAGGCATCTTTTTCTTTTTCGCTTCCCTATCACCTTCTCTCTCTATCTTTCTCTCTTGCGCTTTTTTATTGCTCCGTTTGCTTCCCTGGCCTACCAAGAAGGAGACGAGCCAGGTAGGGATGAGCCGGACCGTTTTGTATGGTCACGTACAGCATAAACGCAACTGTCAGCAGCAACGTGTCTGCGTGCATCGACGTAGTCAAGCATGGAGCTGTTTTAGCGTGCGAGCTTTATACACACGTGCACTGCAGCAGCAGCAGCGGCGGCGGTGATGATGAGGAGGAGCGATTCTCCCTATGCAAGCCATCTACGCGGGGGCGCAATAGCGGAGCAATAACGGTCTGGCGTGTTACGTCAACGCCGGCAGTTTTTTCGGCGACCAGGCTCTCCGGAGCGTTTTGTCGCACGTTTTACTTGTTTTCCCTCTACCGAGGTGACCTGTGACGACCGCTGCGCCAATTATGCGCCATTCTTCGAACTAGACGTTTATTCTTGGCTTCCCGTGTCTCTTCCCGCTTAAGCCGAACGCCGCTTGAATGGGTGCAAGCATGACAAAACGTCAGAGTATGTTTAGATAACGACGTATTATCGGGTAGGGTACGTTCTAAATAAGGGCTACAAGGCTGTGTGTGCGGCACATTGTTGCACGATATTGTCAATACTAGTTTTGTTAGCTAGCGTAAGGAGAAACTATTCATAAGCTTTCAGACAAGCAATTGACTAGCCTCAGCTAGCGCTCAGAGATGATCCAGCAACCTCTGCGTGATTAAACACAATTGAAGTAAAGATACAAGTGTGCATAGCACAGGTACAATAATAGTAGTAATAGTACACTATATGGTCAGTCAGTAACAAATTAAGATTCAAGTATGGAACTATAGTGCAACTCCAGTTAAGTAAATCGAGCTTAGTCTATTGTTGAACGACTGTGTAGTAGCGTCAATCTTTATCGCCAACCAGGGAAGACAAACGTCACATTCTCGCGCATGCTTATGTTTCTTCAGCATTCTCTAAACGCATAGCCAGAAAAGACGGAGAAAATCCGCGGGGAATCTGACACGCCACGGACGTCGAGAGCACTGCAAGTCTTCATCTTACGCTAACGCGTCGTAAGTACTTAGTACTTAGAACTTAAGTATAGTTAACGCAGTAAGTAATAAGTACTTAGAACTTAAGTATAGTTAACGCAGTAGGTAATAAGTACTTATAACTTAAGTATAATAAACGCAGGTTTTGCGTAACTGGCGTGCTTGCACGTTTCGACCTAGTGCCTGCTGGGAGAAAGAAAATACTGACCTCGCACACGAGCACTGAACAGGGCCGGGTAGTCTACACTGGCTTCGCGTCCGACAAACGTGACGCCACGGTATGCCATGGCCGGTACGGTGTCAAACGCAGTTCAAACGTGAAGTCCACGTGCACTAGTCTCCTAATATCTAGTTGCTAACGAAAGACGCCCGGCCGAGAAGCTCGAACCCCGAAAAACTCGGAACAGATGCATTCAAATCTGCATGCCTCTTTGAAAGTACAACCGATTTTGGCGTGGCGACCACCGCCACTTCTACGTTCCAGTTTGACGTGAGGACTATTCGCACGTCTATCTACACGTTGGCTGCGCGTAAAGTTTTCGCGCTGACCCTCAGCCAAGATTTAATGCCTACGGGGCTGTTTTTTGCAGATTGCTTCATAGACGGACCCCCATAAATTCAAATCGGTGCAACGGTGGATGGGGCTCGAACCTGCGCACCTATGTGTCTCCTTCGGTCGGAATGCACTACCACGCCACCGGGCTCGACATGGCTGCGCGTGCACACTCACTTCACTACGTCGCCTAACATCTACGATATACCATCCACAGACCGCATTCAGACGGGAAGCTCAATGTCTCTCTCTAGTAGTATATATATATATATTTGCCAAAATGTTTGTCGTGATAAATCTCTCTGTATGGCCTGCTGCCGGTTGCCGACTTGAAACGATCCGTTTATGTTTATCTTGGGTGGTTCCTCTAAGCCCCGCTTTAAAGTGCTGAACTACTATAGCTCGGGCTCCTATAGTTTAACGGACGCGGTGTTCCCCACGCAATGCTTCGCCTCGTCCCGATTCTTCTACTTGCCCTCGGTTTTTATGACCACTTTTTTCATTGCTAGTTGACCGCGGTCCCATACCTTCCTATCTTCTAGTTGAAATGGATTCGCAGTAAATTCGTGTATTGTACTTTTCCGTTGCTCGCTCAGTCTCCTGTTGAGTGATCCTAACTCACTTGCAAATTTAACAATTTAAATCTGACTCCTTATGGCTTTACTGCTTCTCATAGACGTGTCGCGCCAGTTTCGTCAGGCCTTCCTCTTTCTTCTAGCCTGTGTTGTTTGCTGCAAATCGAGATGACGGCTCAATTTACGCCTGTAAAGTAGCTTGGTTCCAGACTGTCTGTCGTCGCGTTACGCTGTCGGCGCTGTGTGGTATGTTTACCACCATAGTTAACCGCATCTAGGAGTAACTAGTAAACTGAAAAATGGGCAATTGTCGGTGTCGGCCACCATCCTGCTATGAGTTAATCTGTATTCTTATAGAAAATTTTGAAACTATTGGCTGATAAACGGAAGGCGACAAAACTGTCGGGCGCTTCCTGGCAGTGAAGTGGTTCGTAAGGCATATCCAGTAAAATTGCATGTTTGCACGATAATTTAACCCAAATCTGCAAATTGTCGTATGAGGTTTAGGCCAACTTATTTAGGGGTCGCCTTTTTCGGTTGTATATAATTACACACGGCTTAAGAACTTGAATTTAGTGAATTTGATTTTATTCAATAAAATATATCGTATAACAATTATTTGTATCGGATCGAACAGCTTGTTGAGAGTGCGAATATCATCGCGATAGAATTAAGTAACAGTACTGCAGTTTGAAGAAGATAGGGGACTGACACTAAATGCTTCAAATTGAGAAAAAGCAAGCACTTTAAAAGGCCATAGGAATACTCCGTGGTAAACACGTGTAGACCTAAATAACTTAGAAGTTTTGGGAGCCCCGCGAGGGGGGACGGAATTTCACATACACTCTTTATGAAGAAAAAGACCCTCATCAAAATTCAACCATGACTGACAAGCATGCATTCTGAGACTGCGACTTGCATTTGCAGGTATCGTCTGCGGTTATCAACATTTAATTACATACTACATGTCCTGCGTTGCTTTGCCCTGAAGAACTAATCGCCTATGATGACGTGAGCAGAAAGTCCTGAACGTCCTTTTAGAACATCTGGCAGAGGGCAAGTCTTCCGATACGTGAAGGTGGTCTGAGAATTAGAAGATTTATTGACCTGGCCACTATCTGCTTCGTTGCTGCACTTACCCAATTCGGTCCGGTATAATGTAGATGAGCGCAAAGTAGCAAAGAGATCTTAGAGGGGCTTGCTCCCCGAAGAGACTGGCGAAGCAAGTGGCGGGACCATTGCATTATAGTCATATGGGAACTCCTTAGCTTGGAATGCGGTTTTGTGCAACAATTGCAACATTGTTTAACATGCAATAATGATATTAATTAAAGTATATTTAAATTTCTTGTATACGCTTGTGTATGTGCTTGTAGCGTGAATATATACGTGACAACATTGGCAAACGATCATTAATCGGGGGTGTTCTGAGTAGCAAAAGTGTCTCCCCCCACTTCTTTAGCGGCGACTATTTAGTGACCCGCTGTGCTGCCTCGGATAGTCAAAGCTCATCGACAAACTGCATCTAGTCTAACTGTGGTGCTACCATAGGCAGCGGAAGGAATAGAAGGATATGTTCGTTTGGCAACTCGAATACGCAAATCTTGGCGACAGCCAACCGCTAACCTTTTTCTGTTGATCAATCTTATAATTTACTAATAGTAGCAGTCACAGTAGCAAATCGGCGAGCAATAAAATTTATTTTATGTTAATTAATGTTTATATAGTGCGAACAAAATGTACGTGTTGGTATCAACAGTTTTAGTGCGGTGGACCAAAAGCCAACATGGCTGTGTGCTTGCATCAGACGTTCAGACGACATAATTATGAACTTAGAAGTTATCAAACTGCATAAACCAGTGCGCACAGAAACACTGGATTTGACTTCTGGAATTACACCTTTGCCGAACGCCAAGAGTATTTTGTACTTTCGTTTCTATAGTAAAAAATCGATTACAGACCCCTTTCTGTCCGTGAATAACAACATACAAATGGAAATAATAAATAGTCTGCAGATTACGTCTACACAATGATCCCACAGGTTAGCAATTTATTTTAGATAGCACCTATTGGTGCGCAATACGCAAAAAAGGTTGTCACACAGTTGAGTGTGTATTATTGCCGAGTAACGTGAGTATCGTATTTTTATGTTAAACTTCGGTGTTTTGTCATTCAAAAGAGATTCCAAGAAATAAGGCTATTGATGATCTAATAAACGCAATGAATGTATTTTCTGATTGCGGACCCGTAGCATGAATACATCGCTTGCAAATATAATGCAAGTGCTTGAAAGCAACGTCCCACGGCTGACATTTGCTAACGCCGGTTTTGTAAGAGGCTAATACATTGGTGTAACAAGAAACACATCTAGTAATTTCATTTAGTTTATGTACTTATGTTGTTTTATGTATAAAATCAACATTTCGCCGCTTTTAGGCAGAGGGAAGTGTTTTGCCTTATAGGAAATAGAACATTTTATACGTTACGGTCGTGTGGATTATCAGTTTTGACTGACGACTCAGCGTAATCCCTTTCCTTCTCCCTTAAGAGAAGGAAGTGAACGGCATAGTTTTGTGGTGTAAATCCAACTTCTTTATATTGCCAGGAGACGTCCCTCAGAGACAACATATTCAAGGCTTGATCATTAAGTTTTAGGGACGGACCTCCTTAATAGGGAGAAGAGAGCAAAAGATTTATATTAAAATGTCTTCTTGAGCCGTAGGCGCTTCACAGGCTGGATAGTATGCCGTCGGGCATACTCCTCAATATGTAAAGGGTCTAAATGTGGCGTTAGAAGTGATACGTTTCATCGCACGTCGATCGAGATTATGCATATATATATGTATATATATATATATATATATATATATAGCGCGCCTCACAGTCACCTCACTAGCAGGGCTGGCGCACACATCATAAAATGTCTGATAAGTTTAATAATTGCATTTCGGCGTGACTGCGAAGCTCTCTATTGGCCAACTACAGAAAATGAAACAAGAGTAACTGCTTTACATAATATTATTACAAAAATACATTTGGATTTATTCATGGAGTTAACGATTGTTTCCGCGCGATCGTTTGGACACTGGTTCTCTAACCCGGGATTTGCCAAGTATTACTATGTGCCTCCAACAGATGGTGTATTTCCTTGCTAAATGTCGAGCGACAGCTTTTGACGCAGGAATGCTTTTGAGTTACTCGCCAAAAGGTTAAGGCCCCGCGCGCTGAATCAGGTTGCGCGTAAGGAGGCCTGCACCTCCCACAGTCTCAAACGCCACCAGAAAAAATGTGCAAATAATCAATGTCAAAGTATTTTTTGCATTTGTTAGCTTCTGCTAATCTGAAACCATGACGTCGTTTGTGTAAAGGAGTAATGGTTGTGCAGAGTGCGGCACTTATTTAACATACATTTTGACGTACGTATATATCTAAAAATCTTTGTCACGTTAGGCCACATATGTTTCTGGAGCCTTTCCAATCCTGAACAGGTAGACCTGGAACTCTCCGTGACCCGCCTGGGCCTGGTTGGTTGATAAAAGTAATTTTTCCCTCGGGTCAATTTAGCCATTCTTTGATTGTTGGTAGAAGCCTCCGGAGACTGGCGCCTGAAGCACCCTCCTCCAGGTCGTTCTATTCCTCCTGCTATAGGGCGATGCTCAGTTGTCGTTCATCTTCCTTCTTGAGTGTAGGTTCTTTTCCCAAACGGCGGCGGTTTCCTGCCCTTGGATCCCAGGAAACCGTTCAGGCGAGTAGAAGCGCCGTCCCTGTGCTTACCGCCCGATACGTCGTAATCACCCTAAAGGCTCCGACCCTTTAAAGCTGGCTCAGGCGGTTTTGTTGCCGTTAGTAAAGTGTTTGAAGACTTAGCCGGAGCTCCGCGTAGCGCAACTGACTCGACCATGGACATGATGATGCGTCGCTTGGATTGCCGTGGCCCAAAGGTGTTAGTAATGAGTGGTTATTGGCAATTTTGGGGACTTTCTCCGTTGTCCGGCGCAATCAATAAGTGCCCCGGAGACCCCGATCCAAGGTACCTTTTCGTGCATACGATGTTGATTATTGATATTAAGGCATAGGTGAAGAGCGGGACACTTCCCAGGGCCTACAAGGTGAATTGCCACGGCCTACAAGATGAATAGCGGGGGCTTAAGCAAGCCCTGCTTTTCATATCCAGTGCGCGATTTCGGCGATTACTTTATTCGCACGCTTCGCTAGCAGGTTTGGTCTCCGGGCCTGGCCGTCCAGAAAGAGGTCGCCGCCGTAGGCAAAAAGATCGGCGTCGAGAGGAAAATCGTCGTCAGCTATTTTATAGCAAGGGCCCCTGTATATAGTTTTTTAACACCCTAACGTGGCCGCCAGTTGGCAAACCACTAAGGAACAGGCGATCGGATATAATAGGCCATCTTTTTTTTGTCGGAACTGCCGAAAGATCTGTTAGGATTTTTTCTTTTGTTACTGGCGACTTCTGACACGGAAATGACAAGTTCGTGTCGGGTGTTGGGGGTTCTTCTCCAGCAAACTGCGGCGAGTTGAGAGCAGCATTCTGGCGCTCTGCTGAATGACGCGCAGTCTTGAGCGAGCTTTGCTTGCGCGCCGTCGTTAAGTTCGCACACAATTTCCAAAAGTGTATTTTTTCACAGGTTCTGCTTTACGAACAGTTTAAACAGAAATAATTTACACATTTTTTTATTATGAAGTTTATTTGCAATTCCGTTTTGAGGCTATATATCCAGATCAACAGAACAAATGCAGCTAGAGCACCTTATAAAGCGTTAAAAGTGTTTAATGTTTATTGGCATGCGGCCGGCATAGCAAATAACAAAAGCTAGCTCTTCAGATAAGAACTTACTTCTCTGTTCAAGAACAATGTGTTTGCGCATTTTGACACCTACGCTTTAGCAGCCATTATTTTATTTAATGTATCCAAGTTTTTTTATTAGATGATTTCGTAGAGATGTACTTTTTTAACAAACTAAGTAGTTACAAAAGGAGCGTTTGCCACGTCTTTCGCGTCTTTCGCAACCTGGGCTTTTTAATTGGTAGCCCTGCGAAATGTATTATTTTGCTTCGCGTTTCAATATGCATGCTGTAAAGTTTTGGCATTGAAAAGACCAAGATTTGGCTTATGTCACACTATGGGAAACGGAAATAAAGTTGTACTGACCATAATTTGTAATTTTAGTGCTTTATTAAGAAAGTTATTATTCTGAAAAAAATGTAGGTGAATTAAGTTATATTTTTACTTAGAATAAAATTATGAAAAATTTCGTTTAAAGACAAATCAAATAGTTAAAAATATTGATTAAACAACTTTGAATTTTATAATAACATTTGTACATATTGCCTGTAATTTTCTAAAGTTGAAGTTTCTGTGCTGCTAAACTAAGCTAACTTGCCTTAGCAATAAGGCATTACACTATTACTTCAGCGGTTTGACTTGTCTAGCTCCTGGCTTTTGGTTCTTCTCAACTTTGTACAGACCTTGTGGTCTGCAGAGTAAGTACTTACCCATTAGCTTCGTCATCCAAACCGACGAATCAAGCTGTGTTTTCCCATAGTGTAGCATGACCAATGTTTATCCCCCTTACCAATGCAAAGTTTTCAAAGACAAATGCCGCGGCATGCCACGCCAATTGTTAATGTCTGTGGTGGTCTGAATATATTTCTGGCATCTCTTTGCATATCCCTAGTATTTGTGTGTATGTACGTATATATATATATATATATATATATATATATATATATATATATATATATATATATATATATATATATTCAATTGCAACTGCTATACGATTTTCGAATAGGTGCCCTTACTGTAAATACAGCTTGTGCAATCCGCGCAAATCCGACAGGTCAAACGGAGCCGCTCGCGTTGCCTGTCGGATTTCGTCATATTTCTTTACTGCCACGTTTTGCGTAACAACGCTTGTTTGCCTCAAACTCGACCTTTTAAAGATTGCCGTGGTTGTTCTCTTCCTCAAGGTGGACATGGAGGTGGGCAACCGGCAAGTAATCCGTTATTGTTCGGATTCCAAATTTGAGTCCAAACGTGCCTTGGTTTCAATGCAACTTTGCCACCGTTTGCTAAGCATTAAATATAAGCTACCAGTCACTTATAGTTGTGATCATATGGACGACTATTATTGTTAGTATTACTCCTATAACTAGGATCAATAAAACATTTACTAGTCCAATAACCACGATCAACAAAACAGAGCGCTCTGCTTACTACTTGTTTTCTGATTATTGGGGGGGGGGGGAGAGTGAGGAAAGTAAAAGCTCATACAAAAAATTAAAGCAATTAACTTGTGTGTGGATATTTTTACACACTAAAAAACTCAATCCTGCCCACTCTCCGAGTTCAGAAATGTATGGCGTCACTTCGAGATCGTGGGAGCCTCGTGTTTAACCGGCTCTCATGGATCTCTCGTCCTGGCTACAGTTTGCAAACCCTTGGGAATGCGGCAAGTCGTCTTACGGAGGGCTAGGTCGCATAGGCCCCTCTTTGGAAAACCCTCAGCTCGGCTACCCGATGGCAGCTGCGTTTCTCCGTGGCGCGCGCGGCAATCTAATAAGTAGGTGCCTGTTGCCCTCATATGCAGCGGCATACTTCATCACATGACCAACAATACTCCTACTGTCGATTCTCCTGCGTGGTGATACGTCGAACTTCTGCAGAGTAAAACGGGACCGTTCTTCTTATTGTGCATGATACCAGTTTCACTACTACCGGAAATTGTATTAAAATTATCAGATGTAGCAAGCTTCATGTAGTTTCATAAAAAAAAATAACTTGATAAACTATAGTCACAATTTTTCTATAATATATTACGTGTATGTTACATGTATATATGTAACATACAAGGAGCTCTCTGATATATATATATATATATATATATACATGAGAGTTCGAATGTGCCAAAGTACAATAATTTCATTTTGCGAACTCTTCTTAATATCACAATATATATGAAATAGCCCCTCCCCCTTCCATTGGAAAAAATGACTTTCCACCGAGTTTTGCCATACCCTTCAGTTTTACCCTATCTTCCACGGACACCCTATATATATATATATATATATATATCTTTTTTGTGAAATCGTTTTCTCCGGACGCCAAATTTATTTAAAGTCAATAATTCCTTGTTGAGCCTAAGACATCCATATCTACATATTATCAACGATTGTAACAATTAAGGATATTTTGCAGAAAAGGCTCCCGTATCTGCCCTACATCCTGCATATTACATAATGGTGTTTATTAGACTTCTCTAATGTTTTACTTGTGCTGCGAGGCTCATCCAAATACAAATATTTTTAGTATATTTAGCAAAACTAAGGGTGATATTTCGGCATCAAATAATTTGTTTCAAACCTTGTATATGGGTGCGTTAAAACATTGTTTACAGCACTTCTGGTAGGGTAAGCGATATTAGGACACGGCTTTGCTATAATGTGTCAACATATGTATATTTCATAAAAATGCAATACATCTTTATCTCTCTACATGTTCTTAGTAGTTGCCTTATAGGCCAAATCAAATATATTTCGTATGCACCTTTTCTGAAAAGCTACTTCGATATTCGACTTCAATGAGACATCGTACAACAAGACACCACATTTTAAGTGTGAAAAAATAAATACACGATTTTCTCGAGGGAGGCAACGGGTCGTAACCTATGCAAAAGTAAAGCCTATGTCCTAGGTTTGGTTATCATATGTTTAATATGACTTTCCCATTTGATGTTATTCTAAAACGTCTGCCCAATGTACTTAAAAAAAAATTCCTTTTGGGGCTGACTCTCAGCCAAGATTTAACGTCCATGGGACTGCTTTTCGCATTGCTTCATAGACGGACCCCCAAAAATACAAATGTGCAACGGTGGGGCTCGAACCCGCGCACCTATGTGTCTCCTCCGGTCGCGAGGCGCAGACGCATGCCACCACGCCACCGGGCTCGACAATGTACTTATAGCTGCTTACCTCACCAGCTATCGAACAACTGCAGTTTTCTAAGATCTAAGTTCGAGCCGGCAATATCGATAAAGCATAGTCTGATATGATTATTACATCTGTTCAATGGCAAAAGTTTTCAACTTTCATATCAACATAACGACCCAAGGAAGGGCATAGCTGGCAGTCAAGGTTAGGTGGTGGTTCAGCAGTGTATCCTGTCTTGATTTTAATACTTTCGTGACTCTTTTTTTAACATTAAGACATATATTATTGTTTTTTGCAACTAGAGATTGATTATAGTCATAGCACGCGTTACTTTTTCTATAAGCTCATTTCTAATATCACTGCAAAACAAGTGCAGATCGTAATGTATATATTAAAAGTGTTAGCCTTCTTCGCTCTTCCCTAAATCCAAATTGTCCCCGGATAAATAAGGTCGTTTTTAAATGATACAACTAGTTGGGAATTTAATATGTTTTGAGAATTTTGCCAAATAAAGTCGTAATAGAGATATGCCTTATGTTATCAAATCAAAGTCTACCGCCTTTATAAAGCGGCATAACAAAAGGAGACCATATATATATATATATATATATCGCACGATATTTTTGACCATGTCTATGTATTGATGGAGGTGTCCTGAATGAGCTAAATGTAGCAGTCACCACGCGGAAGAGTGACCAAATGTTCAACGCAAAGGCAGACACCGTGATATCCTGGACGGGCTTCGAACAGGGCTTGGCAGTTAGACACACTGGGTCAGGTCAAAGGTTCACCTGGGTTAAGGTGGATGAAGTGGTAGTTTTTTACTGCTGCCATTTCTCATTTAATAAAGGCCGGCGGGTATCAGAAGACCTCCTTGCCGGAATTTGAAAGCTTCCTTGCGAAGCTTGCCGAGCGCGTGAGCGACCAAGTTATCATGAATGACTTCGTAACGGCAAGCATGGTATGGTGGAGCCGACACACGTCGGAGAGGGCACATAGTTTACAGGAACGGATAGCCGAGAGATCCCTGCTAGTACTTAATGGCAGAGTGGCTGCTACTGTTTCCACAAATGACTAGACAACTTTTATAGAACTAACTCTGGTCAGCGATTCAGTGTTTCCTACGATAGGGGAATGGCTCGTCGCAAAGACGAGGAGAACCTGACAAATCACAGATACATTGGTTTAAAACTCCAGACAACCAACAAAAGCTCGCCATAAAGATTCTCAAGGCTGAGTTAGATGAGGGCTGTAGCGGGCTTAAGGAAAACCAAGTGAATGAGCGTCGGATGTCTGCCATGCTCACTGCGGCATGCGAGAGGGCCCTTTGCATTGGTACAAACGCTCTGCGCATCCAAGTACTGATAAGATAAAGAGTTCGTGGAAGCAAGAAAGGCACGTATTAAGCTTCAAAGGATTTACAGGAGGACGCGGAACTAGCTGGGTAGACAAAGCAGAGGTGAGACAACCTTACTTCCAACTGGTCAAGTACAAGACCGCCCGAACCAGACTGCAAGGACACATCACTGAAAACAAGACGCGAACGTGGATAGAATTGAAAGGTGCGGTGGACAGTGACATATGGGGACTACCGTACAATATTATCATGATCAAGCTTCAGAGAGCTCCCTTGAAGCTTTCGCTGGACCTGCTGCTGCTGGAACGAATATCTGCTCTCTGTCTCACTCAACCGTGAAGTGGCAATGAGGAGTGCCCGGTTGTTCTGGAGGATATTCCGGAGGTAACTCGAAAAGAGACCAGACGGGCTGGTGAACGGCTGAAGCCTGGAAAGAACGCTGGCCTTGACAGCATACCCGTGGGCTGGCCAAGCCATTCGTTAAGCAGTGGCCGAAGGTTTTTTAGGCGTTGGCCAAGGAACTGTGTCGAAAATAGGGTTTTTTTCAGGCAATTGAAAAGAGCAAGTCTTGACTTCATTCATAAACCCGGACATAGGACAGTACCCTTGGCGTACAGGCCCACATGCTTTCCGATACCTTGACAAAGACCTTAGAAATCGCTGAATAGATATTTTAATTCAATAAAAGAACGCGAATACTTCCAAAAGGAAATTGGGCGATTTGCAGACAGTTGATTAGGGATTTAACACCAATCCTCTTTGGCGTTAAATCCCTAATCACCTAATAATAACGTTCGCTATGTCCTAGTCACCGGTCGCTTTCGGTCGTCACCAGAACTCAGTTTTGTTTTCCCACAATATCCATCGATAAGATGCACTGTCAATAATTTCTACTGTACAAATCGTAAACACATAACGTTTGAGACTAAAACGGCTTACTTGTTCTCTCGGAGACATGAATTCTATTTAAAAATTATTTGCGCAGTGTTTTATAGAAGCCGTTTTGCAGACTTTATAATAAATATATACGACGGAGGTTTTCGACGTGTGGATTGACCGATAAATTAAATTCTTTAATAAAGACAGAGGGTCAAAAGGAATATTTTTCTTGATAATTTTGATTGCTTTTATTAAAACTATTTTCTCTATTTTTCGACTTGTATTTTTATCAGTACGTTTAGCTGTTCAACTTGAAACTTTTTGAAAATGTATGATGCTAGAGGGCCAAATAATTTACTCACCGTCGTCTGGTTATAAAATAATAGCGGTGACAGATCTCTTGTATGAAGACATCGCTCCATTTCAATGGTTGATTACTTTTTAATTGTTTTTGGAAACATAGTGCTGCTACACCTGATTTGATACCTCGATGACCTAGGTCTTCCTTTATATCGATCAGTTCTACGTTTGTAAAGGCACAGATCGTGACAACACGTGGTTGACTCTGTCGACGTTGTCTTTTCGTCGACGCTCCTGTCTAGATAATTTAGCAAATTTATGCTACGTCATTCTTGGTGCGCGTATGTCGCAAGTAAAGGTCCCAAATTGATAGACTACTGAGCGCTTACAATGATCGCCCCTCTTTCACATCCTGAGGTAATGTATATCCGATCCCACACGCCCTTTGCGGGCGATCGCACAGTTTTTTTTGCAGCCGAGTTGAAAACGACCTATGTGTGACTCCAAGCTATTGAACTGATGTCTTGTGCAACTCTTATTGTTAAGATTTAAAAAAAAAAAGATCAATAATGAGTCTGCACGATTGTTTCTATTTTCATATACAGGTACTAAATGTCGCGCAGGGCGATGGGCTGACTTTCCCGTACTGTACGCAGATAATGTGGTAATATTCAGTTGCAACCTTTTCAGAGTGAAACAAGTTCGTCAAGGTCGACTAGTTACACTCATGGATGAAAAGGGCATATAGATTAATTGGGAAAAGACAGTAGCCATGAAATTTCGAAGAAGCGGCCGTCCAGCGGTGACGTGCGTCAAATGACGGGAAAGGAATTAAAATTTGTGAATACATTTACATACCTAGGGCTCACCTTATCAACAAGAGACAGCAGCTTTTAATCACACATTCAAGAAAGGATTAGGAAGGCCACCATCGCAGCTGCGGTAATTAAAATTTGTTTTTTCATTTTTTTTTATGCATGCTTTTTCTTCATGCAGCAGTTGCTTTTTTAGGGGCACAGATAGCACTCATATTTTACTAACATGAGATAAGGTGGGAGTGCACGATTTGTGTTTAATTGATGGTGTAAGGCTTTTCTTTCCGGTGGTTCGGTCCGTAGCCAACCTGCCAAACGCTCTGAAAGACTATAATGTGACATTAACACACTTCCCCAGCCCGTGTGTTAATAAAATAAGAGATACAAAAAAACTATGCAGATACCAAAGCACAGTATGAAAAAATTGCAATTTAGAAAGGAAGAACGTAAAATGTACGGAACCATCACAAATAATACAGCGGTCGTAGACTACCTACACAAAAGTAAGAGCTGCTGTGGTTGAAGATTGGTTGTTTTAATTAAGCTAGGGGGCATCTGGTGTTACAGGCGTGCTAAACGCGACTTGCAGTCAAAGGCAACGCATTAAGGCTATGCATTCATGTTGCAAGCCCTACAAGTGGGCGGGCAAACGGTAGAGGACGCACAGTTACACCTCTGTATAGCATATGGTCAAATGAAAAAGACACATGTCTTCTACAGAAGAGGCAGGCGGTGTGCACTGTTGTTGGAATTTCTGCTCGAGAAGCAATATTGTGCCAAGAGAATACACAGAATACATTATATTCATAGTATTTTCCATGGCACGAACCTTGACCAAATAGGCTCGAGTAGAGATATAACTGAATAAATGCTTAAAGCATCATGCTGCTCACCTTCGATAGATTGTATATTATTTACTCATGCAGTGCTATCTTGTATGTATTTGTAGTTAGTTAGTGTTTCTTGTTTAGGTCCGTACATTTTCCGAAGAGCCGCTTTGAAGAATTACAATCTCGGCAAAAAGCTTTCAATGTCTCTCTTGTGCGCTTTCCTACCTGACAGCCGTGGCCATTACTTAAAGTTTCGATAGAGATAAATTTTGATCATTGTTGAGTAGTTCGCTTGCGTCTCGCGACCGAAGGAGGCACATCGGTGCGCGGGCTCAAGCCCCACCGTTGCAAATTTGTATTTAAGGGGGGCCGTCTATGAGGCAATGCAAAAAATCAGTCCCGTAGATGTTAAATTTTGGCTGAGAGTCAGCCCAAAAATTTTAATTTAAAATTTTAGGGGTGGGTAAGATGTAATAGAACTCACCTGTTTTTAATATTTGGCTGGCCAGAGGCTACTCTACCCAATGTCGCTTCATATCTACGTTTGGCCAGAACCACGCGCCAAAGTCATTTTGCCATAAAATATGAGGGAACTTCTCCAGCAGAGAAATATAACAGCAGCAGCACAAAACCACGTTAAATCGAACAGATCCATCAAGAAAAAACGAACTTTACCCGAAAACGGATTTGATGCCACGCTGATCTGTTCTTTTCGGATACCATGGCCTATTTTTTTCTAATTGGGCCCGTACTTTAGCCGCTTAAGCCGTCGTCATACCTAAACCGCCCCGTTCCCATCTCAAATCCACACACGTACTACTGTTACTACGAATTATACAGTACTTAGCAGTAGCCAGCTAGTTATGTATTATGTAGATAGCTCATCCAGCTCTATATAAAGTAAGGCTGGGTACGGGTAGCGCTATTTTCATAACTCCCATGTTATGTTTGTTCATCGTATAAGCGAGCCCGGATGCCACCATTCCTACAAGTTACCATGTACGAGAGCTTTTGTGGACGCGGTTTCTGTGCGAGCTTCTTTCCGTCTCGACAGCGGGATTAATGCGGCTGCTGCAGCTTGAAAGTATCATTCACGCACGCGGTCTTGTTTGTGTTATGTTTCCAACAGGAATCGCATCCGGTCGCCGCAAAGCGCCATTGTTTCCGGAGCAGATTGGCTACAGAGCCATGCGAAATGATTCGCGGGGATTCATTTGCGTCTAGCAGAGTATTCAACAAGACACACAGCGGTACGCGGAGATTGCAAACAACGCGTGGTAGAAGCTGCTAGTGGCGTTTCGCAATTTGCTCTGCCAGCCCCAAATTTCAGCGTAAACAGAGACTAAATACCCACTCTTAGTGGGCGTGTCTCTCGAAGATGCCCGTAAGATTTTTCTTCATTGCAAGTATGTCATCGAACGACGCCAAACGGCTTGCTTTAGGCACATAGTGGTGAAGGCACATAATGGTTTATATATAAACATAATATGTTAACAGAACACAAATACGCTCATATACGCCTGCTCATATACCCGTCTCCGTGATGGGGTAGGAATGATAGTGGTACGTGAGCTGAAGGGCGGGGGGGGACTCCGTGTCGTCCCGAAAATGTAAGGAACAGCGCGAGTGCGGAAGCTGAGACAAGACGCAACGCCAAAGCTGCAGGAAAGCTGCACACAAACAGACTCATCGAGCATCATCACATAGCACATAGTGCCACACAGCATACGCATGAGGATTAGGGCTCCTTCTGTCGGCATTCTGCCGAGCTCTATTCGTTCGACGAACAGCAACCCCACAACGTACAGTGGTGGCGGGGAAACAACCTGTTGATATCACCCGAGGAAGCGTTCGTCGGCGCGACCGCTGTCAAGACGGGGCAGCCATCCGACCGACCGCAGCGCCCTCTGGCCAGCGGGTCGCGCGTGCAGCAGCTCTCCCCATACGACGTCAACGCTGGCTTCCCCCGCCGACCGGCCAGAAGGAAACCGGCGGGAGAAAACCGACTTGATCGCGTCGCTGTCAGTTCGCCGTGAGAAGTCGAAGTGGGTCGAGCTCGCGCCACGTGTTGTCAGCGGTTTGTTGTCCACACGTCCTGACCAGCATCCGTCTGATCCGTCTGATCAGACGGGGATCGCACAACACTAGTTGCTAGTGGAAAACCACGCCCCCGCAGCTGTGGATGATTCGTTGCGTTTTGTTGCGGAGAGTTGTCGAAAGGAATTGAGGAAGCTGACGATTGCCTTGAAGTGTCATGGTGATGGCGATGATGATGATGACGATGATTATGGTGATGGTAATGCGCAAATAGTCGGTTATGAGGCAGAGAAAGAGCGAGCATACGAGTGCGAGTGTAGAAAGCACAGAGAAAAGTAAGCACACCTTTGATTGATCGAGACCGCGATCAATCAAAACAGACCGTCCGTACTAGGCCAGACGCATTGTTAGCGTGATGTGAGAAAAAAGTTTACTGGGTTCACTGTGTCGTTGCCGGTTGTCGGCACATCAATGACCGCTTCACGTGTTTGTGTGTGTGTGTGCTGCCAGACCAATGGATGTAGTTATTATCTTCACGCGGGTGGGTTCAATGATGAATCGGATGTCAGTGTTCGGTTTGTCATCCTTCACCACCTGTTGTTGGGCCTTATCTGATTCGTCGTGTTTATCGAATTCGTCAGTGAAGAGGCAATAATCTCGCTTCGTACCGAGCGTGCGGATAATCGGATTACCAAGAGCAACCCGAACAACAACAACAACAGCGACAGCGGGAACCACGACAGCAGCAGCAGTAGCAACAAGAATGACAACAATAACAATGTCATCAGAAATACACGTAACACTGTAGCGACAACGCCACGGACAACAGCAACAACAACAACAACAACAAAAACATTGACAACATAGACAACAACAGCATTAAAAGTAACAACAACATATGCAACTACGATAATGATCATCATAGGGACGGCATCAACATCACATTACTCCACGAAAAAAAAACACATTTAGCTACATTGGAGGCATATTTCGTGGCAGTACCCAAAGTGTTGCCCAAGTGACAATCCCACCTGAGAGGCTTGTGGTATTATGTCCGCTGGATAAAGTTAGCAAAAGTCAAGTCGGGCATAGTTGTTGCACGAATTAGTGGCCACCCAACAACGTTGTTGCATCTATACCTTCTGTTGAGTTCTCTCTCTCTCCCTCTATATATATATATAAATATATATATCGGTCCACGTGCATGCAGTTACCACACAAATGGTCACTTACTGCTACGTTTGTCGACTGTCAGATGTTCTCCGGAAAAGAGACGGAAAAGAACGCCGACTCCTGTTGTTCTCCCTCGTCTAACGTTTATCTAGGCTTTGTTGCGATTTGGTCCTTAATAAGTCACCACTGATAGTTGGACGGTTGGATATGTCCCTGTTCCCTGGCTTTGATGGGCCCCTCTGACGGTAGCCTCGTCTGGCGGTGTTTCGCCTGTCGTGGCGCCTCTTCGATTAAGAGCTGCGTCACTGTCTACCTTCTGCATTATACGTGATTTGCATTTGGGTCTATGGTACCTGAAATAGTAGTTGACGTGACGACGTCAGAAGTAGAGTACGAAAATATTCCAACAAAAACCACAATAACGCGGAAACAATAGCAAACACAAATAGTAGCAGCAATGACAACAACAACACCGTCGATTCGAATAGCTACTCCTAACTGGAACTCACGTTCATGATAATAATCGTAATAATAATAGTAATAACGAACACGATGATGGCGAACCTAAGACGGTGCGTTTTGAGAGGGAGCAAACGAAAAAACGCAAGTATTGCCTTTGAAATTTCATGCAGGCGGTGACATTTTCCAAAGGATTATTTCTGTTCGATTGTCTCACTGCAACCTTGCCAATGGCAACACTGGTGAAATTCCTACCAGCACTCATAATAATAATCATAAGAAGAAAAAGAAGAAGAATCGAAGTAATACGAACAATAATGAAATAATAGTAATAAGCATAATATCGACTACAATAGCCACATCAACAACAAAAACAACAACCACAACAACAACAATAACAACAACGACAACAACAACAGCCACATCAACAACAACAACATCCATGTTTTCTCAACTCCCGTCGACGCGACAGCGCATCTGTGCGCAAAGTGCCAGACGAGGCCAGGGTAGCAGCATCACCGCCTATTACCGCCTGTTCTCTGGCGTATGGTTGCGGACAGTGGTGGTGCTTGCGGCTCTCTTTCTTTCGAGCATGTTTTACCATGGCCGTTATCATCAGCGCGTCCGCCGATAGAGTGCGCCGAGCGAGAGACGATACTTGTGGCCACACACTTGAAGCCCATCAGTAGCGGGACATAGAACGCCAACGACAACAACGGCGCCAACAATGTCGATCAGAACAGGGAACCTATCTTTAGTTTGTCGATTTAGAGGTTACGATAGGTTACGCCATCAACAGCAGCAATAGCAACGGGAACAACGACAACAACAACAAGAGCAGGAGCAACAAGAACAACAACAGCAATATCTAGTGCAGCAGCTGTTGCTGCTTCAACAGCATCTAGTGCAGCAGCAACAACAAGAACAACAACAACTACTAAGGTTGCAGCAATTCTGTCAACAGCGATAACAACACAACGTCTACCGCAGCAGAAGCCGCAGCAACAGCAACGGAAACGCAACTGTGTTAACGGCGGGCGCGGCAAACCCGATCGACTTGCTGTCGTGATTCATGTGACGTCGGTGTGGACACATTTCAGGTGAGATTAGCTCAGCAGGTCTCTCTCTCTCTGTAGAGAGACAGCCAGAGAGAGGGAGAGAGAGAGTTCGTCGTGTGTTGTTGTTGTGTCAGTCAATCTCGGAATACCACCACAAGGCTGAGCGTGTTGTGTCTGTGCTGTACGGGAGAGTGCGGGGGTTCGTGCAGGGGGGCGTTTCTGTGTGTGCAGAGCGCGTGCGAGTGTCGCAGTGAGGAGTGTTGGATACGTGCAACGTTTTCAGTGCGTGTACATCTATCTATCTGTCTATAGGCGCTCTTTGTGCGGGATACTTATGTGTACATGCATACTACATGCGAACGTGTTTGTTATCGCCATCATCAGCAGCAGCAGCAGCAGGAGCATTCGTTTCCTCATCATCATCAACATTAGCATCAGTAGCATTCGTATCATCATCATCATTATCATCGACGATGTTGTTACCCGTTTGAAGTGTTGCCCTCGGTTAAGTGCGCTGGGTGCCCCGGGCGGCCAGACGACTGCACTGCCTCATTAGTGTGTCGTAATGGGGTAATTATCAACGTGAGTCTAAGGAGTCGAATACAGAGAAGAAAGAGCTCTAGCTTCATTCAATTGCAACACGTGGTGGCAACAAACGACGAAGAAGTGTTCAGAGGAGCAAACCTCAAAAAGACCCGACGAAGCAGCGGACAGCGACCGAGATGGATACTACAGTGTGGTGTGTACGGTGGCTTTCGTCCGCGGCGTGATGACGCACCAACAACGACTGCAACAGCCGACCCCGACGTGAGCACAAAAACCGCCGGCAAACCTCTCAGATGCGGCCCATCCAATGATGGAGAATGTGGCAAACAGATAACGCTGAATAGAAAGAAAATAGTGCGGGAAAAACGCAAGAAATAAAAAATCCGAGAAAACGGAGATAAAGGGAGCGAGAGAGAGAGGAATTGGGCGCGCATAGAGGTCGCAGCCAGGCGAATGCGTTTTGTTGAGCAATTGAAAAGAAAACGGCGGCCAGAATTACATCATCAAACACAACAACAACAACCACAACAACAACAACAACAAGTACATACAGACATGGAAGTAATGGAAACAAGCGCGGACGGTGTAATGGAAGAACGCATCGTGCGCTAAACAAGCAGCGTGTATACACATACATGGAGTACTACAGTAAGCTATTGCGAAGCGGGGCAAATGCGCACCAAGCTCAAGGAATAAGCAGAAGGCATTAGGGGTAAAGGAGAAAAGAATAGGAGTGGAAAAGACGTGGGAAGTCGTCTCGTGAAACAATTGGTTGGTTGAACTCGACCAAACTCCCCGAGCTTACGTCAAAGCCTACGTCAACAAACTAGCTTACCTACCTACCTATACACCGACTGTGGAGTTTCAAACTCATCAGCACCGCACCGCATCGCAAGCCGACCGGCCCGAAGATGACGTTCGCCAGTCACCAGCTGGTGAAGGCTGCGCTCAACGCGACCATGAACCAGTGTCTGTTGGCGCTCAACATTTCGCTGAGTACGAACGCGCCCGTCGAGGTGCCGGCGGTGTGCGAGTCGCTGTTCGACAACGCCACAGGCGACGCCAACATCACAGACCTCGCCGATGGCAACGGAACGTATGCCGGTGGAGGCGGTGGCGGAGGCGGCGGCGGCAACGGCGGCGGGCCGGGTTCGAATCTGACGTTTCTGCTGCCCGTGTGGCAGCAGGTGGCCTTCATCATGTGCTTTTCGCTGATCGTGTTGGCCGGCGCGCTGGGCAACGCCATCGTCATATGGATCGTGCTTGCTCACCAGGGAATGCGAACGGTGACGAACTACTTCCTCGTCAACCTGTCGGTGGCCGACCTCACCACGGCCATGTTCAACGTCATCTTCAACGCCGTCTTCATGATGCACTCACACTGGCCGTTCGGCGCCACGTACTGCCGTGTGACAAACTTCATCTCGCTGCTGACGGTCACCTCGTCCGTGTTCACCATCACCGCGATGAGTATCGATAGGTGAGTTTGGTTGAAACACAAACAATTCGAGAGCGAGAACGAGAAAGGGAGCCACGAAGGTGTTTTCTTTTGAAGCGGCGATGGCTTAGGCGGCTAACGCACCGTTCGAAACGGGGCGTTGTCGTGACAGCCATGCTTAGCAAAACAATCGCAAGTTCAAGCCGCGGCCTCGTTGCTGGTGGTGTATTTTTTGGACCTGGTTGTCATTGCCCTGATGTTGCTACATACCTCTGCTGGAGAAAGCCCATATATATATATATATATATATTTATATCCAATGACGAGAACGCGATTACGATAGATGCATTGAAACGACATCGTGCCAAACGCAGCCTAACCCATTACAAGCGTCTAAAATGTGATTGTCAGAGCGTTAAAAAAAGGGGGAGAGAGAGGGTTAGCTTGTCAGTTGAGCCCGGTGGTGTGGTGCATTCGCGTGCGACCGGACAAGACACATGGCTGGCGCACGGGTTCGATCCCCACCGTTGTACATTTAGGATTATTGGGGTCCGTCTAATGAAGCAATGTGAAAGTGGCTCCGGGAACGTGAAATGTGCGCTAAGAGTCAACAGTCTGAGAAAGTTACTTAAATAGCTAACCGCTGTGGTCGAATCCCACACGGCTCGAAGGGGGTAATACGCCACATTCGTAGCAGTACTGCCTAACTGCATTTACCCTTCTACGCGAAAAAAAACAGTGTGAGGAAGAATGCGCCTGTGTGTGTCTTTGTAAGAACGTATATGTATGTATGTATGTATATATATATATATATATATATACATATATAAAGTAGTATACACCACTTTCCACACGATCGTGTTGTGTGAGCATGCGACAAACAACAGCAATTGCAGTCAACAACAGAATGGCCTAATTCGTATAGAGTTACGCCTTGAGAGCAAACCTGGAGCGTTAGACAAACTGGAAGTTCTGTCCCGGCTTTGTTCTCACAATGATCGGCCCGCCACGCCAACCCGTTGCCTAATCGTGATGCAATCATGCTAAAGCCAGAACTCTTCAACAAGCAATGTAGGGTCGCGTGCCGACCGTGAGTTGGTCCTAATCTGTATATGTAATATATGTATATATATATATATATATATATATATATATATATATATATATATATATATATTTGGTCAGACAGAGCGCTATGTCGTTTTGTAAGCTCCACTGTATTTAGCGTATCTAGGACGAGTGAACGTGCTCAGAAAATTGCCTACGAAATACGTATGTGCGTGAAATAATTATTATTTATTACTATAATATTATATTCACTATACCACAAAAGCAGAATGCGGCTGCCTTAGCAGTCAAGCTTGGTGCTGTCAACGGGGATGAAACAGAAATATACTCTAATTCTGTGCACTTCTACCGCAGTGCACAGAATTAGAGTATATTAGTAAATACGTTTTCAAAAAACAAATTATAGAACTATATTTAGCAGTGCGACGGCTGGATTGTTTAAGTGAAGCTTTGTTTGGGATAGATCGGCCACGAATTAATGGATCGTCGTCCACAGTTTAAATAGAGAAAGTATTTCGTATCTCTTAGGTTGTAACTTGACAGTCTACGAAATTGCGCATACGGTGAGCATACGGCATTGCACGGGGTCAGTCAGTTCATTTAAACCAAGAAAGCTGTAGATACGCATCAGAACGTACCGATGAATAGCTGCCACATAAGCTCTTCGTCTTGAAAACGACAAAGAGCAGTATTTTGTGAGGCGCATGATTATTGGCGATGAGAAACGGATTGTTTCCGATAGGGCAACTCGCGCAAGGTCATGGTCATGGAAACGAGGCATCTGGCACAATGCCTTTGCGAAAGCAGGCCTTCACACTTCGAAAACCGTGCTCTGTTTTCTATTGGATTGAAAAGGTGTGATTCCTATCAGCTTCTGCTGGGCAAGTAGACGATTAGCGATGCATTGCACTCCAACCAGCCCAATAGTTGAAAACAAGTCGTCGTCGTCGTAAATTGCTTTACTCTGTTCAATGGTAGACGCAACTGGCAGGGTTGCCTCGTCTAACACACCTGCCGCAAACTGGCTGATTTTGATACTGAATATCCTACAACACCCACTTTCTAGCCCTAGCCTTGCTTCGTGAGCCTATCACTGTTCCGCTAATTTCAGAATTCAGTGAGAGAAGAAGTAAATTCTCAATGTCAGAAGGCTATCGAAAACCATCAGTTTGACTAGTGTTTTGCATCAGAAGCACACGCAATTCCAGAATAATACGCGTTTCTTATCCACAGAGCGTTGCATGAAGGCTATTGAACGATATGGTGTAAATATCATTGAATAAAGTGACATCGTATAAAACAAATACACTTTCAAACTTCTTTTTCTTCCTCAGACGGAACTTTTCCACCAATTTATGACATGAGTAGGTGACTATGAACGATGTAAAAATATACCCGAAATTGGCACGAGGGATCGCGGGCTCAATCCAAGTGCTAAACACAAGCATCTTAAATATATCCTAACATTTACAAGTATTGGAATATTATATATGTTATAATAAATTGAGGTGGTATTTATATATATATATATATATATATATATATATATATAAATATACAGGTAGTTCAATAAGTTCTTAGAATGAAAACCGAGAATTTTTCAAATCATGTTTTTAAATTTTTCTTATTTGATATACTCTCCGAGAAGCTCAATACACTTTTCCCACCGAGATTTCAGAGCTTTCATACTTCTTGAGTAGAATTCCGCGTCGTTAGACTGAAAATAGGCATTGACAGCAGCCTTAACCTCTTCATTGCTGGAAAAACGCTTTCCACCGAGACTATTCTTCAAATGTCCGAAGAGGAAATAATCAGAGGGGGCCAGGTCTGGAGAATAGGAGGGTTGTTCAATAAGTTCGAACCTCAGTTGGGCCAGTTTTGCCGATGCTTGCCGGGACTTGTGTGCAGGAGCATTGCCCTGGTGAAACGGGACAACCTTCTTCTGCAAAGCGGGCCGTTTCACGATGAGTTCTTGCTAACGGCAGTCCAACAGTCTTGCATAATATTCCCCTGTGATCGTTTTACAGCTCTCAAGGTAGTCGACCAGCATTATTCTACGTTGGTCTTAAAAAACTGTAGCCATCACCTTTCCGGTCAATGCCGTTGTCCGCACCCTCTTCGGAGGTCCTTCATCAGGTGCTCACCATTGACAAGATGCTTCTTGGGTCTCGGGAGTGTAGTGATGAACCCGGCTTTCATCATGACGGTCACCGGTCATGAATCTGCACCAAAAATCCGACAGATTGTTCGACATCTTGGCCAAATTTCGCTGTAAAGCCAAAACAGGCGCGTCTTTTTGGCCTTGGTTGAGCAAATGCGGCAGCCATTTTGCTCTAAGCTCTTTCATCTTCAAGTTTTCGTGTAGGATAAAATGCACACTGCCTAAACTAATCCCTAATGCCTCCGCTATTTCCTTAATGTTCATTCGCTTATCTGTGCCAAGAAGTTTTCGCACTTTCTCTACGTTTTTCTCATTAGTTGCCGTTTTTTGGCCTCCTGGACGTAGTTCATCCTTGGTTCTCCTGCGACCTCTTTTTAACACATTAATCCAGTTGGAAATAGTGGCAAAACATGGCGGAACTCGTTTTTCTCCATTTTTAAAAATCACGCCGATACGTTGCACGGGAAAGCTATCAAACGAAATCGGAGCGGCCAATCACCATAATATATTGAGTGCTAGCAGTCGAAAAGTTGCAGTTCCTATTAGCGGTGAAAGCGTGCCAAAATTCGAATTCTAAAATGCTCATTCTAAGAACTTATTGAACTACCTGTATATATGTATATATATACAGGGTGTTGCAGAAATTTTTCATAATAGAATATACAAATTGTAGAGCTCGTTAAAGCAAATATTTTTTCCAATGGAACATGGTCTCTAAGAAGTCTTGTTTCGGAGTGAGAGCGAAATTACTACAATTTGTGACACTAGTGTTTTTGCCCGACATAGGAGCATAAAATGTGCTGTTGCGAGACAACCAGTCCTCCTATACAGAAACTAAACACACTGTCGGGTTCGTGAGAAAATTCTGCTTCTTCCGAAGAATATACAAAACCGGTCAGAAGATGCGACACGGTCGTTTAGAAAAAAAATCGTCAAAAATGAAGTTTTTTATTAGCTTTCACGCCAAATACTTCAGAATCATAACCCTACGACCACCCACGTGTTCAAAGCTAACATATTTGGCAAATGCGCATTTCATGACGATCATTTTGGTACCAAACTTACGGCAATGCGAGCTGTGGTTGCAGAGTAATTACGATTTTTCGGCGAACATGTCGAGATTAAGTGCATGAAAATGACGCGCTGCGGCTGTCGCGCGACACGTCGGCGGTAGTGAACGTCGCCACACAGTCATTTTTCATGCACTTAATCTCGACATGTTCGCCGAAAAATCGTAATTACTCTGCAACCACAGCTCGCATTGCCGTAAGTTTGGTACCAAAATGATCGTGATGAAATGCGCATTTGCTAAATATGTTAGCTTTGAACACGTGGGTGGTCGTAGGGTTATGATTCTGAAGTATTTGGCGTGAAAGCTAATAAAAAACTTCATTTTTGACGAATTATTTTCTAAACGACCGTGTCGCATCTTCTGACCGGCCTTGTATATTCTTCGGAAGAAGCAGAATTTTCTCACAAACACGACAGTGTTTAGTTTCTGTATAGGAGGACTGGTTGTCTCGCAACAGCACATTTTATGCTCCTATGTCGGGCAAAAACACTAGTGTCACAAATTGTAGTAATTTCGCTCTCACTCCGAAACAAGACTTCTCAGAGACCATGTTCCATTGGAAAAAATATTTGCTTTAACGAGCTCTACAATTTGTATATTCTATTATGAAAAATTTCTGCAACACCCTGTATATATATATATATATATATATAAACAGGGTGATTCATATCATTATGTACTTATTGCGAGGTTTGGTAGAACTGGGTCAGAAAATAATTTTTCTCAACGGAAGGAGGACGCGGAAACGTCTTGTTTAGGAGAGAGAGTGAAGTTTATAAAAGTAATTATTTTGCCGTTTTGCTCCTACATAGTTGTGCGAATTCTACGTTTGCGGGAGAATCAGTCAACACATTAAGGAACCGATTATACCGGCGTGTTCGGAGGAAAATACACAACGGAACACACTTCACTAGCTTGCGTAACAAAAAACGAATAACCTGATTAGGGAAAGTCATTAAAAGTCGATATGTTACGTTAACGCTTTTTTATGAAAAAATCGTAAATTTTTGCCATTACGACCAAAAATGTACGTCCAAGAGACCACTCTCGCGCAATAGCAAATTTAGTGCCCACCATTTTCGTACCAATGTGATGGTATGTAGTTGTCAAGAAACTAAGCTTTTTCGATAGCCATAGCGAAAGCGAAGACATGCATACTTACATAGGGTGTATGAGAAATTTATGTACATATTTTAAGGTTTGGTAGAACTCGGCAAGAAATAAATTTTTCCTAGTGGAAGGAGGGGGCGGAAACGTTTTGGCAATGTTTTACGGTTCTGAACGTGAAAACTTGCACGTAAAACATAACAGCTATGACTGTCGAAAATGCCTAGTTACTTGGCAACTACATAACGCAGGTCCATCACTTAGGTACGAAAATGGTGAGCATTAAATTTGCTATTGCGTGAGAGTGTTTTTTTGGACGTACATTTTTGTCGTAATGAAAAAAATTACCATTTTTCGTGGAAAAGCGTTAACGTAACATATCGAATTTTCATGACTTTCCTTAATCTGGTTATTCGTTTTTCGCTAGACAAGCTAGTGAAGTGTCTTCCAGTGGGTGTGCAGAATTTTCCGCCGAACGCGCCGATATAATCGGTTACTTCATGCGTTAACTGGTTCTTCCGCAAACGCAGATGTCGCACAACTATGTAGAAGAAAAAAAAGGCAGAATAACTACTTTTATAAATTTCAATCTCTCTCCTAAACAAGACGTTTCCGCTTGTCTCCTTCCATTGAGAAAAATTAGTTTCTTGCCGAGTTCTACCAAACCTCGAAATAAGTACGTAACGATATAAATGACCCTGTAAATATATATATATATATATATATATATATATATATATATATATATATATATATATTGTGATGATTTATTAATTATTTACAATACGTTTGCACACTCGACAGTGCTCGCCTTTGTTATATATATACAGATAGTTCAATAAGTTCTTAGAATGAGCTTTTTAGAATTCGAATTTTGGCACGCTTTCACCGCTAATAGGAACTGCAACTTTTCGACTGCTAGCACTCAATATATTATGGTGATTGGCCGTTGCGATTTCGTTTGATAGCTTTTCCCGTGCAACGTATCGGCGTGATTTTTAAAAATGGAGAAAAAAGAGTTTCGAGTGGTTATCAAGCATTTTTATTTCAAAGGTTGGAATGCGACCCAAGTAAAAATTGAGTTAGACGAGACGTACAGTGACTCTGCGTCATGTTTTGCCACTGTTTCCAACTGGATTAATGTGTTAAAAATAGGTCGCAGGAGCACCGAGGATGAACTACGTCCAGGAGGCCAAAAAACGGCAACTGATGAGGAAAACGTAGAGAAAGTGCGAAAAATTCTTGGCACAGATAAGCGAATGAACATTAAGGAAATAGCGGAGGCATTAGGGATTAGTTTAGGCAGTGTGCATTTTATCCTACACGAAAACTTGAAGATGAAAGAGCTTAGAGCAAAATGGCTGCCGCATTTGCTCAACCAAGGCCAAAAAGACGCGCCTGTTTTGGCTTTACAGCGAAATTTGGCCAAGATGTCGAACAATCTGTCGGATTTTTGGTGCAGATTCATGACCGTCGATGAAAGCCGGGTTCATCACTACACTCCCGAGACCCAAGAAGCATCTTGCCACTGGTGTGCATTTGATGAAGGATCTCCGAAGAGGGTGCGGACAACGGCATTGACCGGAAAGGTGATGGCTACAGTTTTTTAAGACCAACGTAGAATAATGCTGGTCGACTACCTTGAGAGCTGTAAAACGATCACAGGAGAATATTATGCAAGACTGTTGGACTGCCGTTAGCAAGAACTCATCGTGAAACGGCCCGCCTTGCAGAAGAAGGTTGTTCCGTTTCACCAGGGCAATGCTCCTGCACACAAGTCCCGGCAAGCATCGGCAAAACTGGCCCAACTGAGGTTCGAACTTATTGAACAACCCTCCTATTCTCCAGACCTGGCCCCGTCTGATTATTTCCTCTTCGGACATTTGAAGAATAGTCTCGGTGGAAAGCGTTTTTCCAGCAATGAAGAGGTTAAGGCTGCTGTCAATGCCTATTTTCAGTCTAACGACGCGGAATTCTACTCAAGAGGTATGAAAGCTCTGAAATCTCGGTGGGAAAAGTGTATTGAGCTTTTCAGGGAGTATATCGAATAAGAAAAATTTAAAAACATGATTTGGAAAATTCTCGGTTTTCATTCTAAGAACTTATTGAACTACCTGTATATATATATATATATATATATATATATATATATATACATATATGTAACTGCTAAGTTCAAATAAAGGAATGACTTTGGCATGCGTGTGTACGTGCCTGCCGAGCGTTCTTATTTTTGGGTCGTCGAGGCTGGATCGTTTTCTCTTTCTGCCGCTATTACTGTGCTTAAGTAGCGGGCAGTAACAGTCGGAAGTTGTCGTGCGCGTCGTCTGCCTGCTATCCTTTCCGCTGCGCTTGGCTGGGAAAAGCGAGTCGCAGGACGACGACACGTTCAAAGCCTCGCGCCGAAGTCGCACAGCTATCGCACAGTCCCTCGTGTTTGACTGACAGCTGCTTGCTGTATGGTGGCTGACTAAGAGGGGCGGTAGGTTTTACGCTCTGTCTTGTCAGCTCTCGGCGGCGCTCAGAAACGAGAGCATCTACCCAGAGAGCGATCGGGTGACGCCTGACTTCGATACGTCAGTGAGTGCTCACTCCACACAGGCGCTGGCTCTCGCTCGTTCGTTTCCAAGCAGAGATGTGCGGCAGGGAGAAATATGTATATATATATATATATATATATATATATATATATATATGTAGGTTAGAGTAGTTAGCTTCGTCTAACGCCGTTGTTTCGTAAGAGCTTCGTGCCTTCTTGAGCTCTCTTTATCTCTCCGTTATCTCCGTGAATCTAGGCTCATCTGGGGTTGATCCATTACCGTATCAACTATTGCAGCCCCTTCTAGCTCTCTCCCTCGCACTTGTTCTAACTTGCAGTGTTTTTTACTGCCTGTTCTGTACGCGCCATCTTTTTTTGTGTGTCTGTGTGTGCCTCGGTGTGAAACTCGTTTCGTTCTGGGGTTGCTTCTCAATACATTACCCGTCTACTACTACTACTTTCGATATTCCCTCCTGCATGTTCGCCCCTAGCTTGTTCGTTTTCGAAAAAATAGGAGAGGCTCAATATCGACGTTTCGCCTGTCGCCATAATCGTCGTCAACCGCGTTGTATTGATTTAAGCCTAGATGATTACAGTCATAGTTTCTGTACGCGATTTCAGTCGTAGTTTCGTTCTTCCTTTCAGTTCCGCACGAGGGTCAGATGGCCTGGCGGGGCCTCTGTTCTCTGTCCCCTCCCTCTCTCACTCTCGCGCTATCACTCCTCTTCGTCCTTCTCTTCCTTTAGGCTCTCCCAACTGCACACACACTGACCAAATTGTTCAGCATATAGTGAATTATTCAATTCATATTTAATTATTCAGCCTCCAGGTCTATCTGGCCGTGGCCAGTTAGTCGCTTCCATTACCCCCCCCCCCCCTTCCCATTCCCATGTCAGTGAGTAAGCGATACGTCAGAAGTAAGACCAATTAGTTTAACGGTATTTCTTCTACTATTGATATTGCAGTGTTGGATTGGGTGGCTAACGCTCGAAAACTTAAGCATTTCTATGCGTGGAATAGAATTCTGCTGGGGCAGACTTCATTATTCTTCTTAGATTTCTATTGGGTTCAATTGAGCTTAGCCACGGCACTACAGACCGTGGTTATTTGGGCTTTAAACTAAATGTGGAAAAAATTATGACACACAGTAGTCTTCTGCGAACCGTCAAGCTTAGAATAAATAGGTTCAATGATATGCCTAGAACCCTCTTGACAAGCCCTTTGCTTCCCTTGCCCTTTGCTTCTGTGTGAGTTCAAGCTCACACAGAAGCAAAGGCTGAAAGGTTTCGGCTGGGTGTAAAGTCTTCATTGTGCATTTCCGCATTGCGCATCCCTGTATTGGCCAGTTCATTACGCCAGCTTTCTGTTCTTCTTGTTCATGTTATGATAACTTGAAAACGTAATTTAATATGTTATTTTATTTAATAACCTAATAATATAATAATTATGTAACATTTTGAAATGCAATCGTATTTCGGAATAAACAATATGTCAAAAATAAGCTGAAAACAATCATGCTGTTTTTGTTGTGATATACTCTGCTATGATCAAACTCGGTGACTAAGGTGCGGGACGGCTCGCGTAGCACTGCATGTAGTAGCAACGTTTGTTAACGTTGAATAGAAGCTGTCGTCCATCAAATCCAATATATATATATATATATATATATATATATATATATATATATATATATATATATATATACAGGTAGTTCAACAAGTTCTTAGAATGAAAACCAAGAATTTTCCAAATCTTGTTTTCAATTTTTTCTTATTCGATATACTCCCCGAGAAGCTCAATACACGTTTCCCACCGAGATTTCAGAGCATTTATACCTCTTGAGTAGAATTCCGCGTCTTTAGACTGAAAATAGGCATTAACAGCAGACTTAACCTCTTCATTGCTGGAAAAACGCTTTCCACCGAGACTATTCTTCAAATGTCCGAAGAGGAAATAATCAGAGGGGGCCAGGTCTGGAGAATAGGAAGGTTGTTCAATAAGTTGGAACCTCAGTTGGGCCAGTTTTGCCGTTGCTTGCCGCGACTTGTGTGCGGGAGCATTGTCCTGGTGAAACAGGACAACCTTCTTCTGCAAAGCGGGCCGTTTCACGATGAGTTCTTGCTTCAGGCAGTCCAACAGTCTTGCATAATATTCTCCCGTGATCGTTTCACCGCTCTCAAGGTAGTCGACCAGAATTATTCCACGTTGGTCCCAAAAAAACCGTAGCCATCATCTTTCCGGCCGATGCCGTTGTCCGCACCCTCTTCGGAGGTCCTTCACCAGGTGCACACCATTGACGAGATGCTTCTTGGGTCTCGGGAGTGTAGTGATGGACCCAGCTTTCATCGACGGTCACGAATCTGCGCCAGAAATCCGTCGGATTTTTCGACATCTTGGCCAAATTTCGCTGTGAAGCGGAAACACGCGCGTCTTTTTGGCCTTGGTTGAGCAAATGCGGCAGCCATTTTGCTCTGAGCATTTTCATCTTCAAGTTTTCGTGCAGGATGAAATGCACTCTACCCAAACGGATCCCCAAGGCCTCCGCTATCTCCCTAATGTTCACTCGCTTATCTGCGGCAACGATTTTCCGCACTTTTTCCACGTTTTCCTAATCAGTTGCCGTTTTTGGACGTTTTGAACGTAGTTCATCCCGGTGCTCCTGCGACCTCTTTTTAACTCATTAATCCAGTTGGAAACAGTGGCAAAACATGGCGCAGAGTCACCGTACACCTCGTCTAACTCAGTTTTCACTTGGGTCGTATTCCCAGCTTTGAAATAAAAATGCTTGATAAGCACTCGAAACTCTTTTTCTCCATTTTTCAAAATCACGCCGATACGTTGCACGGGAAAAGCGATCAAACGAAATCGCAACGGCCAATCACCATAATATTTTGACTGCTAGCAATCGAAAAGTTGCCGTTTCCAATAGCGGTGAAAGCGCGAAAAAATTCGATTTCTGAGAAGCTCATTTTAAGAACTTTTAGAACTACCTGTATATATACATATATATATATATATATATATATATATATATATATATATATATATATATATATATATATATTATGACAGCACTTTTAAATACGTTGAGCAGTCTGGTGAGGAGGTACATCGGGTGATGATGCAGGATGCCACTGCCCTTAACGCTTGGTGTGCAGCAAAACGTGCTTGCTATCAATGCAAGGGAAACTCAAGTGGTGGTCTTCGGAAAGAGTAACACGATTCTTCAAATGCCATTTGTAATCATAAATGGCCACCTGATACAACTTAGCGACTGTGTCAATGTCCTGGGTGTAGCAGTGGATGCAAAACTTTCTGGCAATGCGCATGTTCAGGCCCTTATCCGTCGACTTGCTGTCATCATAAACTCATCAAGATGCATCAAGAACAAAATTGGAGCATCTTCATGCAATCTGCTCTACAACACATTTTTTGAGTCACCTTACGTACGATTGGAATGTTTGACTGCCTGCAGTAAGGGTTGGGCGGAGCGACTGAGTGTGGAACAGGGGCGCCTTCTTCGTATGTTTCTGAGATAGGCCAGTCGAGAAAGAAAACAACACAATATATTAGATATACCATGCGTGTTTTAACCTCGATAGTGATTTTTGAGAATATCCATGAGATTGGGCCGAAGATACTAGAGCTTGATCGTCTTGGAGGGGCAAGAGAAACCAGGGCATCTAACACGGTCACACTGAAGATCCGCATGCATCGAAGCAGCAAGGGCAGCCAAGCTTTTTGCGTTCAAGCTGTCAGATAGTGGGGCACTCTTCCGGTCAGCTTGCGTTGTTTGAAATCTTTAAACAACTTGAAGGGAAAATTAAAGTTACGCCCATTACCCTATCAATGACGGGTACACTAGGCTTTTTAAATTGACATTTGCATAGAGGACAACAAATGTAATTTCATTCCAGCTGCAACCTTTTGCCACCGAAATAGTAACTGTAGTAGGTTTAAATTACTATCTCAGTAATTGTCCATCCCGTTTAACTGAACGGCCTGTGTCTCCGGAGATAGTAACTGTAGTAGGTTTAAATTACTATCTCAGAAATTGTCCATCCCGTTTAACTGAACGGCCTGTGTCTCCGGAGACGGTAAGGGGGTTTAAATTATTATCGACTCTTTGCAATATTTGTAAAGATATGAAATAGCATCCCGTCAATTCTGCAAAACGTCGGCTTCAAAATTCAGCTCGTCTTCCTTTGCCCACACAGCAACAATTCAAACGGTGCTGTTTTGCACGCTTCAACGTGGCAAAATCATCATATATGTGTCTCCGCTATGCTTGTAGCATAGAATGAAAGCCTGACACCGGCACGCCTGTAAATTTGGCCTTGTACAATCTGATTCGATGTGAACAACATCTTCCAGAAGTAAAGTCGAAATGCTCGTCTGGCAGCACCACTCTAGAGAGATTAGAGGAGCGCCGCGTTAGTCTGGTCTTGTTAAATATACCCTACAAAATTATTGCATTGTTGCCATGAATATATATATATATATATATATTTATATATATATATATATATATATATATATATATATATATATATATATATATACATATATATATACATTCGATACAGTCGCTGGCATTCGGGTAAACCTGTAGCTGCAAAAGAAGCTCTAAGTCAATGTCCTTAGTCTTCCTGCATCAATAAGAGTCTATGGAGTCACTTGCAAAACCCAACGAGCCTGTCCGGCCGCCGCTATTGAGTTTGGTTGTGAATGACGAAGTCAGAACGATGAATCGTCGCTCCGTCACGTAATGGCGCTTGATTTTCGATCATTTGTGTGCCAATTTGTACATCTACCGCTCACTCCTCCACCCCTCCAACCTCGCCGCCTCTCGCCTGTACCTGCGGTGGTGTACTTTGATACCGTCATACAAGTGCGACCCGCCTAAATTACGCTATTGATGATTGGATCGTGCGCGACGGATCGTCTGGCGACAGCCCGAATTCCCTTATGTACTGTACTGTAGTTTTTTCAGCATTCGGCATTTCTGCACGGCCGCCTGTGAATGGAACCAGCTGGTCGGATCCAGCCTTTGACCACAATTATTGCCATCTGTGTGCAGCTTGCGTCTCTCGATCTCAGCGCGAAGTGCTTTCTTCGTTCGTTCGTTCGTTTGTCGAGTGAAACACCATCACCCTTCCAGCATCGGAGTTGATCAATGATACAGCTGTTCGGGACGGGCCCATGAAGGACAGGCACTCCCCCTCCTTGCACGGATTGCATCGACAACTTTTTCAAGCAAGATTGGATAACAATCTTCCCTCTTGCTCGCATTCCGATATGTATATGTATATATATATATATATATATATATACATATATATATATATATATATATATATATATGTATATATATATATATATATATATATATATATATATATATATATATATATACATATATATATATATATATATATATATATATATATATATATATATAATAAGCCAAGCATTTCTCTAATTAGTTTTTGGTTGTATGATTAGACCTGGAACTATTCGTCTTTGTATAGTTTGCGTCGTGACCGCAGCATCTCGCAGGTTGGTTCGACGAGGAGAGCTGTATAAAAATCTTACGACACAGACAGATCGAGGCAAATCGAAAGCGGCTGCGGTTAGCACATTGCCTACCAAGGTCGGTACCAAACGTACTCTAATGGCAAAAAAATAACGATCTTGCATGGAACACGCCCCTCTGGTTGGTAATCATAGATAATTAACAAAAGTTGATGCATTTCTGAATGCAACATTGATTTCGGGCCATAAATGTGCGCGAAATGTGCCATTATATATGTTTGCATATGCATATATATAAGCATTGCATACACATACCGTGCAGCATATTTGTTATGATTATAAAGTCTCTTTATTAAACAAGGTGTTTTAACTCTGTATCACATATTTCCCACGCAAAAGCACTACTAACAACCTCACCTTTGACTGCTTCGAGTGCGGGAATAGTTACGCCACTTCGTAGGCTCTCCGACCTTACACTAAGATACTCGGAAAGTCAATTTTGCTTAACGAACTTAACGCTAACTTTGCTTAACGCTTCGTACAGTTTAATATACATTTTACGTTTCTGTGAGACGGTTAACATCCTAAGAGAAAATATCGCAGATCTGCGTCGTTGCTGTCGCTGTTTCAACAATATGTTGACGGCACATAAGTTGGTGACCGAACGTCACTCCCAAGACTTTGTATATATATATATATATATAACATAATATGAATTGAACCATCAACCATCATCCTAAAGGTTATTTCTGACGAGAACCCGTTGCACCACTTAATTGGACGACGATCGATTGCAAGTGAAGCTATTTTTTTAAACAAAAACTTATGGTCAACTCTATTAGAAGCGCACGAGAAGTTAAAATACAATATATGGAGAGTGACTTTTCCATTAGCGCTATGGCCCAGTTCTGCGATTGTTAGAGGAATTGAGTTCCATTGAATCCTTTGTGGTTGTGTATCTGTATTGTGACGTCTATGAATGATCCCTGAAACCATGGGTCCATGTGGCCATTCATAGATGTCACAATAGATTTCTTAAATAATGTCGGCATCTCACCACTTTCAGAAAACGAGGATCATTGAAAGCGGACACGCCAAGGCGTTCACCAATTGAACAAACACGATTATATGATCGTTGATATAAACAAATATGTATAAGCCTGTGTAAATTTTTTTATGCGTTTATATATGTATATATGTATATATATATATATATATATATATATATATATATATATATATATATATATATATATATATGTATATTTATATATATGTCATTCATTTATTAATCACCTTTGTTAGGTATATAGTCAAATATTATACATAAAAACACGGTCACTGAGCCAGCCTGGCCAGTGATTCAACTCTGGGGCACTCCCCCGCATGATATCTCCCACAAGCTCTCCCACACCTGTTACAGATACATTCTTCTGTCGACTCATGGTACCCTTGGGTTTTACAGAGAACATGGTGGAAGCCATGCACTGCATTGCGTACTACCGCACTTCGGTTGGTGCGATGCAGTCCCTTCTACGCATTGTTTGTCATTGCACCCGTACTAAAGAAGTCGGGGTCCACGTCTGACAATCTCACCTCCCACTGACAGATAAAGTCCCTGTAGGCCTGTGTTTCCGGCAACCGGAACTGGCGTTGCAGGTCCTCCATGAAGAGCGGGGTGTAATAGACCAGACGATTGCGGCATGACGTGTGGAGGCCGAGCACTCGCTTGAGAAAGGCGGGTTTCACTCGATCAAGCCTCGCGAGCTGGGCCACGCTCAAGTTCTCCCAGATAAGCTGTATGCCGTAGGATGCCGTGGGCGCAATCTTAAGGTTGAAAAGTTTTATGTATATATATATATTTTTTTTTTATGTATATATATATATATATATATATTTTTTTTTATGTATATATATATATATATATTTTTTTTTTATGTATATATATATATTTTTTTATGTATATATATATATATATATATATATTTTTTTTTTATGTATATATATATTTTTTTTTTAATGTATATATATATATATGTTTTTTTAATGTTATGCATAAATTAACTGGGCACATGCATGATGCATACCGGGCATTACTGTTAAAGCTACGGTAGTGTGGGACTCACAGGCCCACGAAAATCCAGCCGTCCTCCGTGCTCATTGTTGGGGGCAGCTTACTTTACCTGACCACTCTATCTTACCACTAAGGCTGCTTGACTTTGTGCGGGGGTTTTTGTCGCCTCGAAGAAAAATTCTACGAGTCTTCGTACTCTAAACCAGAATTCATGATCGTTTAAGGAGCGCCTTCCCGGCCTTAGGTTCAGAGACAGTAGCTTTTGCTCAGTATTGAAACAGGCGTTGTTCGTAGCAGTGCCTTACATCGTCAGCCTCACCTGAGTTGCACCTAAGGGGAAGTCGGATCTAACAATACGGTGTTGATACCAGTGAAAGACGCCACCGTGGACTGTTAGCAGTCGCGCGAGTGGATGGGCAAGCGAGCCATGCTAAAGGCTGTATTATTTTTTCCCAAAAATTAGAGCATTGGTTTTACTAATTAGTAGACCAGCCATCCGGACCTAAATAGAGAGGCATTTTGAATCTAGTTCTTCTGCTCTTATGGCCCGGAGAATTTGTCTAGGAAAGATGTTATTGACATCTGAGAGAATACGACAGGTTTACTTTTGGTCCGTTTCTCTATGTTTCAGGTATGTTAAGAGCTTTGCTGATAGCCGAATGTACCGGGTGCCGGGCCGTGCCGGTTTTCCGACAGCGCCCTCTTGCCTTCGAAAATAGAAAAATATTGTTAAAGGATTAGTTGTTTTTAGTTCTAAACCATCCTCCATCTCCTACGGACCTGGATTTTATCCTGAGGCCTATCTTTAGTGCACCGAGGTCCGGGCTGTTAAGATAGTTAGGGTTTCTCCAACAGTCCTTGTGGCAAAATGGTCGCTGACTCTCAGCGGTATGGTTTATCACGATTTTCAATGAGCATTGCTCAAATAAAAATCGATCAGCAACAGGGATCGAACCGGCGACATCCCGGTAGATAACATCCATGACTAGTGCACTAGTCTTCTAGACCATGCCGCCACTCAAAAAGGCCACCACTCCTTACCGTCTAGTTCTGTTGCTAGTCGTCCGTTAATGCTTTGCTGCTTTGAGTAGATAGCAGAACATGCTTAAAGGGCGGTATGCCCTGGGCATCCGTATGATTTACCGGGGTTCGATATAAGGGCCTTTGGGTGGCTTCTTAAAAGTATGCGTACTGGGGGACCGTATCCGGGCCCGCTGTCTTTTGTGGCCGTATGCGTTCGGCAGCGATTCTGGCCCTCCGCTTCTCAGCGATCTGGCTATTCCCCTAGTAGCACAGGGGCGACTAGCTACCTTAGGACGGAAAATTTCCACTGACGAGCAGTCAACAAGATGAAGTAACGCTTTCTGTAGGCAGGTCGCCTTTACTCATTCGGAGGTTTAGTTCTCTAAGGAAGTCCTCCTATTTGTTTAAGATAGATATACACAGAGTGTATCACGTGGCCAGATATAATATTAAAAAAGAAGTGCGCCTTGCGCCACTAAGATGGGGAATAATGATGCAGGGAATACCTTGATTGAATAGATTGTCGCTAGCGTGGGCCCAAGTTAAGAAAACTATGTCATCGGAGTCTCAGTCAATCTTCTATGTTATTTTCGGCCAAGATGTAAGACACCGGATTGTATGCTTTAGGGGCTCCGCGGGGATTTATATTTAGTATTTTAATGATACCGGTCATTTTGTTTGCGGCTTTCTCTAAGGTTTGTAACCTGAGAACTGCGTCGAAGTGGCACAGTGTCCATCTATTCTACCTACATAGCATCTAGCTTTGGCCGTGTAACCCTTTGCGACGTATCCTTGTCATCTGCATTTAGCAGCTAGGTTGGTTGAGGTGCGGTACAATTCGTGGCCGTATAGTTAAAACTTAGACACAGTGAACACTGCGGTACTGAGACCAAAAAATGTATATGTTTTTGTCGTAGGAGGCCTTGAGCCTCCTCGGGGGGCATTTCAGTAATTTTTCATTTCAGTAATGCATGAGTAATGGTCTGCCCAAGTTTTCTTTAAGCGCCCCGGGGGTTAACGCCTCATCATCATTTTTTGTGCTTCGTAATTATTAAGCCCTCTAAATGTCTTAGAATGTCCTTCGGCTCGATGGACTGCACTTCGGATTATGACAGCCTTGCTCTGTGAAACCGCTTGGGTTAGGGCGAGCGCATTCAAAAGTGCTTTCTCCTTTAATTGTTGAAGGAAAGTTCTAGTGGCATCGGCAGTAGTACCTTGCAGAATCAGGCGGATTTCGCTTGTAGCTTTCGTTAAAGCTCTGTTAACGCGTGTTCCAGCCGTCGTTGTTGTTCCTAAGAACACGTGGGGCGTCAACATAGCTGACTTCATGACAACTGCGAAGGTCGAGTAAAGCTTTTTCCTCTTAATTTTGTCACGAGTCTCTTCTGTTTTCCGGCCTTTGATCGGATTTCGAGGGTTGTGTCTGAATATTGCACAAGGGCTTGCTACAAGCTTTTCCTACACGAGTGATCTCAGCGGTTGCCAGGATGGCTACTGCCGCTACCTGAAGGCCTCTTGCTCTAAGGGAGCTGCAGGGTCCTGCCTGGTCACTGCCTCTCCTAGGATCTAAGTGAAGATCTCGTTTTCATTCTCTTCGACGTATCATTCTTGCATAAGGTGCCCGTGCTGGAACTGGAATTTTTTTCATCCCCTCAATTGTCAGGATGTCCTGATTCGGTAGGAAAACAGCCTTCCCCTGCTTTCGACAAAGCAATACATCTTGCATCCGGGGAATTGTGCAGATGGTTGCTCGATGAGGCGTTCGTCTTTGTCGCATCTCTGCGATAGCGATAAATCTCTTGTTGAAGCTTTGTCACCTAGGATACTTACCTTATTGTGGCTAGTGGCAGTATAGGTGCAAGCAGACCATTCCGTTTGCATAAGGTCCGCGTTATCTTTCGGTTAGATTTGGGGAGGATGTGTATATATATATATATCATTTTTTATAACGTAGTTTATTTGCAAAACTGCATTATAAATGTTTACTTGATTGTATACTTCAATCTTGATTTCGAAAAATAGAGTGATTTGCACAGTACCATGGTCATATAAGTGTGCATACAGTAAACAGGTGATTCAGCTTCTCAGTATGACACATCATTGTAGCAACGAAATACACTCAACGCAACAGTATTGCCGACCTCTTGCATGGTCGCGCTTACAACTCATAAATCAATTAACATCCCCATAGCTCTTCACTTCGCAACGCCTGACAATACCCTTGTTGGTCTCTTATACCAGAGCTGGAAGCAAGATATTCGCACAAAAACACTTGCAGAGGGGAGATCCCTATGCAACGTGTTCTATATGTGCAGCAGCTGGCAAAATAGAGAATGGTAGCTGCATTTTTTAAGGACTGCGGCTCCTCAAATACTGTGGCTATTCGCATACGTCTTCCCCATCTAGGCACCGAAATACTATATCCGCCGTTGTTTTTGCAATTTTGCAAATTTTGTCTTGCAAAAGGTTTTGTAGACAGGCATGGCCAATCTAAGACGGCTAAACGTTCGAGACTGGTATATGGTCATGGGCAGCAGAGAGATCACTCGCTGACTCGCAACACCGTCGGGAAAATATGGCATAATATGGCGCTTTATTTTAAATCACCTGAACTCTTCAAAGAATGCTTATATATATATATATATAATTCTTCGAAAAGTTCAGGTGATTCAAAATGAAGCGCTATATTATGCCATATTTTTGCGACAGCGCTGCGAGTCAGCGAGTGATCTCTCTATATATAAGGTGTTTAGTGCGGAAGAGCGCATCTCAACAGAAATAGCTCGCGTGCGATGTGAACTAACGGTCAGATATTAATTTCTGAACCATTGTCGACTTACACCAAAATCGAAGTGTTCGAAAGTCTAACAACGAACATATACGACAACATCGACAGAAGCAGCAGCAGCTGCTTCGTTAGTCCACCAAACGTTGTATGTAGGGTAGTACTTCCCTCATTGTCGCCTCCATCATCGCTACAACCACGCTCGGGCCGAAACTGTTCGGGTCATTAGAGCCTGCCAACATATTGATGGATCTCTAAAATGGATCGCACACCAGTCATCGGCTCATTGTTTGCCGGAGTCGTTGTCCGCTAGCCTACGTGACAGAGACGCTGAAGATCGAGAGAGTAGGATAGAGAGAGAGAGAGAGAGAGAGAGAGAGAGAGAGAGAGAAAGACATCACCCTCTATTTAACGAGACCCCAAGCCGAAGTGCCAAACACGTGCTTTGCCAATCGTCTCGCAGTATCACACGCTGCTAACAGATGCGTTGGCAGATATTGGGCGCAAACATGGTGAGGTCGCCCCCGAAACATATACAAAGGCAAAGCTACGACCGCCAGTCAAGCAAAGCTGCTCATGGAAGCAAGGCCGCCAGAATCAGAACCATCTGCAAGCCACCTTCCTGTGTGCTTTGTTGTGCATTCTTTTTTGCTATTTTGCCACTACTGAGTATCACAAGAAAGGAAATTCTGGGCATGCACCTATTAGCACTGCAGGAAACCTCGAGGTGTTATGCACACATACAAAATACGCAGACACGGCGTCAATGAGCGTCCTCTCCATCGGACGAAAATGTTTGCTTCCACATATCTTGAGGTTTAAAAACAAAAATCCTTTCGGGGCTGACTCTCAGCCAAAATTTAACGTCCATAGAACTGCTTTTCGCATTGCTTTATAGACGGGCCCCTATAAACACAAATGTGCAACGCTGGGGTTCGAACCCGCGCACCTATGTGTCTTCTCCGGTCGCGAGGCTCAGACGCATGCCACCACGCCAGCGGGCTCGACTCGAGGTTTAGGAATAGGAAAAAGTCACAACGTTTGAAATAGGAAAAAGTCACACAACTCTTTTATTTTGAGCCGCTTGTATATTATATTATGCATCTTACCTACTGTTGCGATGCATTCTACGATCTTAGCCATTTCCATTTCGACCTTACGCACGCCTTCATTCGGCGATGTTCCATGACGATGAGGTGTTGATGTTTGCAACTATTTTTGGCACAGTGACGCCGTTGGACATTTGAATCCACTACACATAATCAACAGTCGCTTTTCGCTGCTACTTGATGGTGATAGTTTGAATATATATTTATAATAAATGATATAAAATAAATATTGACCGGGTCGGAAGACCTCTAATCCGCTACTATACATTCTTGGATTTACACTAATCTTAGAAAAATGACTCAAAGCTAGCGTGCAAAGCCTGATGTAACACAGGCGATGCTTCTCTTATATTCTCCTCAGTTAATCGAACCAGAATAAGCTTTTAATCTCCCTGAGTATCCCACCTCCTCGAAAAAGGTTTGCTGCAAGATCTTCAGAACCATGGCTACCCTACAGAATCTAAAATTAGGCTTGTAATTGTCTGATGTAACGGATAGCTGTATTGCACTGTTTTCGGAATAATGTTATATGCATCGCACTACGGGACGTGCTGTATGGTTTTTAAACGAGTGGTCTAAACAAAAGCGCTAGGCACGTAAGGTCTCATGGATGGATAAAGGATTATTATTCGCCTGATATGTATTCCCAAAAACACATATCTCCCTTTTATTTCTGAGACGCTTAGAGTAGCAGGAGCAACAACAGCAGCATAAGCAGACAATTTGAGATACCTAGGGGATTCTCCAACGGTCTTTGTGGTAGCAGCATGGTTGAGCTGACTCTCAGCGTCAGTATGGTTTTCTATCACCTATTCGTACGCAATACGCTTTGCTCAAAGAAAATTCGATCAGCAACTGGGATTGAACTGGCGACACCCCCCGGGGTAGATGGCAACCATGACGACTAGCGCACGAACCCCCCTCTCTACCCCTCACGCTACGTAAGTACCAGTTTGTATAGGCACAGCTGTACCTAGAACGGGTGCTATGTGGTGCTAAAGTTTAGCATGCGCGTATCGCGGCTTAACTAGGGACAAGATAACAGGCCAGCGTCGTAATTGCGTCTAACAACGCGTCGTCCTGCCTAAACCAACTATGCCGGGTGGACTGGCCTCTGTCGCCGGTACAATACATACATACAAAAAAAGAGATTATAATACATCTTCGAAGCGGACATAATCCGTGGCACAGTTTTGATACAGAATCAAGCACCGTGTTGTCAAGCACACGTCCATCGTCAGCGCAGTATTTGTTTAAAAAAAAACCCGTTTTAAAGTTAATTATTGTGTGCAAGCTCTGCGCGCACATTTTTTGCACTAAACTTGTTGTTGGCCTCTTCTCTCCGTACGCCGTGCGGCACACAATGAAGTTACTTTGCGTCTGAAGTTTACGCTCGATTATTATGTATTACGTGTTTGGCTTGTTTCGAGAGCAGGTCAAACAAACCGCACTGCATTAAATCTAATCTAGATAACGTCGTTACTCTAAACATAGCCTGCTCCCATATACTGTCATCATATGGACGACGCAAGTGATGAGTGGGGTAGAGCCGAGACGTACTTCTCCGTTGTTCTCTACTAAGATTAGATTTTTCGCCGTAACCGTACTTTTAGTCTGACTTTTTAGTTCTATGTGTCTAAAACTAAAATAAGATTGAAACGTTTTAAAACGAGGATATATATATATAGTAATAAGATTTATTATTATTATTATGTTCACGTTGTCAACATATAAATACACGATAGCACTTCTCGTACCGTTACTCAGCTCACAACACCCGCAGCGCGAGAGCGCCATCGGTCTTAAAAACTTTGCGCCTCGAGTCTGTCACCCGTCATATCCTATAGGGAATGTATTAGTCCCCGTGCGCGGATGAGCCCCCCAATCAAAGTTGCTGCGGAAAAGAGCCTAGAGGATGAGGTAAAAACGGGACAGCAAGACAGAAAAACGGTGGCCTAGTACTAGACGTTAGGAATCTGCGATTTCTTTAAACGCACTTTAGGCGGGTTTACGCTTTTTCCTGTAACATTTTGCAACGTATTTTGTCGATTAACGGGCTAAATTAGGCAACAAGCATTGTCTATACGCGACATACCCGCACGTAACTGAGCTGTCGTACAGGTAAAACAACGTTGAAAGACATACAAAAGTTATGTTCTGGACGGAGTTCGTATCGCATGTGTGTGGCCATAAGGGAATAGTGACCCCAGCCGGTTGCAGCTCACCGCCACGAGTTCACCACGCGATGCACTCGAGAAGGGTTCGCAGATGGGAGCGCCAATTCTATTAGCCAATCACGCGGAAGGTGACGAAATCCGGCACGATACCGAGCTGGGGTTGGGGGGGGGGGGAGGGTAGCGGCTAAAGCCACGTAGAGATAGAGGGACTTGCTGTGTGAGCAACAGAAGAAACTTCCCCCGTCGTTTTCTCGGACGTGATGTGACGTCCTTCATGAGTTGTCTCGCGGAATTCCTGCATTTGTTTCTGTCGTGTCTACGTGTTGTATTTGGACTCGTATTGTTTTTAAATCCGTTTGGTCGTTAGCGAACTAAACTGATTTAGCAAGGCAGCGTGGTAGATAGCGGTGAGGTCAGTGGCCCTTGTAATTCTAACACCCCCCTCCCCACTTGACTAATATGGGGCGACCCGCTCTACTCTATAGTTTTTTTTCTAAGCTGACGTTTAATACATCGCTATATTTACTTGGCAGTTGTATCGCTAACACTGTCGTTATTATTATTATTATTATTATTATAACTACAGCAACGTGACGGCTGTTTATTTCGATCCTAACCGCGCAATGAACTGAAAAACTGAAAATCTTGTTGTACAGTGTTGGTCTCCTGTGATGTAGCTATGCCTATGTAAAGAATTCAATACGATTTCAATCAACGGTGACTCACACGTATCAGCACGTAGACTCAACGAATAGGTATTGTGCTATGTGCAATGTCAGTGTTAGCTTCCTTTCTTCCATTATCAAGTTTTGAACTCGCCGCACCTATATGTATATGTATATATTCAGTTGTTCTATTTGTCGATAATTATGTTCAGTCGTTTTAATCTACTCACGGTGGAAAGCATTTACACGCCGCGGCCTTTAATGCTAGCATACAACATTTCGAGAGGTGTTGTGCCTAGGGAAATCGCATTCCACCAGTTTCTACCCTCGACCGAACATAAACTAGGCGTGCAACAACTTTTGCAGTGCTCTCTGTATCCTTGAAATCTAGTCAGCACGTACTTGCATGCTGTCTCCCCCGAAACCTAGATGTGCATTCCCAAACACATTAGGTGCCTAACTACGAAACACCTCTTTGTTCGTGAACTAGAACAGAGGCTTTTAAATTCACAGTCGGAGCCAGGCGTGTGATCTGGTCACATCCGGAATTGGGACTGCTGTGCTTTGTATACAGGAACACACACTAGGATTGGGTAGTGCTACTACCACCGTGTTTTCACCCATAGCTATGAATCGTGAAGATGCTGTAGTAGTGAACTGCTTTGTTTGTGTGTATATTTTCAAATATGTTGCCTCATACTGTTCGGCATTCTAACAAACGCACCAACTGTTGTTTTGAAGTCCTTGTAACGCTCAATAACCACTGCAATGACCGTTTGTGTAAAGTGCTTACACTAATCACTCCTTGGAGCTTGTCGAGACTATTGTTTTTACTTCGTTGTCATATTTTTGAACAATTTTCATTTACCGAGAACTTAAGCGTTGTGAAATGGAGTTTCGTAAATAAACCACGTTTAGAATATATATAAATATATATATATATATATATATATATATATATATATATATATATATATATATATATATATATATATATATATATATATATATATATACATGTGTGTGTCCGTCGGCCGGATGCCCATACGGTTATTTATCAATGCCTGGAGCATCCAGGCCAATACAATGCGCGTGTGAGACGCCATTAGGAGGTGGGTCATTGTGTCACGGGTGCACTGCATGTCACTGCTGCATGCCGTAATTAAAATTGCTGCTACTTAAAAAGCTGCACGCCGTAATATCAAGTGGTGCAGCGAGTGGTCGATGTCGCGACCTCAGAGCAGCGGCCAAGAGCGAAGGTGTTCACGTATGACTTCGTCAAGCCGTAAGTGGCGCTGACCTTTCTGGCTCTTTGAGGTGAACAGTACCCCCCCCCCCCCAAGAATGAAGAGATGACAGCAAACCCCGGTACTCTAGTGCTGGTATACTGCCTACTATACTGAAAGCTGCCGACTGCCTATGAGACTATGACACGGCTCTACGAGTAACGATCAATATCGAGGTTTGATGAGAATTTTGGCGCCACGAAGTTTCTGTGGTTTGCGAATAGAGCGGTAGCCGTCCCCCGCAAACTCCTCAAGAAAACTGCTAAACGGGCAGATTTTTCACAAAGAGTGGAATCGCTACAACTCTTAGCATGCTTCTCTCATCGTCGGATGTATCATTCCAATTATCGAATTTCACACAAATTGCCCTTGTGTATTAGCTTGGCAAACGCAGTTAACAGACACCGCGGCTTAGTACAGTCCAGGCAATTGGGCCAGCTGATTAAGGCCTTTAACTTTTCGGGCTGACCCTCAGCCAAGATTTAGCGTCCACGGGACTGCTCTTCGCATTGCTTCATAGACGGATCCCCACAAATATAAATGTGCAACGGTGGGGCTTGAGCCCTTGCACCTATATGTCTCCTCCGGTCGGGAGGCGCAGGGGAATGCACCCACCACGCCACCGGGCTCGGCAATTGATTAAGGCTGCACGAGCGTAACATGCAACATGCATCATGCAAATAAGGTGCATAAAAAGCATGCGGCGTTCGTCGCGGAACCTAGGCTGTGGCCGATATAATTAGATTCTTTGTTTAGGAGCCCAAGTGGGCGGCCGCGCGGGGGAGGCGTAAGCAGCGGACGGCGCATATTACCGTCAGGTAACGCAGCGTCTAATTGAACTTATGTTAACGGCCGCTTCAATTCGAAGAGCATGCTCTCTTAATTTTTTATTGAATTCCCCCGTTGTAGCACAGTCTCCAAAATGGCAGTTGAAACAACTGTAACAGCAGCAGTAGCAGTGAAATTGTAGTAGCGAAGTACAATGAAAGTATCATAGTTCCAGTTGAAATGATTGTAGTATAAGTCATAATAGCGGGAGAAACGAGCGCTGCTGCGGCTGCTGTAGCATTGAGCATCCTTTCCCTTTGTCTTCATAATCGCCTGGCTGGCTGCCGCCTGTTTATCAGCTATAATAATGCATGTCGTGTCGAAAGCAATGCAAGACGATGATATTTTGCACCTGTCTGATGGCGTGCACTGGGCCGATAATCCGATTCCAGCTCCTCACAACAAAGGTTTCTAACGAAGGACGGCCACCCGTTTTGGCAATCCACTGGGATATTACGCGGCTGCCGTATTAAGCGCGCGCGCTCAAATGCGCACATTCTTTAGATGCGTATGTCTTAGAACCGTCGCATCCGTAAAGTCGCTGCACGTCTATCGGGTCACACCGCGCCTGCTAAGGTCAGGCCTGCAGCTCCGCCGCTGAGGGTGCTCGCATGAAGCTGCTTTGTCTATAGAGTCTATAGAAGTGCCAAGGGGCGGCCAGAGAAGCAAAACGAAGTTGGAAGATTTTGTGTACCATTTTAGGGTGGATTTTGTCAACCATTACAGGAAAGTAGCGAAGATTCTCGAGACAAGGCGACTTGACGGCCTGTTCCCGTGTCTACCGCATCAGATCAGCATCGCTGCTTCCCGCTGTTTTCGTTCTTAGTTTCGTCAAACACTTATTATCATCAGATTTATTTCACTCATATTGAGAACGTGTTGCGTATAGCATTGACACTGTGTTGACAACGTGTTGCATGTAACATAACACGTTCACTTACACATGATTGTAATATAAATTGATATGTAAACAAAGCCACATTGACACTTATACAGTTTTCTGCTGCACTCGGCATCTAACTCAAGAGAGGCAGTGAGTCAAATGCTATTGACTACTACGAACGAGTGTATATGGCCAATTTACGACACTATATTATCATCGTACGACGAGCGGTACGATAAATTGATTTTTAACTAAAATTAGATTGTTTGGCGATTTCGCCTACTCAGCATTTTGGCCCGATTTTGCATGCTAACCCTAACTTTCGCTTGCCAACACTACGAACAAGGCATATAAACAAACGGATAAATGCAAATAGACAATATATCCTTAGAAAGGCAGCCCAAACACGGCATGTTCAGCCACCTAAAAAATCCATAAGGACCATATTTCTACTAAGGCTGCAATTAAGAGAACTATGCCAAACTGTAATCACTAGCCCGAATTCTTTAACTGTTTGCTTCTATTCAGTTGCGTTCGAATCTGATGACAAGCCACAAACAATGCTCAATGATCCAGCGAGAGAGAGAGGTAGGGGAGAGAATATAACTCTCGGTCGGTCGAAATATCCTTAGTCGTCCTTGACGGAAATATTCAGCCGGTTGACAACAGGTTTAAGCGTAAGACCTGTCTCTGACAGTTGAGATAGCATTTCGAGCTCAGCCAGCCACGCTCTGCTAAACATGTTTTCACATTGAAACGAAATTGAATAGTAATTTGCAAAGATATTGGCATGTATATATACAAATGCGATATATATATATATATATATATATATATATATATATATATATATATATATGTGTGTACACCGGACTATTTTTCAAGAACGATACAGGGAATTGTAGCGCTTGGTAAAACAAATATCTTTACATACTATAGTCTGTAATGCTGGTGCGGTTGCCCGATATGGGAGCACACAATATGCTATTGCGAGACAACCACCTATACCGAAACAAAGCACACCGTGTCCTCCTATCCCGAACGTAAGCACGCCGCCGCGTTCGAGAAAATTTTACTTTCTCTGAAGAACATACAACACCGATTAGAAAATGCGACACGCTCGTTTAGAAGAGAATCTGCAAACATTGCTTTTTAATTGCGCTCACCCAAAACAGTTTAGGCAAATGCACATTTAATAACGATGACTTTGGTAAATCTATGGCGATACGATTTGTGATTGCAAAGCAGTTACGGTTTTTCAGAGGGCATGTCGAGATCAAACGCATGCATGAGTGATTTGTTTCATCAGATAAATCACGCTTGGTTATTAATGCATGCACTCATTCTCGACATGTCCTTTGAAAAATGTTAATTACTTCGCAACCACGGCTCGCACTGCTATTGATACCAGAAGGATCGTCATGAAATGCACATTTGTCTGCATGTGTTTGTATTGAGCGCTATGGATGGTCGTAGGGTTATGATTTTGAGATATTAAGTGTAAAAGTTAACAAAAGAACTTCATCTTTTTGCGAATTCTCTTTTAAACGACCATGTATGTTCTTCCAAAGAAGCAGCATTTTCTTATAAACACGACGATGTGCTTAATTAGCATAATTCCCATAAAAAATCAAAAGCAATATAAGGAACTGTAGAGGTCGTTTAAAATTAAATATTAGAGATACAAAAGAGAAAAATTATTCTGCTTTTGTTGAAGAACATATAACTTCGACTAGATGTTGCAACATGGTCGTTTAGACGAGAATTCGCCAAAAAAATAGTTTTTTCTTAGCTTTTATACCTCAAAATCATAACCATTAAGATTTTTGGGCAAGCATGTCAAGTTTGACTGTGTGCATAAATGACTTACTCTATCAAATAAATCAATCGTTATAGCTCGAGAAGCACACACAGCCATTTATTATCTTACAGTAGCTGCCCTAAAGTGCTTCCGCAAACTAGTATACACATTTGGTGGCACCTGCAGATATCTCTTTGCATGTCTTGAAATATCAGAGGCACTGCTCAAGCGGCCTCAGTAGCGAAAGGTGTCCAGGCGACCAGCTCTTTACGGGATTCGACCGGAGTCTTGTAGACGAAAAACCTTCAGGTGAGTCGCAGTACCGTCCACAGGGTACTAAGAGTCGAACGCTTACGTACCGACGGCAGAAACTTCATGCTCTGCTGTATCCAGATTACGAGCGACGGGTTGTCTATTTTAGCTGGTTTCTGTGGCAAATAGAAGCCAATGAGGAGTTCCCTGCCATTGTGCTTTTCACCAAAGGAGCTTGCGTTACACAAGACGGTGTGTTTAATAGACACACCACCCAGTTTGGCATTGATAATAGCTATGTGTGCTTCTAGAGCTATTACGAGTATTTTATCTCTTATGGAGTAGGTCATTTAGGCATGCACTCGATCTCGACATGCCCTCTAAAATACTTTAAATACTCCTCAAACACGGATCGAATCACCAGATAGATTTGGTACCAATATGGTTGTCATGAAATGCATATTTCATGCAAATGTGTTAGTTTTGAGCGCTATAAAGGATCGTAGGGTTGTGATGTTGAGGTATTGAGAGTGAAAGCTGCTAAAATAATTTTTGCGAATACTTTTCTAAACGATCATGTTGCATCTTCTAGCCGGAGTTGTATAATACTTCCCTAAGAGGAAGCATGATTTTCTCACGAACACGACGCGGTGCTTAGTTGATGTGTAGAAACGTGCTTCGCAATCACAAAGTTTGTGCTCCTATGTCGAGCTACAACACCAGTGCCACCGATTTTAGTAATTTTACTCCGAAACAAGACTTCTTCGGAAGCGTGCTTCATTGAAAGAATGTTTGCTTTAACGAGCTCTACAATTTTCTACATATCTCCCGAGAGATATTTAGAGCATCGATTGCAATAACGACAAATGCATAGGTATCCGAAAATGTATGCTATCTATCTCAAAGAGAAGATAGTGCATATGTAATACATTGAATGTAATAGAACATAACTTTATTCATCCCGCAAACGCCATACGATATCGCACTGGCTGAAGAGGAGCCCCTCTCTCTCTATCTCTCTCACACACATATACATGTGTTCTCTCTCTCTCTATATATATATATATATATATATATATACATAAACAGCGGCTCACGCTGACTTTTGCGACCAGTGGAGTTGAATGCCAGAGCACACAATACAATTGGATGGTTTTACCTCAACTCCAGGGCGACCTAGCAAGTCAGGTTCCCGACAGCTCTCGGAGAGCCCGTTTAAAAGCGAGCTTTCAACAATATGTGACAAATGGCTTTAAACCCACCCTTAGCCGCAGCTGGGAACGACGCTGGACAACAACACACAATCCGCATCGTTTCTGGCTTGCGGTTGGGTGAGGGAGGTAGTTTGCGCGTCCCACCCACGCAACCTGTGCAGAGCTCCGGAAAGCGGCACGGATGAGCACACCTTATCGTGTCGCTACAGCGATGTACTTACGTCATTTCAGCGCTGTACTTATGTACACTTACGTCATTTCACCATCAACTATTTGATCTTTTGCGCTCTTCACTCGGTCCACATGCTGGCAGAGAAAAACCTATCGGTCAAAGTCGGAATAGCCAGCTGAAGCCCGACAGACGAACGAACGAACTCTCGACCCGTGAGAACGTCGGCGTCTCCTAGTCAGACCCGTTACGGTGTTCTGTACTGCACTGACCGTAGATCCAGCTACGTTCATCAGTGTACGCATCGTGACGTTAGCTCGCCGAGGACCGAATATTAACTAAATACACGGAATCATCATAGCAGTTCAGAGTTCAGCCGATCGCCGTAGTGACTTTTTGCATCGCTGCAACTCGGGACGCCTCCCGCTAGCGAATGTCTGATGCAGGCATATCGATCGAGGTTCAGCACGGTCACACTGCAAATGTACAAGAATCTCTTCTGTCAGCCGTGGGGCTTCTGGAGATCCGGTGAAAAGTTGTAATAATCCCCATAAATGTGTGTGTTTATATATATATATATATACAAAAAAAAAAAAATATATATATATATATATATATATCTATATAAAATAAATGACCAAGACGACCTTCTCAACGGTGAGTTTGTCTATGCGACCGCTCCAGCACTGCTTTTCGAAACGCTACCTTCTAAAACCACCTGAGATCCTGCTTACTCTCTTTTGCTTCTGTGCTGCGATGATGAGACGAGAATCCAGGACGGGCCAGCATGCGTAACTTGTGCAGGTCAAGTGCTTTAAGTCATGGAGCGCACAGTTCGCAAAGAATGCAACAATCCCGCAAACAGTCACTGCACTTTCTAAATACTGAACAAAAATAATTTGCACTACAAGTCGTGCTTCTGGAGATAGAAAGAGAGAGAGAGAGAGAGAGAGAGAGATGGAAAGAAAGAGAGAGAGAAGCGTCATTAGATGTTACAAGAAATACAGCCTTAATCAACACGACACCCTGTGATTGTTGCACCTCATAGTTTGAAGCCCCCAGAGAACAAATTAAAGATCTTACACGAAAGATTGAGCTTAGCAAGAACAACTCGACTTCAAAATCAGCTGATCACTGAACAGACCGATCCAGCAGTTTACTGGCCGAACGGCGACAGCACACAACAAACCTATCCTCAAGTTGTAACGTACCGACTGACTTCTCTTCGCTTCGACTTCGCCACTTGCCGAACACAGCGAGCGCGAACGCCGCAAGTGCATCCGGCAGAAATAGTGCGGCAGGAACGTCACAATTCTTAGGGCACGGTTCGCTAGAGCACGGCGACGTCGTATCATGCACGTAGCCACAGAACGTGAAAGAGAAGAAATGACTCGCTACTGACTAAAAGCTGTTGATACGCGCCTGGAGATACCTGAAGAGTAGCAGAGCCAGCCCCTTCCCCCCTTTTGTCGGCCGACTAGAGAGAGAGATAGATTATCGCAGAACTCGGCGGACGCTCTCAAAGAGTACGTCCACCGAATAACCGATTTGGACTGACACAGACGTGAACGAGCGTGACGTGAAGTGAAGCTGACTGATATCAATCAACCACGTTTCTGTAGTAGCTACGATTTACAGGGGGTAGACGCTAATGATAATAATAATAATAATGAAGATGTGTTGCGCGAGTGAATATCCGTCAGTCTGGCCAGAGGGTATGCAATGTATGAGGCTGTAGCGTAAAAATCGTTCAGAATATCAAATGTATTCAACGAGATTTCTATTATTTAACGCCAATTAACATTGGCGCCAACCGCTGCAGGCCAGACGACGACGACGACGATGGTGAGAATAATGATGACAAAATGGAAACATATAAATAACTTGATATTCAGTCAAGAAATCGAAATCATGTGAGTGTGTTATCAAAACGCCTGTTGTGGATTGTAGAGTTGTCCCTAGATAGTCTACGTCGAACAGTAGGGGGAGACATGTATTGTGAATACGACATATTATTTGTAACGGATATATTGCAAAAAAAACACTTCACGCATACACAATTTCTGCATTACTAAATATTTCATAGATTTGCGGCCAAATTAGAGGGACGGGGACAACAAATATTTAAAGCTGCGGTCGACGAACTTAGGTCTAACATTTATAGGTATGGTATCTACATATTTTATTTGGAACGGATACAGCGCGGTTGACACATGTTGTTTTATCATCGATACCACAGACGGTCATGGCCATTTTCCACCCTACCGTGGGCACGCCGTAAACACTATAAAAAAAAGTTCAAGTTGCACCGGAGCCAAGAAGCTGCCACTCCTATAATTAATCAACCATCTTGTTCGTTGAATGCGTATATACCAGAATAACAAGGGAACAGAATTAATTCATTATATGGACGGAATGAGACTTAGTATTAACTGGCAAAAGACAGTAGCACTAAAATTTTGAAGAGGATTGGCAAAGACGACGTTCTTCGCGCCAGGAGTAAATTTTACAACTAAATTCACCTATTTAGAGGTCACTATAACGCTGAATGGTAGCAGTTTTCGAAAAAAAAGCATATTGAAAGCAAAGTAGGACAGGCCATTCGAGCGGCAGAAGCTATTAAAAACCCGCAAATGTTGTCAATACATACCGCGTCCACCCTTTTCAGGATTAAAGTATAACCAATAACTACATTCGGCATATCACTTATATGGGAGAAATTAGGAAAATTTGATCTACAGTTACAACATAGAGTTCGATTTTTATTCATGAAGCGGGGGTGGGGTTTGCCAAGTCTTGTAAGAATAGATTAGTTCATATCTTAGAGGGGGAAGGGACTCTAATGACACAGGGCTTACAAGTACCTAGGACGACGGCATTTGTTGCCTACACTATAAAGTGGGCCGATAAATTGAAAGACATCGATATAGGAATATACACGAATCTGGCGGGCAGCCGAATATAAGAGTAGATCTCTAACTACGGCGCTTGCAGTCCACGGGTTCCCTCACGTGTTATGCAGCACACAAGAACTCCACGATCTTCAGGAGTGTTGTAAATGCGCAAGATGCTTAGGCCATTGCGATAGATACCACGCCGCAGTATGTCCAACAGTTCAGTCAATAGCTGAGCTCGCAAGATGAGAGAGGATCCGGTGATGTGGAAGAAGCAGTAGTTGTGACTGATGGACATGTTTATACCCAACCTGGGTGTTAATAAACCATAATAATTATATACCAGATCTACCACTACAAATAGTCAATGATACACAGGAGACGCAAACCATATGAAATAAATTAAGCTGTCTGTCCACATAGCCGGAAAATCAAAGAAACCTGGAAAGGATCAAGTCGTCGACCGACAAGGATTATCGACAAAAATAAAGAGCTTTTTGTCTGTATAAATCCGCAACGCCAGCTGAACTTCTTAGTCGGTTTCAATATATAGAGAGGACGACAACAAAGTCGCAGTTATATCGAAGCAAAACGTAAGATCAGCCGCATCTGATCGTATTCTCAAAGAACTTGAAGTCAAGCATCAACGATATGTGCCCTATTGCGAAAATGACAAATATACAATTATTATGTTCGACAAGGCAAGCCCTCTGACAAGTAGATGGAAAAGCTTTCTGTAGTCAATCTTTCAGCGAAAAAAAGGCGCAATTTTTTTGGGCACTATATTAACTACTTTGTCTCTATCTCTATCACTAATGTAGCTCGCAATTTAGAGTTTTTTTGGGGGGGGAAATTTTCGTACTCGTACGATAGCCATGTATACGGTTCTCACTTCGGTGCCACTGCCACTTAGTTAGGCAGAACAGACACTTCTTGCAAAGTCCATGAACCAAACCGAGTCAATCTGTCCGTAAGAAGAAGAAGAAGAAAAGGGGTGCAACGCCAGCGGCAATAGACCGCCAACTCGCCACGCAAAATTCAGCGCTTTGTTAGACTCTGCTAAATAGGTAGATGGCGAAATTACGCGGGACACGACGTACGTCGCCCACCAGCACTCGGTCTGGGGCTGCGGCCAATGACGTCCATGCGTGTGACGTTTCTCCCTTTTTTGCACCTGTTCTGACGACCCTCTGTGGTTCTTTCATTGCTTGTTTGTCTTCGGAAATGAAACAAGCCGGGCTGACACAAACAGTAGGCTCTACGTTAGAATAGCGAAAGCCGTCAGCTACTCTAATGGCGGGTCAAGCCACATATAGGAACTTTAGGAGCAGAAGTTATCGTAAGAGTTTGCCACTTTCAAAAGGAGCATGCAAGCAAGTCCACTGCTTCATTACGCAGTTGACCAAATCCGAATTTGACGTTTGTTCTACGTGTAAACGTGTGCAACGTGTAACTGTACGTAACGCCGTTCAACGTGAATACATGCGCTACGTGTGAATGCGTGGAGCGTGGAAACGTATATACTCGTACAATTATAGAACGCGGTTTTATTGCAACTAAAGGGGTGAATGAGGACTAACCTTCCGGCTGTGTCAACAAAAATCTATGGACAATTTGGCACGCGAAACCTGCGATGTCAAGGCACTGTCAGAAAAGTGCTTTTTAAAATTACCTTCTACCAGGCTAAGATACTGTTTTGGTGTGGCTTCTACATGCGAGAGCAGTGCAACAGCTTACAAACAACCAGTGTTTTGTACAGCTAGTAGTGGAACAAGTGGAAGTATTTTATAACCAGAAACAGATATTGCGTTTAGCACGACTAATCAAGTTTTGGCACTAGGTCTTTGTTAGTGATAGTAGGTAATATAGTAGGCAGTATATGACAATAAACACAATGCCAATCTCATGCCAAGGCAGCAGGCACCCCAATATCTGGTTGACCATCACAGTCTCACCATCACAATCAAAGTCTCGGTTGCCATGTTTACAAGAGCGCATTTTAGGGGAGAGTTGCACATGGAAGATTTTAAGGTCGTTGGTTTTTATTGGAGGTGCTTCGTCTCAGGCATCAGGTAACTTATCTAAAACATAAGTAAGATAAACCAGCGACCGGGCACAGCGACCCCGAGGCTTAGACCGCTTGGAGCGGAAAAGGGCCTGCTGAGGTGGTTATCAATCCAAACTCTAAACAATGGTCTATAAAGATAAGAACGGCACTGAGTCATTTTGTGTACGGGTAGTTAATGGTTAGCGCGGTCACAGGTGCATTTGTAATTAAAATATACATAATAAATGTTAACATTTCTTTTGTAAGTTTAGATACCCCATCGTGACTTCCTTCAAGCATATGCACACAGTTAAGCCGGTCGGACACAAACCCATGTTGCACAGGACCAAGACAGTTATTGCCTGCCATAAGAAAATGAGCTCAAAAGGGACACCAGTATTTTTGAAAACACCGCAAGCCACCGAGCACTGATGTACTACAAGCCGGTTGTACACGATGTCTAATTTACTGTCTTTATTTTGTTTTAGCGTGATTTTTCTTTGCCGAAAGCACCTTGAGTTCTGGGCTTCGATCGTTATAGGATCTCCCGAACCGCATTCTAAAAGGCAAAGAGAAATAGGCTTCCCTGAAAGGGATTAGCTAATAAACAATTTACAAGAGGATAAGCTACGAAACAATTTATGAGGGGATTAGCTACGAAATAATTGATAAGAGCTACAAAACCGTTTGTTAGTATACAGCTACGAGACAATTTATAAGCATACAGCTAATTACCACTTTTTCACTAAAACATCATGTATACAGTATACTTCTATGTAAGTTTGTATCTTTATATTTTATACATGAGTGCTAAACTTTACTCTTACAGCGGTAACAAACAATTATCGATACATTGTTTAATGCGTATGTCTACTAACGTCGACGACAAATAGTTCACCTACAAGTTCTTCTCAATAATGGACGAGACCTTGAGCTTTGGCTGGTTTACTCAACGTCGAGTATTCCTCTCGAGCGTCAATCCCCCGACTGCAAAACACGACAAGTACACTACCACTACTACTACTACTACTACAACTACGCGCTCTAACATAAGCATTAGCCCTACTGATAGAGTTGAACCAGCGGCAGGCAAACGAAGGAACACCGATTCGTTTTTGTGTGCAGCGTCCTAATGGGTGTTCGTCGCGTTTGAGGAACGTTCTGACACTTCATTTACGAACAACGCATGCGGTCGACTCAAGCCTAAGTGTCGTTAGATCGACGAACCGCGACGCCAGACCGAACGAAACTCATTCAAGCGGTGGTTGGCCGCAAGCCCACCTTGTGTATACACCCCTGCGCGTTTTTTGTTCCTCTTCTTCGACATCATCGTCGTCTGCTGCTAGCCCCTTTAGACTGTTTTATCCTTTTCTACTCGTTCGCTTGCCTTCTCTCGCTTCACCTACTTCTCTTCGTACAAGATTGCTCTACTATAGACAGACTCTTTGGTCATGATCATTTTCACCACCGCCACGAACCACTATAATCATCATCATCATCATCATCGTCATTATCATCACTTTGACGGGGCTTGCCATTGTCGGCGATGAGTCTGCATTGCATTATGGACACACGGGCCTGCAGGGGCCTGAACTGCGCCGCTGCGTCTATTGTTCGTGGTGCACTACTACCGTTCGTGCATGTCATGTAGGCAGGCCAAGGTTTTTGCCGCTGTTCCTGCAGGCCTTGCTGCAAAAATTCGGCGTCACAAAGCTCACATTTTCCGGACACTTGCTTTCAAACGCCGCTGGGTGCAGAAGAAGGGAGCAGAGACGTGGGGCTGGAAAGCGGGGGGAAATAGTGGAACAGAGACATACAGAGAGAGAGAGAGCGAATATGAGAGGGACAAGAAAAAGCGAATGGCATAAGGGAAAGAGTTACTTGTGAGCCGTTGGGCCAGCGGGTCACGTCGCGTCCGACGTAAAGCCGGGGCCGCGCTGGCTCCGCTCGTTCCCTTTGTTGCATTTTATGGTTCGTAAAGTGAACTATGGTTTTCGGGAGCTCGAGCGATGCGCGAAGCCCTCGCCCTAACGAGCTTCGGGTTGCCGGGCAGAAGACCGCCCTGCCCCGAGAGTATGGCGCGTCGCAGGCGCAAGCCAGTTTGCCCCATATATTCCCGGGCGCCCCGCCAGCCTTGATCGCTCTGTTACGAACAACGCGCCAGCTTTTCTGATTTGATTTCTAGAAGGCCAACGGGTCGCATTTATGTTATCGGCTGCCAACGGGTATAACGCTCGTCTGTGGATATTGCCTCGCTAAGGATCCCATATGTCGAGCCACGAGTTCTTGGCAGTAGCACGCATCAACGTCGGATTGTATGTAGGGCACTTTGAGCTGAACCACCTTGTCTCGGTCCACCGAGGATCTGTTGAATTGAAAGTTGCTTGCTCATGTTTTTCGTTTGTTAGTTAGACGTACGTGCACCTCATTTTCACCGAAAGCCTATAACAGCTTTCTGCGAAAGAAAAACCGTTTAAACACGCTCTTCGTAATCTAACCAAAAACACAACTATCTGAATTATTTCTATAGTGTAAAAAAATCTAGAAATAAAGAAATAATAATGATAAAGATTCCTAGCGACCTGTCTACAACTTAGATTCCAAAGTCATTACACAAATCAGTAAACGTTCGTCATGCGTCAGTTGCTTGGTTTATATATGTTAACACCAAAGCGATCCATGGAACATCATGCAACCTGTGTGCCATCAGATAATCTAATGCGTATTGTTTGTGGACAATCCGAGCTACTCTAGACAGGTGGACGCAGACAGACTGGCGCAACGCTATTTTCCTTTCCTTCAATTATTTTTTATTTTTGGAAAGATTTAAGGGAGACGCATTTATTACGACTGAGGTCATATTTTTCTCCGCATACAAATGCGGCGTCACTAACTGCTTTACATGTGTCCGTACCATAGGATTGATTACAAATTATGGACAGGTTAGGCTGGTACGTTACATTATAACTCGCCCATGTTAGAATATATATATATATATATATATATATATATATATATATATATATATATAATCCATTAATACCTCTATTTCGACTTCGAAACTGATCGGTTTCGCCGAATGCGCCGTAGGCCTGTGAAATTGATCTTTGATTCCCAGTAATGGCTCGGCATGAGTCAAAATTATATCAATAAATAAGTGCCCTGATATGCGGTGCATCGCTAACTTTTGGAACTATGAACTTTAGTGATGAGGTGAAATCGTGTAGTGAATTCGCCGCTACTGGCTCCACTAAAAGACTGTCCGCAGCCTTCTAATGGTCATACATCTAGCTCGTTTAGTGCCAAATATGCAGACTTGTACGGAACTGCCAGTACACTCAACAAATGAAAGGGAGTGTGCGCAGTGTGAAATAATGTCTCAACTTTATCGCTCGGACTGTATATTGTTACATACATATAATTACCACAGGACCATTACAGACAGCGTATAATATGGCAATCCAAATTAAACAGTTGTAGTAGCACAGCCTCATAAACTGGGAGAAGGAGCGACTCCCAGGGCTAGGCAATGGGGAACGCGGAGGGACAACCGAGGGAAGCGGCGGGACATGTATGGACGATAGAATTGACAACAGAGCCTAGATTAGGGGCGAATCTTCTTCTCTATCTTTCACGCGATTACAGTCGAGAGCTTGAAAGAGGGCTGCCTCCAGTTAATAGGGAGAATGCAGCTTTGGCAACAAAGGTCCTAAAGGTGGCTAGGGAAAGCAATTTCAGGATGCCGTCGTGGCGTTCAACCAGCGGATATATAACATCAAAAAAATGTGCGAAATAGACAGGGAAATCTAGGAACGAAGAAAGTTGCTCTCTTTCAGATTTCAAAAGATTGAAGAGAGTTAGCACGAATTAAAGAGACAATCGAAAAAGCAATTAAACTCACGAGGAGTGGCCGGACAAGGAACCACACGTCTCAGGTCCATCTAAACGAACTGGGTACTTACTAAGGCTCGGCCTCAGACATAGTCCTGCTGGGAAAGCTTGCGGCGCAGTTCTTGATTGTGCTGCAGTGTTTAAAAACAGTAACACCATACAGCTCATTGACGATCCAGAGGTGAGGACACCAGCTCAACGCACCCCGTGGTCAGTGTGGTGGACCCGGAGAAGCTCATTGCAACTAGAGCCCTAGGGGTTTTCCGAACCAGTAGGAAAGCTAATTTGCCTGGAGGTGGGGAAGGAGGTACCTCTAGTACAACTTGCAAAGGAGAGGCGAACTAAACCCCTTTTAAGAGCTCTAGAAAACAATTGCAGGAAGGCCGATAACGGCAGTGGAAACCTGGATACGTTTGCAGCGCAAACGAGGCTCTAAATCGGTTGACCGAGGGTCCAAAACAAACAAGCGTAAATTTGGAGAAAAGCAAAGTCTTCGTAGATACCTTATGAAAAAACAAAAAAAGGGTATCAGAATCAAACAGAGGAACCTCCTTTTTCGGCTGGAGAAGCACCTGGGTGGGCGCGAGTAAAGCATTGGTGGCATCTATACGGAAAAATGTAATGATGCAGCTATAAGGATCAACCCACTTTTTGGATAAGGAGAAAGTGGAGAGGGCTTTTAGGGAGGCTCTCCACTTTCAGGGGGGGGGAGGGTACGATAAGTGACGGCAGCAAAGGACCTTCTGGCCCCCAAAACCCTAAAGCTAGGGTCAAGGTGAAGCAGGCCTGAGGAATGGATGAAACTCCCTCATTGCTTTAAAGGCCATAAACCGGGCCACAATGTCTTAGGCTACGCGAAGATATATACTATTAGGAAGATCTGCTTGAAAGGTGGCAGCCCGGCTCATATGAATAAAAATTGCAAAGCTGAGGTATCGAGATGCCATCCGCTCTCCCGGCAGGAGGTGCAAAAATTCAAAAAGCTTTGTAGGTGAAGTGCCAAGGGAAACAGGGTCTGGAGAACGAATCGGAGTGCTCCAGATAACATCAACGGTCATGCAGAACCACGCCGCCTCTCTTTGTCCCGGATAAATAATTTAGCATTCTGTGGTCGTAAAAAATATTTGCATATATATTCTACTATATTGGGTTATACCAAGTGGTAATATTAATAACGTTTTCTACATGTTTTTCTACGTTCAGGAGCTATAGGAATCTGCAGGTTTCCTAAAGAAACTTACCAAGTACGTAAGCGGCCAGGGAGGCAAGGTAAGCAAATCGTTATCATCTTTAATGCCGCCAATATGTCATGGGGCGCCAATTTATATCTGAGAGGGCACATATTCTACTGGAATGTGTAGCCAGGAGAAGCTTATTAGTCTCTTGTGACAAAAAGGCATACTACGTTAGTAGCGGCGGTGGCCTAGGCGGCTAGCGCACCTTTCGAAACAAGGCGTTGCCATGGCAACCATGGTAAACAGACAATCGCAAGTTATTGCTGGTTTTATTTATCGTACGTAGTTGTCATTGCCCTGCTGTTACATACCTCTGCTAAGAAAGGCCTATATAATTCTAGTAATGAAAACGCGATAACGATAGATGCACTTAGACGCTATCGTGCCACAGGCAACTTATCCTACTACGAGCGTCTGAAACGTGGTTATTGGAGCGTTAAAAAAGCTCTATTCATAGGAGACCAAACAGCTTTTGTAGATCTATATCTAGTCAGTGAAAGAAACCCTAATATTTCTTAACATGTCCGGCCCTCGGTGCATTGACGGTATACCTCAGGTTAAGTTCCAAGCCCGTAGGGGACGGAGGATAGTCTAGAATTAAAGACAACCTACTTGAAAAGTGTTTTAATTCTGGAGAATGCGCATTGTGGAGGAGAACGAGATCATGAAAGATCACAGATAGGTCTGCTTTGAGCTTCGAACTCCTAAATTACGCATTACATCCACAACGAAACGTTGGCAGATGCGTAGGCTCGGCATGGCGAGTCTGAGGACTGCGGTAGATAAAGGCTGTCAGAAAGTGAAGTGGAGAGAGAAAATCGAGAAGCATCATCACGCTGCTGCGTTCATTACGGTATGCGATAGGGCGGATCTCATGCACCAGTCCAGGACCGCTGAGAAAGAAGATTTTGAGGCTATGGAAGAAGCCGAGCTTGGTCTTCGATTCTAAACCCGAAAATAGGACACGTCCGTCAGCCAGCAAACCTATATGCCTCCTCAAAGGTCTTCGAAATCGTTTTGACCAATAGATTAATAGAGGAAAGTGAGATCAAATAAGCTCCATCACACAGAAAAGGCTGCATTCTTGGCGCGCTAAACGGAATCCTGAAACGTACAGCCGAGAGAGCCAGCAAAGACCCCTAGACAAGCGAAGTCGCGCTTCTAATGCTATCTGATGTTGAAAACGCCTTCAATAAGATGAACTAAAAATAGTCGTATAAGGGCTGATGAGAAAGGAAATATATATGTATTTCGGAACTCGTTCTTTAGAACTTGGTTTATTGCGGGGTGCTATATATCAACGATTACCTAGAAGGGCGCATGTGAAAACATGTCGCGGCATTGGCCTAGCGGACGCCTTAAGCCTAGTGCGGATTATGCCAAGGATTGGGGGCATGGCAATGGGGACGATAAAAATAGGGCAGCAATAAGGTCGATCCAACGGGGAGTAGCAATTAAGGTCAGCCGAGCGTACTCGACGATCCCGACCGAAGCCTCCTTGGTCCTAGCTAAGATGTTACCATGGCATGGGTAACATCTGGGTAACATCTTAGCCATTTCATGGCTGGTGGGAGAAAAAAGGTGAAATATATTTTGAGGGCAATCTTGATCTCGTCAGCCAGGATTGCCTCTATTTTGACCTGGTAGGAGGAATGGGCGCAGGTTACACACGGGGTTATTGGGGTCTGTCTTATGAAGCAATGAGACGTCTTCTGAGAGCGGTTTCGTGGATGTTAAATGTCGGCTGAGAGCCAGCCCGAAAATGTTGGCTTATACCCGGGGGGAATGGTAAGAGTTTGGCCAGGAGTCTGGTATCTGACCTCAAGGCATGATATCACTGCCGTCACAAGGACTTGACCTACCGGCTCTGACCGGCCACGGTTAGTTCCGGAGTTACATGGTTAGGATACGGCAGGCAGACCAGTGACATACGTCTGCTGTGCAACGGTGGGGAGGCGGGTGGCGTGGAATATGCTGCTCTACGCTGTGGGTCTCTTTGGAAAGCAAGGTGCTTCACTACGGCCACAAGGAGCCGCCCAATCAGAGAGGTAGTTAGTTACATGATATTCTTGACTTAAGCGTGAACTAAGGCTGACGCGCTCCCGCCTTTTAACTTTAATGACTGTCTTGTTTGTTTGCGTTGTGTACATTGCGTATATACTATGAAGCCTTGCTTTGAACACAGCAATGTACTAATAACTAACGTACAAGCACTATTCACTGGACATGATTGAACTGGCGGCCTTATTTCGGTTACGTTGTAAATATGAAACAGGCAATCAGTTGCTCGGAGCAAAACTTGCAAATATGAAATTGAATGATGGATATAGCAACAAACTAGTTTCGGAAGCACTACCAAAATGAAATCCATGGCAAACATTAAATACAGGGTTTCCCAGAATTCGCCCAACAAACTTTGGGATCTAGTACAACCTGGTAAAAAGTAATTTTTCAATGAAACAAATAAATTAGTTTTTTTTAAGTAAGAGAAAAATTGCCACAAGTAGTTGTATTAAGCTTTTATATTTACTAAATCTGTGATTGTGATAGCCCCACTCACCATACCGATAAACCAATAATACCTGCGTGTTGGGACGATAATTTTACATCTGCATTCTACGTTAGTTCAAAGCACAACAAATGTTGTTTTGAAGACAATTTTCGAGCAATGAAATTCTTTGCAATTCTTCTATTTGGCTTTCGCTCTCAGCTACTTACTCTTCAGAAGATATTTCCGCCCCCATGTCCCATTGGAGCCAAAAGTTATTTTTTTGCCGAGTTGTGCTAGATGCCAAAGTTCGTTAAAGGAATTCTGGGAGGTACTGTATAGTCAAATAAATAAAGTTTGGAACAACCCAGATCGCATCACCGATCGCATTTGACTTTAGAATACTTTGTACCCAATAGTCGCGCCATATGAAAAATAACTAACCGTTCGAACGACACTTAAATCAGCTTTCAAACACTAATAGGATGTTGATATAGATATTGCACCCCAAACCGTTATCGAACCGCCGCTATAACTGATACGTTTCACAATGCGATGCGAAGAGGTTGCGCAAACCGATCTCTTTGTCATCGTCACACTTTTCCCGTCTATGCTTAACGATGTAAAGATACATAATGGTTTCAACTGTGCTTCGTTCGCTGAACTCTGGTCGGCTGTGGAGGTACAGCGGACCTGTAGGGCCTAACATTCATGTTATGTAAAACCTTCGTATCACCCGTGTCGTGTCCCTCACTATGAACTGTTCGAAAAACGCCTCGGTGCGGTTGGCTCAGCTGGACAGCAGTAAGTCTGCGATTTCGCAAAACATCCAATAAAAACATGAAGCGGCCGCCCTGATTAGTTGTAGCTCGAGCCCTGTCCGAACCCGCCGCCGATAGAGACTGTCCATAAGTTAATGCCGTTCGTACACTCTGCAAACGTTGGATTGGTGGTTCGCATTCAGTTGAGGATCAGGATTTGCTCTAGCCTAGCTCAAGCACACAGCAGCTATCTGGGCGGCTCTTCATGGTGTGGGAGAAATGTTTTTTCAGAATTCGTTGCTGGCTCTCTCACTGAGCCGTGTCACTGGCTGGTTAACAATTTACTAAACACCTCTGTGTGTTATAGGTTAGGTGAGGGAGAATATTTACTCTAGTAATCAATCACTATACATTTAAAGTATGTGTTTGATATAAGACACGTGCGAACAGAACGGAAGCGACGCAACCGAGATCACATATACCGGCATTTTTCCAGTTAACTCATATATAAATATATATATATATATATATATATATATATATATATATATATATATATATATATATATATGCGTACGCCTATAGACAACGCCCTAATAACGCGTGAGTCTACTTTTAGACTAATAATAATAATAAAACAAATATCACGCAGAGCAAGCGTTAGCAGAATATAGCAAGCAGTCCAACGAGGTCAAAACCAAAGACGTGCGCGCCAAAATGCTACGTACGTATATAGAAGCTACGGCATTCAGAAAGGAATATTTCGCTCATACGGAATAGTCAAACACGCGCGGAGCGGTTGTGTAAAACCGCAGTTTTATAAATAGTTTTACTTACAGGCACAATTCGACGACACGAATGAGCTGTTCAAGGTAGAAACCCTTATAGTTCTACATTGGAAAAGCTGCTAACTAGAACCATTCCGTCGACTAGAACGCGCGACGCGGATATATCATTTCTCAAGTCAACGAGTCGCGGACGGGCCTGATTGCTAACCATTACTAACAATCAAATACGGCAAAAGCACAGCCTACAGAAATGATATATTGATCTGGCGTTCATCAACGACCTGCAGAACGTCGAAACGTGAACCACCCGAACAAAGTGCAGTCTATGACGTTTAGATATCGCGCCAAAGCAGTAACCGGACTGGCCAGCAGAGTTGTGACAAAAGTAGCCGCCAATTGTGGTTAGACGGAATACCAAACGGTGGCCGTGGAAGCCGCCGAATACCGCCCAACTAGACGGTCGCAACGTACAACGCAGAACGCAATACGAGAAGCCATGGTCGAGTGTGCTAAAGACAATGAAATGTACTCAAAGCAACGCGAAAGTGTGGCTGGCTATTGGACGTTCCTGCCACCTCCCCGCCTCCCCACCGCTAATGTTGCTGCTTCAAACCACCACTAGAGCTCAGGTTACGGTCAGTCCAAACAAAGGCCTCTCCGGACGCGGCCAGACTTAAACGTTGACGGCGTTACAAGGGTGCCACGGGCCCAGGCCAAGTTTCAGAGATGAAAGCACCATGTAGCAGCAGCAGCAACAACGACAATGATTTATAACACCGTCTAAAGGTACCTTTATGAGCAACAACAACAACAACCACAAGAATAACAACCAAAACAACTACCACCAAGGTCACACCACAGGGAAAGAGGGACAGAGCACAAAGTCTCTCCTCGGTGACCCGAGAAAGGGTGCAAAACAACAATGTGTGATGGAGGACGGTGCGGCAACGGGAGATCGGGGTGTCAAAGCAGGCGGCCATTGGAGGTGGCCAGGCAATAACAATGACGCCAACAATATTATCAGAGCACGATATCCGGTTCTGGCTCCTCCAGCAAAAACAGCCTCGCGCCGGCAATGAAAGCTGCATACACTGGCGACAAATATGGACGTTGCACCTGGTTCAACGAGACCACTATAGTCGTAGACCGGGCAGGAAACGACGCGTGCACTTACGGCTATGTTTGCGTAAGTTCCCTGGTGCCGACTTTGGCTTGGATAGGAATACTGCCCACCGGATACTAAAGGAGACCCTAGGGTACATGCCCATTGTGTAAACAGTGGCGCGGACCTAGGAATATCGCGCGGCTTTAAAGTACGGAACGACCCTACCAGGATCACCAGCTTTTGGCCCGAAAACTCGGCCTTACTAAAGAGAATAGTCACGACACCATTCGGGAGGGGGCCCTAACGCTCTGAAGGAACGAAATAGAATTATCTGCAGAGAATGACTTGCTTCGTTGAATCGCGAAGCATCGTGCCGTCAAAAGGCGCAAATGTCTGAGTACCCTCATATTACATCATATTAAACATATTACTATTATATTGTTACTATATAGATACAGATATATATATATATATATATATATATATATTCCGGCGAGGTTACCATGGCGCCGCTAAGCATAATTTAATGGAAGAGCGAGAGCGTCCGTCACCTTGGCTCTTCTCGCAGCATTAGTCTGGGATCACGTGGGTCAAACGACGGTGCACGACGGTGCGTGCATGCTGGCCTGAACCGTGAATTACAGCATGGGCCGCGGCCCTGTATGAACGGCCTGAGTTCAACTCAGTTCACTGTTTTCCAGTTTTATATACTAAAAATTGGTTTACACATTTCGAATAATAAGATTATGTATTTAGATCCTTTAGATGCACATATAATTTTTGACGCCGGCTTCATTCCGCTCTGGTAGAAAGGGGAGTCCCTAGCCCGTAGACAATAAACCAATTATCGACGTGGCGTTTTCGCGTTGAATTTTAACTGATATTCTTTGGCAAAACTGCCATGCCCTTCTATCGCCGGTTGAGGCAGCAACTCTGGATCCCAGCTCCGCCAGAAAGCTCCTTGTGATTTTTCCCATTGGGCCTAATGTCTCGAAAGCAAATGATTGAACGATAAAGTTTTGTTCCAGTTCACGATAATTTGCCAACTTGCGATCTTCAGCAAGGCGAGCGGCTGCTCCGACCTCCCGGCTGATATGGCGAGCGTAAAAAGCGGCCAACGTGCAAGGCACGGTGACGTCGTACACAAGGCAGCGACCTTCACTCTCAAGTCAGGCCGTCCGGACGCAGTTGGCTGTTGGCTGACAGACCGACCGGCTCTTTGACTGCCGGTATGTGGGCTGACTGCATTGCGCGGTGTTTTACGTCGCTCAAAACTGAATGCCTTGAAAACCTACCGGCGCTCCTCTTGCAAGCGATAGCATGCTCACCCGTAGAAGACACCGGCAGGTCATATCTTGCACAAATATGTGCAAAGCAAACTAATTCCCCCCAGACGCAGGCCGGAAACGATGCGGAGTGTGGTATTGTCCAGTGGCCTGAAGTCACTTTCTTCTCATGGGATCGATCATTCGCGCGTGCTCTTTAACGTTGTTCGCCTGGCGGATACATGGTTTACATACACACATTATAGCCATCACATTTCCAGAGACAAGACAACGGAATTGCTCTTTCGCAACGCTGAAGGTGATATAGATCACACGGGCAAATTCATTGTCTAACACAAAGACGAGTCGCTTCAGGACGACCGAGTAAGGAAGTGCCGGCTCTTCTATAACCATCGCGTACAAATTTTCTTGTCAAATTGACCAAAAAGAATGCTGTCGTGTTAAATAATAAGCTAATTTACACGTTGTGGTCACTTAAATCAGAGCATCAAATATAAATTAAGTTTCACGTTGGAAAACAAATTAACGTCAAATATATATTGCTTATCATGGAAGACTTTCAGACGCGTTTAAACAATTCGTACGGTGACCAGTTTCTAAATTGGCCGGATCCGATGCGCATTGGGAATAGCGGCACCCCGCAATCGACCTTTTGTAATTAATATGGTATTAGCACAACTCGTTAAGGCAGAGTTAGGCCCAAGGACCGCCGCCCAACTTGTTAGGGTATTCGTGGACTTTCGATCTATTTCGATTCTGTCTCCTCGACAAGATCTAGTCAACCTAAAGGAAGTTGAAGTCTCTCGCCCCTAACTGTCATCACGCAGAAAATAGGTTGAATAATATATCATAGGATGATCGAGCTTGCAGCTTTTGCCCAGGTGATTGTAATAACGTAAGGAAATATTCCAAGTTAGCTGCTATTCTCAGTTTTCCTAAAGGATCTGCCTGACAAGATTTGCAAACCTAGAGACCTGGCGAAAATACTCCTATACACTAACGATATGGTCGTATACGGGGAGATTTCTTGTCAAGTCCAACAGGCTTTCACACAACTCAATAAATACCTCTCTCCCAGCGATCGGAATAAAGGAAACAGAAACGGAGCCCATTAAGTTTAGGCAAAGCGAACTGATGGTAGCGGGCAACACACTACGTCTCGTACGCACACGAGTGCGGTTTTTCTACCACTTTTAGTATTTTGAAGTAATGATAACATCCAAAAAGAATACAGCAATGCTCTTATATATTTATTGTATATATAGATTTATTGTTTGCTTGGCATATGTATTTAAATACACATGTCACCTTTTTATATCAGGGCCTATATATATATATATATATATTTATTTATATATATATTTATATATATATATATATATATATTTATTTATATATATATATATATATATATATATATATATATATATTTATTTATATATATATATATATATATATATATATATATATATATATATATATATATATATATATATATATATATATATATGCTTGTTTGGAATATAATTTAGCAATTTATCATATATATATATTTCCGTATGTACCTTTTTTATAATTTAAGACAGTAGCAGTTAAGTTTCGACGAGGGGGTCGATTAGCAAAAGACGACGTTCTTCGAGCCAGAGGCAATGAGGTACATTTCGTAAATAAATTTACTTATCTGGAAGTCACTATAACGTCGAATGGAAGCAGTTTCCGAAGGCATATAGAAAGCAGAGTGAGAAAAGCAATTCGAGCAGCAGCAGCAGCAATTAAGAACCCGCAAATGTTGTCAATACATACCGCGTCCGCCCTTTTTAAAATTAAAATAGAACCAATAGCAACATTCGGTATATCACTTGTATGGAAAAACTGGGAGAAGCAGATCTGCAGTTACTAGATAGAGCCAGAGATTTTTTTTATTAAACGGGTTTTGGGGTTAGCCAATTTTTGTAGGAACAAAATAGTTCATATCTTAGAGGGGGGTTTTTAATGACACAGGAATTACAACTTCGATGGGGTTTACCTAGGACGAGAGCGTTTGAGGGCTATACTTTGAAGTGGATGGAAAAATTAAAGGAAATCGATTTAGGAATATATAAAACGGTAGCGATGACAAGCACTGCCTGGCGAGCAGCCGGATACAAGAGCAGACATTTAACTACGGCGTTTGCAGCCCACGGGCTTCATCACGTGTTATGCAGCACAGAAGAATTCCACATTCCTCAGGAGTGTTGCAGGTGCACGAGGTGCTCTGCCCAGTGCGATAGATACCACGCCGCAGCATGTCCAGCAGTTCAGTCAATAGCTGAACTAGCAAGATGAGAGAAGACTCAATGACGTGAAGGAAGCACTAGTTCTGTCTGATGTATATGTTTATAATTTTACCCAACCTGGGTGTTAACGAACCATAATAATATTTTATAATTTTAGCCAAAGGTATGTACGGGTGTTAATAAACCATAATAATTAATTATGTACTTATTTTAAAGTTTGCCAGAACCCGGCAAAATGTTTTTTTTTTCCCAACGGTAGGAGGGGCGAAAACGGCTTGTGCAAGAGTGAGGAAAATCTATGCTTGCAAGAGAACTAGGCACTGAATGAAGGAACCGATTATTCCGGCGTGTTCGGCATAGATTTATCTGAATGACACCTGACGCAAAGTAGCGAAATGCGAATAGCGGGATTAAGGAAAGTCATAAAAAGTCGATATGTTGTTGAAGCTTAGATGGTTGAAGCTTTAACGTTTAGAACCGTGCATTTTTTCCATTAAGACAAAACAATGAACGCCCAAAATAGTATTCTTAGGCAATAGCAAATTTAATGTTCATCATTTTCGTACTAAAGTGATGGCGCTGAAATACGTACTTACCGCCATATCGAAAGTGAAAACATGTATACATGCTAGCATTTTGGCCTGCGTTTGTCAAGGGTGTACCAGAACGTTAGGTACATATTTTGAGCTTTGGAACAACTTGGCAAGGAAATATGTTTTCCTAACGGAAGGAGGGGTCGAAATGTTTTGGCAACAGTTTACGACTCTGCGCGTAAAAACGTCTACGTAAAACATAAGAGTTATGGCTGTCAAAAAAGCTTAATTACTTGACAACTCCGTAACGCAGCTCCATCATTTTGATATTAAAATAATGGACATTAAATTTGCTATTGACTGAGAGTAGTTTGGTGTACACTTTTGGTTCGCGCCGAACAAGACGGTATGATTGGTTTCTTCACGCGTTGACTGGTTTTCCCGTATACGTAGATTGTGCACAGATATGTAGAAGAAAAAGAACAAAACAGAATAGCTTCTTTTATAAATTTCATACCGACTCCTAAACAAAATAGTTTCGCCCTTCCTTCCATTAGAAAAAAATCTATTTTGCCGAGTTCTACTAAACCTTAAAATAAGAACTTACGGTTATTGAAGTCACTGTGTGTGTGTGTGTATATATATATATATATATATAGTCAAACACATGTAACGTACCCATGCCTCAAATACGTTTTTTTACACAGATAAAAACGGTAATTACGGTTGCAACGTAACACTGTTTATCTGGTTTGTTTAATTGCCACTCGTCATACGTACAAATATATATATATATATATATATATATATATATGTATACTTCTACTAAACCTTAAATAAGAACATACGGGTATAGAAGTCCCGGTATATATATATATATATATATATATATATAGTCAAACACATGTAACGTAAACGTGCCTTAAATACGCTTGTGTACACAGATAAAAACGGTAATTACGGTCGCAACGTAACACTGTTTGTCTGGTTTGTTTAATTGCCACTCGTCATACGCACAAATATATATATATATATATATACACAGATTTGTTTAGCTTAGAAGCGCCATTCATCAGCTACAACAGCAGCCAAATTTCGCTGGAATCGATGGCGGCGTTTCTTGTTTGAGTTTGGTTCAACAAGGTGAAGGAAATGAGGTTCGGCCATTTTTGAGAAGCCGAAGTTGAAGGAGCAACGATTTAAGACGCGTTTAAGAATGTTCCGAAGAGTGGGAAGAAAGTTGACACAGGTGCATTACAACAGGCAGATTTTTTTTAAAAGATATGAATGAAAGCTTTCGATTAGCTGTCAAAAATATGTCAAAGTATTGCTACAGTATATGCCTGTGTCGCACGAGTACATAGCAACACGGATGTGCGGATCTTAGATAAAAACTTTGGAAAAAAACGTATCTGGTCCTTTTCGTCACTTTTCTTGAGAAGGATGTGTGCAAATAGGTAACACGGATGAGTCAATAAAGAGGGCGTGCATTGCAACCTCAATTATATATATATATATATATGTATATATATTCAATGATGCACGAAGATTGATGGCAGAGCAAAACAAACGACTAATAATTAGTCGCTTGTGTGTGTAAAGTGCTCCTCCAAAGAGTCACCCATGTGCGGGGCAGGCACATATGACGACCAGGACAAGCGACCGTAGGACAGAACTACTACGTCAGTCTAACGAAGACTGGCGCTCTCTTCTAGCGCCTCTGCAGGCCCCAGCTTGGGACTCCGCTGCCTGTCTAGGTGACGGGATCGGCGGCAAGCAAGGTCGGATGGAAATTATAGGTCACCCTGGCTACCTGGCTGCCCACAAAAATAAGCTGTCGAACGAACGACGGACGAAGGCGGCAGCGGTATTCTGAACAAGAGCGACTCTCTTTGACTCCTTCCCTCCCCGGCAATCGACGGGTTGGAAAAGCGATTGATTGAAAAATCTACTTCACATTCTTCACGGCAGGGTGGTGTCGTGGCAGGACGGTGTCGAAGATATGCCAGTGTATTGTTAAACGACACGTCGTTCAAAGTGTGGGCACACGATGGAGACATACGTGTCAACAGAGATAACAACCCGTTTATCTGGTATATGATGAGTTGCCACAGCGATGTCAGCGGCCAGAATGAACGCCGACTCCCCTGACTTTGACGAGAGACGCAGGCGCTTGCACTACCACGGAGATCCCTTAGTCTAGGGCCGATCTCGAGAGGCGTAATCTCGTTATCGTTGTTAAGCCAGGCTTATATAGGCATATATATATATATATATATATATAGTAAGACCGAAGAGTAAGCGATCGACTTCGCTCACAGTTATAGCTTGGAAACTGTTAGAAAGTGTAATTTTCATGACACTTTATGTTAAGTTATATCAAAACACCAACAGGCAAGAACTGGTCACTAAATAACAGTTTGCTGTTATCGTCCGGGTAAAAGCTGCACACTCCAACTCCTAGAGGCCAGTTTGATTTGGCCGAACATGTTCACGCATCAGGGTGTTTTTACGTTATGTACTGCAATTAATATAAGTCCGCTTTTAAAACTGCAACACACAGTGAACCACTCGAGGCGCCAAAATAGTTACAAATTACTTCCTACGTGAGCGGACCTTCCATTTATGTTTCAACAAAACGTTGGCCATCACATTAAATCTGACCGTCGTGTCGTACGAAGAAGACACCGAGCTATGGCACCACGCGGTGGCTGGCAGACACGAGCTTAATGCCGCAGCATTGCTACCAGATTGCAAGTTTGGTCGATTGAGTTCAATATGCTGTTTTCAGTAGGCGCATTGTCGACGATCGTCTACATAGCGGACTTGGACTACGGCCCCAGCGGCGCCTGGCGCCAGCAAAAGCCAGCAGCAGCAGCATCCTGGCGTCGTTTCTTTGTACGCCCTATGTCGATCTCACCTTGGACCTGCCAGCGTACTGTATGTACTCGTATATGGATAAGCGTTCCGCCTCGCTGCCTCAGCGGCGTAGCCAGCGCGCACTCCCGGAATGTGGAACGAAGCCATCCTAGCTCGCTCGCTATGTGCAAAGTGCGAGACCGACCGCCAGCCCGAACTATGCATTATGTGTATAAATATAGTATACGGCGTGACGGCAGGCTACTTCAAATACTTGACCTTGACTTGGCTGTACAAGGCAAGGGCTTGAGGTCAGAAAAAACTGACTGAAAAATAGTCCGTGGCTTACACGTTACCCGACATAATGGCGTCTAGCCTTTCGTGGGAGCATTTTTCGAATACGGAGTTCGCTAGCTGAAAATCAGGCGCGTCTATTAGCGTCAGCGTATTTCGACTTCTATCGGCAGTCGAAAAATGGTCCTTTACATCTTAGACTCACGATTATTAAGATTTAAAAAAACAATATTGTAGTTTTTTTATTTGGTGACTTACAGAACGATAAGCCTAGCATTGTCAGTCGACGTTTCACATTTACATGTTACTATTGTGCCCCCCAACTATGTACCCTTAAGTTGGCACTTCAGGCACGAAGCATTTTGAAGTGAAGGGTTACACGACGCTGGTACTTCGCGAGACTTGGAAGTACTACGTTGTCACGCGTCACGTTGTACCTTCTTGAGACTCTCTCTCTCTAAAAACTTGTCCTGAACACGCTGTAGCATACATATATCCTTGTCGTAGAAAGGTACCCACACGAGAGCGCAATATGACCATTGTAGCACGACCAGGGCTTCACAAAGGCGTAGTGATTTGGAAACATTTTGTGATAAGAAAAATATCAGTATTAAGCTGCTAAGTCGAGAAGCCGGTTCTGCTGAACCGGTAGTGTGTGCCCGGAACAGCATATGCCTATCAATTCTAACCTTTAGGTTCTTGTAGAGTTCTTGTTACCTCGGGTGTAGAAAAATCTTTTAGCTAATACGTAAGGTTACATACTATTTAGCTCACACAAGGTAGCAATATTATTAAAGGCTGCTTGAATCCTCAGGCGATTCTCGTTTCCTCTGATCCGGGCATGCATTTTTGGATCGTTTGCATACATTTTGTATGCTATGTTTAGGTTGCGCAGGCATACATCCAAGTCCTGAGCGAAGATTATGGACGTTAGTCGGTCTAACTAGGAGCCTTGAGGAACCCCTAGAGGGCGTGGGGTGCGCTCCGAGACCAAATCACCGACTTTTGTGGCAAAGATGCTAAGCCAGGATCCGATTGCTAAGTCTGAGCGCCACCATTTTAGATAAAAGAATCTTACAATGTACCCTGTCGAGCGCTGGCAAGAAATTAAAGTAGACCGTGTGTAGTGGGATGGTCTCGTCACGCGCCGTAGTCCAATTGTAGTTTTAAATTGTATTAGGGACCTAGGGGTTGCGGTGACACCGCAACTGGATTTTAGCACCCATATTACACAAGTCATCCGATCAGCTAATCTTATATCTAATACCATATTTCGTTGTTTTATAATTAATGATTAATGACAATTTTTACATGAGGCTTTATAATAGTTTGGTTGTACCTAAGTTTCTCTATTGCTGTGAGGTTTGGCGGCCTTACTTAGATAAACACATTAAAGCAATGGAAAGTGTACAGAGGAGATTCCTTCGTCGTGTCTCGTTAAGGTGTAACATTGCCCGAAATTCTATTGTGATAAGCCCTATTCGGGAACTTCAGTTCAGAGCGGATTATCGCATGTTCAATCGTATTATAAACTCATCAAATAAGTCAAATTATTTTAGCATTTGGTTGAACAATCTTAGAAGCGGTAACACCATCTCGTCGAAACAAATTGCCAAGACAGATCGTGTAAATAACGTGTTTTCGTGGCGGATGGCGAGGGCAATGAGAACTTAAAGCGCTAACAGTGCAAATGTCGCCACACAAGTAAACTGACTATTGTATGTATCTAGGTAACGGTTTCTAAAATGTAAATATTGTCCCCCCTTTGACTAAATAAAGGTGCTTTTGATTTGATTTGAATCATGACAGACCTCGAGGAGTTGAGTTCTAATGAAGCAGCGGCCCTTTATCAACCCTTGTTGATGTGGCTGCAAGAGTTCATAGCACTCCAGGAAGTGATAAATCTCACCATCGCGGTTGGTTCTTGTGCACGGCGGTCACAAAAGACACTTTAAAGGCCAGGGCAAAATAAACATATATATGTATATATCATTTTTAGTTAATATATTAACATAATCATAACATACCTGTTACAATGTGTTATTAATTATTGCAAAACCCACATATGTATATTTGTATGCATGCTAGTATACATATGTAAATATTGCAATATTTAACAACATATTGTAACAATAATGTTACGCTGGGTTAATAGGGATGCAGAGGAGTGTCTGAAATTAACGAGGACAGCTCCGGTCTTGCTGTCAGCAGAACGGTCGAGAGCCTGAGGTGATCTCTTCTAGACTTTTGTGCATGGGAACCTGGCAATGTTTTTGCAATTTCTATGATAGTGTACAGATATTTTTGCTAAATGTAAGCTTTAAAATTTTACATTTCAACGTAATGTCCATCTTATTTTTATATATTTTTGGTGGCGGTATATGGCAGTCGAAGCATACACCCAAATATCGTGTTTCGACGTTATTCGGTGCCGTCCGGAGACGACGGTGTCTATCAGTGCCACAAAAGTCGCTGGCCCGTTCGTCAAGTCGAACAGCATTACAAGCTCGAACTCGGTCCTCTCTGTTTTCTATGTCTTACCCGCACCACAGAACACTGTGAGTAACCATTCTTGAGCCACAAGTTAATGTATGTGTCGCGCAGGTATGTGTCGAGCCCGATGGCGTGGTGCATTCGCGTGCTCCTCGCGACCAAAGCACCATATAGGTGCACGTATTCAAGCCCCACCATTGCACATTTGTATTTAGGAAAGTACTCTAAGGCCCTCTGGCTACCCTTGTGTTCTCGAATCCGCAGGTTGTATACATACAACTCCCGTCGACCTGACGGGATGACCCTAACAGCCTTGGACGGTGGAAGGACACTCGTCTGGGGCGCTATCGTGGCTGACTCTTTAGCACTTTCAATGGTCAGTCACGGCGCTGCCCAGGCTGGTTATGCTGTTTTGCAGGCGAAAACAAATAAGTGTTGGAAATATGCATCTATCGGAGACTCGACCTTTTTGCTTTTGAGACCATTGGAGGCCCAGGCCAAATTACTGAGGAAGTTATTGCTAAGGTATGCAAGGGTTGCAGATTGGCCACCGGGGATCTCCGCGTTGGCGAATTTTTGCGGCAAAGGCTGTCACTGGGTATACAACGTAGTACCGCTACGGCGGTGCTTGGCACTTTGTCCAGGTGGTCCACACAGATGTAAGTGGAATAGGGCTAATGAAGTTTGTCGTCACGTTCACTAGTGGACAATTGTTTAGACCCCATTATGAGTTAAATTAATATATGCCTATTAAAAATCTCGGATATTATTAACCGTCACGTTAATGCAGCTATGAAAGTCTATGAGCCATTCCTGTTGTTGCTGTTTTGTTAGTACGGTTGTCGATACTGTTCCTACAAGTATTATTTATGTTATCACTATCATTAATATTTCGTAGCCAACATCACTTTTCAGTAGGCCTAGATTTTCTCCTGTGGGCTCGTGTCAATTTCATTTCATAGCGTTCCGCCTAGTAGACGTAAGGCGGCTTTACTCTCGATGCAAACAAATGCTCAAAACTACTTGTCAAGTGTTAACTCTATCTAGACATTCATTTTAATGATAATAAAATTAGAAGAATGAGCAGAGCTCACCCGGTATCGCAACCTCTCAGCCAGATTAGTTAGTTAAAACAGGTATGTCGCATTGTGTGTTAAATAACTATAAACCTTTATAAGCAGCATTGTGTTTGGTTAGATGCATGAGTAGATACAGAGTTTTATCGAGAGACTGTTTTGCTAGATCGAGTGAAACGCTTGACACACCGCTGCGTTCTGATTATATTTTCAACGGCTATGATTTGTACTGCTCGACTGATCCCTACAGTAGAATTGTGGGAAGTGTCGGGCCAATTTCACCATCGTGTGATGCGGGGTGGTGAATCTATTTTTCAAGCTCATAGATCTCGGTCGGGGCTGAGGCGTTCTGCCCTTGAGTGATTGTTTTACAGACGACCTTTATAAGGTTTGCGGCGAAAGTTTCAGTGAGCACACTACAGTGACGGCTGTATGCAGCATGATACATACGCGGCTAATACTCTCTCCCGCGGGATCAGGTACGACGAATTGGCCATACTCCTGTATACAATCGTATTAGAGACAGAAACGAGGAGACGTGTCCAGGCATATTTTTGGCATATATAACTGCTGTTAGCGGCAGTATTCCTGAACCCAACTGAAAAATGGCCAGATAACACGGAAATAAGAGAGATAGTTTGTGGGACTCAGCCAATGTCGTGCAGAGGCTTTACATTCGCAAGTATGCCGTTATCAGCTATAATTCGGGATCGTCTAATGCGCGGTCCGCTTTAATGCCTAAATCTCTCTCTTTCTCTCTCTCTCTTATTCTATATATATATATATATATATATATATATATATATATATATATATATATATTCATATATAAACGAGAGTCGAGAATGGCCAGATAAGATATCTAGCGTTCAGTGTGCGTAAATAAAGCATATTGTTAACTGTTAAAGAAGTACATACAATCGACTAACATAGCTGCTCAAGATGCGTCCCACCTACCTGCTTACCTAGTGCTTTATATCGCTGTTTACGAGCCTGACGGCGTTGGTACACAAAACTTTGATACCAGGTCTAAGTGCCTGCTCTATAATATGCTAATGAGTTGTGCCAGTGAAAGGCTGCCGTATGCTTCAGAGGTGGTTTTGTGGCACGCCCCATTATTCGTTGCAACGCACGGCCGCGATCCATTCATTTTCATAATCGATCACGGTTTTATTTTGAAGGATATCGGTTATGGCGTAACACGTTTCCTCAGAGCGAATGACAGCGGCACAAGATTGCCAAGATACAGCAGGCAGCAACTCCAATAATAAGAAAAAACGATAGAGCCAAAGAATAACAATGACGACTTCAACAAAAGCAACAACGCAAGGACAAGTATAATAATAACAATAATAATCAAAGTAACAATAACGACCCGATAACCGTTACAGCAAATATGAACGTGTTTGCGGTTTCTCGCCTTACTTTACTTGGGCTTCGGTTAACATTATGTTTAGCGCGCAAACTGCGCGTAATTCTGCATAAACTTTAAACGTATTCGTTCGAAAGCAGGCAGGTACTTTAGTCAGGTCTGTCACGGTTTATTATGGTGGGTTACACAAGTTCGACCTTGTGTTGACATTCGAACCCAGCTTATACTTATATGCAAGCGATGATTCTTTTGAACTGTAAGGCATTCATTTTTTGCGAGGCATTCATATGAATTGATAAATTATGTATGTCTCCACCTGGTATCAACCAATATGACTGCTCCAGTATGAGGTATGTAAGGCTTTTATTTGGAGATTGGCGAGGCGAACACACGTTGATCAAGCACTCTGTAGCCCTTGAGAACAATTCCTTTTGTAAATTACCGAGGCCGTGTTGTCCTACTTGTTTGTGTACGTTATGGTAACGGTATGCTGGAGTAAACTCGTACCTTTCATCCGTGCCAGTCTTAGTGATATATATATATATATACTTAGCTAATTACGTAAGCTTAATTATTAGCTAATTACTAATACTTTAGCCAACACTATGTGATATGTGTCCCACATACTAATGTAATATACGAAAAATAAATGGTCACACGTACTTGATTTGAAAAAAAATGTATTATATATACTTTTCAACAACGAAAGTAATGACAGCAGTTATAAGAGCTACAGTAACCGCAACGATGCATAGGATGCACAGTTGTGTCGAGATGGGCGTCCTTTGAGCGCTGGCAGACATCGACACGCTTGCCGAAGCAGGTAGATGATAGGAAGACGGCAATCGCTTCGACCACTTAATACGATTATTCATTCCATCGTCCGGATTTACAATACGATACCTTGCCGTGCTTGCTGTTCGAAAGGGGAGGAAGTGCAACCCACAACGAAAGAGATGTCATCGCTGCGACAAGAGTACATGAAACATCATGGAAAATATGCAGAGAGAAATTCCCTTCCTAACTGCTACAGTTGAACGCCCCAAGGCTATCCGGAAAGCCGGATGGCTTGCCTTGTACATATATAGGAGGTCCAAGCAGCTGAAATCGATGCCCACAATGGCAGTGGCAAAGGTACCAACGGAGTTCGAGACTAAGTCACAGTAAAACAAACTGTGGCTGCCCTGAACGTTCACGTGTACTGGATTAGTTAGCTAAGACGGGTCTTGATTAGTTAGCTAAGTTATTAACATGGCCGTTGGATGATGAAAGCTACACTGTAATCTGGGCTGTAAACCGACAACCAGGTGTTAAGCCACGCGAAATGCAACGACGTAAAAGAGCGACATAGATTGAACTGGCTGATAGTACATCTATTTTCACCCGCTATTCGTCGCCACGAGCACCGTCGAAGCAGGAATAGCAGGAAATTAGCGGAGGTAATGCACAAAAGAGATCGGACAGTTGTTAAGGAAGGGCACACGTCCACGCTATCTAGTACCTGGAGAAAATTTACTTCAATGATTGACCTGCTGATTGTATCAGGAAAAGAAGTGGATAGAATAAGGAAATGGCAGGCGCACTGAGGTCGTTGAGTCCCTGAGTGGCCAAAAAACGCAATAGGTGCTTGAAGATTCGATACGATTGGTAACGCGGACATTAGCATAGACTTGTACTACAGTGGGCACTCAAAGTACCCTTAAGTACTGGTGGATACCAGGAGGCAAGAATATTGTGCGTAGTAGTCCATAAAGTTCACATAAAGATATGTATGCAACCAGGACGTCTCAATTTTCGGAGAGAGCCACTGTCGAATGCGCTCAGATCTTTCTCATAGGAGGCTTTGGAAATGCATGATGCACACGCGTCACCGCTAGCCAGCGGTGACAAATGTGGAACACACAAATCCACTAAAGCCGGAGTCCTATCCACCCCTTAGGTTCGGGTGCTTGACGCAGTCCGCTTCGCTGGAGCCGTATTGTACGTGTTTTGTATGTTTAAATTCGCCTTCTCTATCTTGACCACTTATGTGAAATATTGAAACTGCCTATGGCCGCTCTGAAAATGACCAGGTCGCCAACCTCTTGTCAGACTTGTTCAACTTTGTTTTCGTGTTCTGAGATATAGCTCTTGGATGGTACTGTACGCGGCATCTTCAACCTCAATCAAATTATCTCAACCACACAAAGCAGCTCCTCTCCCAGATTGACAGGCAGAGTGCTCGCTTCATGTTCATTGTGAAACACTTCTCAAGCAAGCCAAAGTTTGCTCAAGTGAGGTAGTTTGCTCATACTCTGTCAAGACCATACTTCAGCCTTGGAACAATCTTGAGGTAGAAAAGTGCCGCTGCCGTCGGGACGGAGAGTTGCGGGACGTCGCCTACCTCTCCATGAAAAGAGGTTAGTGCTGTGTGCATTTTCTTGACGACGTGAGCAATAAAGGTCGTCCCAGTAAAATGGAACCGAAGTCCCATATACCGAAAAGTGTTAACAAATTTTAATAATGGGCCATCGCAACGTACAACGTCTTTGGTAGCCAATTGACCCCCTATTTAAAATTTTACAGCCTCCTTGAGGCAAGGAACAACCCCTACCAGAGAAATGATGTGCTTGACGGCACCAATATCGTGGTGAGCGACCACTATGTCATCTACGTACATCGCAACTATGGCCTTCTGAAACTCCTGTCGAATAAACAAAATTGTCAAGCAGAAGAGTGATTGGTACGCAGATGAGTACCTTGTACCTGTACGGTGTTTTTATAATGAAGCTCAGAAGAGAGCCACCAATGCCTGCGTGTGGGAATGACTTTACCAGCTGATTTCAAGATGCTTTGTCGAAAGCTTTGACGCAGTCTATAAAGACTACATATGAATCGCCTCCGGGTTTTGCCACAGCTCGCTCTATCTCTCACTGAAACATATGGATTGTGTCACACGTTTCCCGACCTCTTCGGAAACCAAATTGCTTCGGCGGAAGGGTCTGGTCGACCCGGTACTTGATTCGTTTTATAACCAGTTTGCAGAAGATCTTCTTCAGCGTCCTTTCAGGCGCTATACTTGTATATAATAGTATAATATGTTTGGGTCTCGTCTGTCATCGCCATGCTTGCCCTTAAATATCGGAGAAAGCCTGGAGATATGCCAGGCTTCTGGCATTTGTCCTCTCTTCATGATCTCAATGAAGAAGTCACAAAGATTGCAAAGAGTGGCTCAGAGTACACCTACTGGTCATAGTGCACCTGGTTTGGCCCGCACTACTTCCTCTCGAAAGAGAGCGCAGGACCTGACCTACTTCTTGTTCTCAAAAGGCAGATTCATAGTATCCTGCTCCAATGTGAGCGGGCGCTTAATAACTGGAGCCAGGCGTTCCGTCTCGCAGTTATATAGAAGACAGGTGAGGTGACTCGTTGGTGGAATTCTCCAGTTGGTGGAATTCTCGCATATTATCGATATGCAGTTCCTCCCGCTGGTAAGTCTCCGTAAGGAAAGCAATGTCCACCGATGTAAGCATGTCGACTAACGCTGGGTCTGTTGCTTCTTTTAGTTCCTCACAGTTCCAAACAAGCAGCCGCAGAGACCTGGTGGTCTCTGCGTTAGCATCTCTAGATCTGTTCGGTCACTTGCGAAAAACCGGATCGTCATTCGTCTGCGTTCGCATTTTAAATACTGCCTTCACATAAAGATGCTCCTGACGTTGACGAACCATGCGTGTGGGTTGACATCTGATGTTTTGGTCGGCAGCCGTGCTACTTTCAGCGCGCTGAACCTGCCTGGCCCAGCACACACTTCGAGATCTTCTACTTCATCAGCTACGTTGCTTTTTTGCATACGATGCTTTGCTTTGCCGCTCCTCGCCCGTTGGACGGTGCCAAACCAAATCGTTGTCTTTTTCGTCTTGTCTCGCTCTGCGGTAGTCTTCGTTGGCGATGTAGTGGCCGCTGCCGCTTCTCTTGCGTTGGCGTGTTGTCATCCATCGACTCATTTGCTTCGAAGATAGTGGCGGTGTTGTTGTTGTTGTTGTTGTTGTTGCTGTTGTTGTTGTTGCTGTTGTTGTTGTTGTTGCTGTTGTTGTTGTTGTTGTTGTTGTTGTTGTTGTTGTTGTTGTTGTTGTTGTTGTTGTTGTTGTTGTTGTTGCTGTTGTTGCTACGGCTACCGCTGCTGCTACGACCAGCTGCTGTAGCGCTGCGCTTGGCACCGAAAAAGCTGCCCTTGCCGTTCTCTCCGGTGGCTCTGTCGGACAGATCGGCTTTGTTTATACAAGTCGATGTCCGCTTTCCGTCAACCGTGCCTCTTTTTTCGCGTTCTCTATGTTCCGTCCGTTTCCTTCACGCTAACGTTTTCATTTCGCGTGGAGCTTAGACACCCTTCGATGGTCTCGGGTTGTGCAAATTGTTTCAGCGGAGGCGCTTCATTACCGGCGACCCTTCGCTGGAGCTCCGTATGTGATGCTCACAGCTTCACTAAGTTTCACTGCAGCACACACAAACGTTCCTTCATCAGGACTACGTTGGGTTCCTGTGATTCACATGATCCGCACGACACAAACCGTGTATCCTCGAGGGGCACGGGCACCCCTCTTGAAACACAATCGAACAGTCTTGGTTACAAGTAACCAGTTGTTCTCCTGTTCTACACGGGAGCAAACACTTATATTTGGACATCACGGTAGCAGACAAAAAACAAATTTTTTGGGGGCATCACACGTAGCACTAACGAGCCAATGTCAGGTCCCGCACTACCTATCAGGATGATCGATTGGACGTGTATAAAGGCATTTTCTCAACTACAGAAAATGTACCTTGCAAGTGGCCTAACTACTACGCACTAGTCAATGTGTGTGCAATACTTCTTTAATTTAACAAACAAAACAGAACAACGGCAGTTACGGTGGAACCATGGCAAAAACCCGCTCCATATTTAGATGCGGAATGAAAGTAGAGACATTGCGACAATGACGGCGACGTCAAAATCAAATACGCGAGTCGTAGCCCAAATTCAAAACGCTCAGAACACTAGTGATAGACCCACGGATGTCTACTCCACTAGCTGCCCTGCCGCATACTGCTCTAAAGCCTTGACCAGACGGGCAAAACGCGCCACCATCTATCTATGTGCCAGTGTCTCGCCAGTGGAGGTTGTAGACACGCACAGTGCCGAAGGCAGAATGAGGATTCGAGCGGGTCGAACAGGTGAAAAATGAGGCCTTTGGCTCGAACGGCATAGGCTTTGTCGTCAACGTCAAGGCGAGGCACGGTCGAGTTGGTTCTTAGAGTGATTGATCACCCCTGTCACTGCATGCGGATGTGGCGAGCACATAGAGAAGTAGCCGGGCAAAGGGAGTAGTAACAGAACGACACAAAATTGAAGAGAGCCAACGCAAGGTCTAGTCTACGACGACATACAAACGACTTGACTACCACTACTACAAGTAGTGCTCCAACTATGCTGACACCCGCGCTATGTTCATGTGTGACATTGCTTTGCCGACAGCTGGATGGAATTCTGTTGAGGTGTGTCACCGTTTTTGCTGTGCCCAGATCGGCAGACCCAAGCGTCGGAGAAGGTCGACCAACCGGGGTATGCAGAAGGTAGCAGCGGCATTGGGCTGTCAAACTGTACCGTTGTCCTACGTCTCATGACTATGCTGCGCGGCTGATATACTAGGAAATGCATCTTACTTGGGCCATACATCAGTAGCATTGGCTGCGTCACTTGTAATGTCTTCGTTATGCACTGAATGAGGAATGTGGTCAACGACTATGATTGTTAGTGGACTGATCTAAAAAAAAGTTTTCGGGCTGACCCTCAGCCAACAATTAACGTCCACGGAACTGTTTTTCACATTGCTTCATAGACGGACCCCCATAAATCATCATCATATTTATTTCACTCATATTGAGTATGCATATAACATAAACACTTATGCAGATTACACAATTATACAGTCAGCTGCTCGCGGCATGTTATTCGAGAGAGGCAGTGCATGATCTCTTCGGAAGGGCCAGGCAGGCAGACGCATGAAACTTCGTACACACCTGAAGGCAGAGTCGACAGACGCACTCGGTGTACTCCTCGGACCCTCATAAATACAAATGTGCAACGGTGGGGCTCGAACCCACGCACCTATGTGTCTCCTCCGGCTGCGAGGCGGAGACTTAATCCACCACGCCACCGGGCTCGACTGCTCTAAACTTTGCCTATGGTCTGCCACAACTGTTTAGTTTGAAATGCATCCACGTGGCGCGCTCTGTACGAGGAGCCAAACAGAGTACGCGTGCGTTTCTATCTGACTATTCGCCGCTACTTTTGGGCTCTTTCTGCTGGCGTCGAATACGTGATCCAGCAGTCGTGCCCGCCTAAGCTAACGTAGCAGGGCATTTATTACCCTGCTGTTAGAGATCGGGACCGAGAAAGGACAGAGTGCAGAATATTGCCGACACTGAGCTTAGTGAGTTAGATGTCCACTGGCGGCGCCTTACGACGACACGGTGTATACATATTTAAGCAGCAAGTTTTTGTATTTTATACGGGAGGAGGACCCGCCCGAACAGGCAAGCAGCACACACACACACATACACACGTATATGGAGGGCACACAAACTTAGACGGGCGTTGGACATTGCATCCACGAGCGGAAGCAACGTTATTTGGCCAAATCCAGTCTATGGCTATTTGGAGCGCCAAATTCAAACAAATAAATATGCTCATGTGGCTTGCAGAACGACCGGCCGACTGAATAACTACCTAACTCCATTTTTATTCTTAAGCATAATTGTATGCTTATGACAATATATATATATATATATATATATATATATATATTCTTGCACATGTTCTTACATCACAGTTGTATATTTTGCTACACTTAAATAAATGATGATAATATATATATATATATATATATATATATATATATATATATACCATAAGAAAACTACCTAACTGACTAGCATCATACAACGTGAGTCCTAGTCTGGCGATAGTCGAGCGAGAAGTGAATCGTTCTAACACGGGCATAACAAGGTAAAAAGGCCTAGTGAGTTGTTTTTTTGCTTTCGCCAGTGTCTTCGTTTGGACGCTAGATGTGTTTCGTAGCGATACCGCTGCTCGGGCTTTGTAACGCCTCTGGTCGACGACTCTGCTGATGGATGTGTTCTGAATGCTTGATATGCTTGCTTGCGTTGTGCGTCTTGTTGTCGGTGCCCACGGCCGCCCCTGTCTCAAGAAGGTCGGAGGAACTACGAGGAGGAGAATGATGTCGCGCCTCCTTGCAGTTGCCGTTTTCGTCGCTACCGTAGCGGCAAGCATACGCAGTTTACGCCTGGTGTTGTTGTTTTTGTTGTTGTTGTTGCTGCTGCTGTTGTTGTTGTCGCTGCTGTTGTTGTTGTCGCTGCTGTTGTTGTTGTTGGTGGTGGTGGTGTTGTAAGTGCCGACGTTTTTGAGGCGTCTGTGACTGGCGTCGATTGTTAGTGAGAAGTTGAAAACCGTCCACGGCAACCCGGCTCTAGACAACGGGTAGGCGCAGCAAGCCTCTTTCATACGACGATGCGGGATTGAAATCCACGGATGCATAGAGAACGACAACTCCCCGATCTGTGGCCATCGTCGTCCTTCAACGCCCTGCTGTCCTATTCCGCTGCTATGCTGCTGTCCTATTCTGCTTGTGCTATATTAGCAGCACAAGCAGAAGCAACAGCTTCCACTTCTTCCACTCCGTCGCGCCGGGGCACCACTACCAATCTTCGACATTCGCGAATCGGACCTGCTGTACCCGGTTGTTCGGCCACTTTTCAATCAATCGTTGTCGAGTCGTACGTCGTGCGTCTACCTCATGCCTCGAAGCGCCTCCTATTTTGTGCCTGATTCGGGCTGCTACAACTCAGACTGCCGAGCAGCGCGGACGGGGTTGGGTGGGGCTTACGACCGGTAATCATCTCTGGTTGCCACAGTTCGTCGACGAATATCAAACAGGCAAGATCATCGGCCTCAGCCAATTTGTGCCAGTTTGAGAGACCCTTAGACCGCCTCGGCGGTCATTAGTGGTGATTGTGGTGGCGGCGGTGGTGGTTGTTGTTGTTGTTGTTGTAGTGCGTTGTTGCTGTTGTGGTGGTTGTTGTTGTCGTTGTTGTTGTTGTTGTCGTTGTTGTTGTTGTCGTTGTTGTTGCTGACGTATTGGTGGTTGTTGTTCCTCTTATGTTTTTGTTACTGCTGTTGACTGTGATAGTGCTGTGGTGATCTCTGTGACGGGTTGACGTTGTACTCGTGCTCGAAGCATGCGTGCAATCCATTCGATTGATCTAGCAGATTATTAAGGAATTCGTCGCCTATATATGAGACTCGCAGTCAGTTACTCACTCCCATATATATATATATATATATATATATATATATATATATATATATATATATATATATACATTGCACAAACCTTATTTAGATATCGTTAATGATTTAAGTTAAGTGTCATCTTAGCTATCTTAGCTATCAAAGGACTGCCATTTTAGACAGTTTAGTCTTGGCTAAGGCTTGCGCCGCCTCGGAATGCATGCTAAGAGCTCTCTTACATCATGCAGCTAGGTAACCCGCCTAATTGGTGATTTGCACAGAGGCCATTCAACTGGCCAACCTCTTTAAATCCGTCGAATGCGATGTGTGTAGACGAAATACTTTTATGACAAGCATTTGTCAGTTTTACTCATACAGAGGATTTGAAAAATAAGGGCTGGCTTTTCCATGCTAAAGGCACCGGGACAGCATTGCTGCGATCGTTATTTACTTCACATCCTCTCTAAGAACCGCCACGTAAAGCGGCTCCAAAGTCACGTATATTATAACCAGACCAACCAGCGCTCGTTTTTGCCGAAAGAAGAACTACAATTACAATTTAGACGCGCACACAGTTTACTAGGTGGCAAAGTTCCAAGATATGCTTTTAATTGTTTCGGGTTTGCAAGGTTCCAAGCATAGTTTGCAGTTTCAAGGTTGCAAGTTTCCAAGATATGCTTGTCATTGTTTCGGGTTTGCAAGGTTCCAAGCATAGTTTGCAGTTTCAAGGTTGCAAGGTTTCAAGCATAGTTTGCAGTTTTAAGGTTGCAAGGCTCCAAGATTAGATTTTCATTGTTTCAGATATGCTTTTAATAAAGACTGAATGGCAAACACACACGCAATACAAACTCATAGCATTTGCTGCAGTTGAGTTACCTGCATAGCTGTTCGCACAAGGCGGCCGGTTGACTAGCTGTGTTTCACCAAATGCGCCCGGTTAATGGTGATATGACGGGTCGCCCGCGGCATCCATCATTTACGCTCCTTGGGGAGCTGGCTCCACTTTCCTGACGCCTCCGCGACAACAATGGCTGATAAGGTTAGCTAAAGCATCAGCAGCAGAGTTGCCGGTACATTCGTTCTACAGCGGCGAGCTCAAAATCGCCACTATAGTGGGAATCCTCCCCCAGGAGATCAATAGAGTGTTGTTGTTGCCACATACACTGTCTAGCCAGACGCGACAGGGTTGCCGGCTGCTTGCGGTACTTCCTCAAGTGTTAACAAACACGTCTTTGGTTTCATATAGACACAGCGGCGGCGGTGGTCTGCATTATGGCAGAGACGCAAACCAAAGACGTCTGTAAATATGGCTCAAGCGGATCGAGACCAGGGCTGTGTGGGTGTCTCAGGTTGTGTGGTCTGCCAATAACAACACCGCCTCTGCACCGATCTGTCATCAGACAGGGTATCCAGGGAGAGTCACTCACTACGCAGCGGTTCGCTAGGGTGGACTGACAACTAAGCACAGTAAAGCATAACGACACATGTTGGGCTGGCCTACATGTCTAGCAGCAACGACAGTCATCGTCTCGGGGACATCATGTAACGAAAGTATTTTGCCACGTCGAGCATGTAGAAAGTTCATGGGTGTCCTGGTTGCCGACAGTGTCCACATACCAGGACTATCGAGCTCCGCATAGCTTTGCCAGAGAGCTGAACCTACAGCTCACCTGTGGCACATCGGTTGTATATTGTCGGAGAAACGTTTTTTAAACAAATATATATATATATATATATATATAAGTGCCTTTTATTGATAGCATTTGCGATGACCATGACTCCATTCGATTCATCTGTTGGATCGACGTGGTGTAAATTACGTACTTGGTTTACGTTTAGAAACCATGCTTGTGTGTATTTTTCTAAAACGAATCTAAAATCGATTGCCACAATACAGAACAAGGCAAAATATTTAAAGATAAACTAATTTTGTTAAAAAGACAGTTCGAGGCAACACTGAACGAGCATTAACACATATGATCTATTATATCTATATGTCCAATAGGCAACAACAATTTTCCATAATATTCAAAATGAATAGCAGACCACCGTTGTTCCTGGTGCACTTTGAGCCTTTTGCACTCAACAACAGCGTAGTATTTCTGGACAGGTTTGGCCTCGGATTAATACAATGAAGTTAGCCCTGTCATAAGGCCAGCACGGTCTCGTATGTAAAACCACGATGATATACTGCCCACAATATCGTAGTAGTAATTCGTGCAACTTTGAAGCAGTATTGGGACAACACAAGAACATCGCAACGAACCGCTTGTCGTTGCAACTGTTAGAGGAGGGTAGGGCAGGCATGTTTCACTTAATCAATGGCCTCACCAGTTGGTAGTACAACTATCAACTCTTCGTGACTGAACCCAAGTAATATATGAAAATTACGTGTGACCAGCTCTTAATTACGTAAATCATATGTTAGCACACAGTTCAACCAATCCGGCTAGCAGTTTAATTAAACGAGTGACTGTCTGTTAATTGGTTACGTAATTATATGTGGTTGGGCGTGTATTAGCTCTGTCATAGATCCTGAACAAATACTTGCGAGGCTCATTGAATCGACGTTCGGTCCTTGAATTTAACTTCATTCAGATGTAATACATAATGGATCAACAATAAAATCTATGAATGCGCTCTCTTCGAGTTACTTATCAGGCAAGTGTTTGAGAGCATGCATTCATGAAGCTTTGTCGATCTTCATTATCATTTCTTTGACAACCTTCATTGCACGGTTTGCTGTAACTGGGTTCAACATCTAACTGGATAGCCGCTCGAAGGAAAAGGTTGATTTTTTTCCAAGTAGTTCCAGTCAGTTTTCGGTCCAGCAGCGGCGACATCAAACCCACCGTAGAGAATCCATCAAGCTGGAAAGTTAGCGGTATGTTTTTTTTTCAGTAATGGGTGCTTATTGTTTAAAGGAACATTGAACTAAACAGCAAGAGAAAGAAAAACAACAACAGGGAAGGGCACCGACGTCGTGGTTCATAAAGCTAGCTCTACTATTGGATCGCGTTTGCTGGATCCAATGTTCTGCCATTGACGTGAAACCGATTCAATAACTCTCTCGCTGCCTCAAAATATAGGCTGAACTCGTAAGCAACGGTAAAGCTTCGGGTTGTGTAGGGCATGTTAGTATACGCAAGATTATTGCTTCTTTGAGACGTGCGCAGTTTGACCGCTGTGGTGAAGATTTTGGTGTGACAGGCCGATCACGTACAGCTCGACCTTGCTCGGTGGAGACGACGACATAACATGTCATTATTATTTCGTTGATTGCATTCAGCATTGGACAGCGAAAGACGTACGTCGTACATATGCATAGTGAGCGCATCCCTTCATGTATGACTTCATTCGCACCAAGCTAGCTTTGGCTACGAGAAAAAAACGTGGTTACGTATGGATGCCGCATGGATGCTCCTCGTCAAGGACGACATGCCCACAAACCGCCCCAACACCTGCGTGTTCTTCATCTTGGAAAGAAAAAAAACACACACACACACAAAAAATGCTCAGCAATGAAAATAACTGTCAGCAGTTCGTTTGAAGCAAGCCACTCTCAAAAAGCTTGCCGACCTGTGCGCCATCGTAGGTATACCGTCATGACAACGTCTGCCTACATAGATTTTCAGCGACATGCCGCGAGTCGCAGGACTTCACGTAGATGATTCCAGTATAAGAATGTTTCCACCTGCTAGCGCCAGGAAGAGAAGTGAGTTTGGTGCGACTTAGAACACAGATGGTTCCTTGGCAACCACGTGAACATGATTAACACGCTAATTACGACACAGTTTCTCTCTCTCTCGCCAGGGATGGCACTGAAATGTGCCATCCCTGGCGACGTGTGATGCGACGTGTGATTTGCTACCGGCGGGCAGTGCCTACCAAGGTTCTTTGGCTCATCATTACTGCTCAAACCGGTGCTCGAACGTTATTATTTAGCCGGGCGGAACGTGACACTCCAAAGGACTGGGACTAGACATTTCCATCATATATATATATATATATAGGTCGACCAATTGAAACCACTATGCACTCAAAGAACAAAAAATCGTTGCTACAAGACAAGGCCCTGTGCTTCCTCCTCCAGGGCAGCTAAGATAACAACGCTATATTCACTCCCCTTGATTGTTTAAAGTATTGCTTGTGCAGTTCCCAGTTGAGAGTGGGGATGGGGACATGACTGATTTGAATGGGTTGGAGCCTCACACTACAGACTCACAATTGCAGTTGAGCTTACCTGCCGTGTGTGCGTACCACATTTTGAGTTAGTCCTCTCTAAAAGTTTGCGCTCATTGTATTCTATTTGAACCTTGGTGCTGGAAGCATTTCACTAACTGTTCCCAAGACGATTCCATTATCGAGTTTCGTCTCTGTGCTCGGCCCACGACTGTCCTTCTTCCTACTGATGACTGACCATGCAAACCCCAAAGATATGTGCCTTCCAAACCCCACTCCATCCCCAAAGAACGTGTTCTGCCAAAAATTGTATATCATCCACGTTTCTGTCTGTGACAAAAACGTCGATAACACTGACGCCTCTATACTGCACTCACAGCTTGTGTTAGATAGGCTTGGGCCGTGTACAAAACAGCACCATGTCCCGTATATTGTTCAAAATGCAAAGCTATCCATAACGAACCTCGCATTGAAATTCCCGATATTCGTAAAATTCTCTCACATTAAAAGGCTTAACAGCCCAGACCAAAGTTCCATTCCTCGGAATGTTTCACGATTCTTATAATAGACTACTTGTATATTTGTAGTGGCGGTGGCTCAGGCAACTAACGCACCGTTCGAAACGGGGCGTTGCCATGGCAACCACGGTTAGCAAAACCATCGCTAGTTCGAGCCCCGGCCGTGCTGGTTGAATTTGTTGGACGTGGTTGTAATTGCCCTGCTGCTACATACCTCTGCTGGAGAAAGCCTATATAATTCCAGTACGAGAATGCGATGACGATAGATGCATTTAGACGATGTCGCCATGTGCCATAGGCAACTTAGCCCACTACGAGCCTCTAAAATGTAGTTGTCAGAGCGTTAAAAAAATATATGTACGTCTATATGTATAGGGTCCACGAGAATTCGTCCAACAAGCACTGCGGCCTAGTACAACTCGGCAAAAAACATCGATTAGAGCAACGGGTTGTTCCCCGTTTCCTTCAGATCGAATAAATGGGCTTATACTCAAAACGCCCAAGTAGGCCCCCGCCGCCAAAAATGTGCTTGAGGAATGGACCAATCTACAGAGCCAGCAAACGATCACCGGCTTCCTAGAGTATCAGCAAAGTTTTCGGGCTGACCCTCAGCCAAAATGTAACGCCCACGGGACTACTTTTCGCATTGCTTCACGGACGGACCCCTACAGATACAAATGTGCAATGGTGGGGCCTGAACACGCGCACCTATGTGTCTCCTCCGGTTGCGAGGCGCAGACGAATGCACCACGCCACTGGGCTCGACTCCTGGAGTATCAAGTTTGCGTTTTCTGCTTGAAAACGCTCGGTAGTAACATATGCTTGTTGATGGCGTAGCTTTGTTGAGAGCGACCGGCTCTCGACGCTCTCATGGCGACTTTTCGTTGGTTCTGGTTCCAACTAGCCACGGCAGACCGTCCGGGTATCTAAATAATGCAGCGTATTGCTAGCCTGGCAGTGTCGACAGCGGTTACAGCGCAGTACACTTACTTACATATACGCATGAACTCTGCACGCGGCACCAGTGTTAGCCCAGCCTTGTGCCGGGTGTGCGCTCTTACGATTAAGTGCTACTTGTTCTTTTTCTTCTTATTCTTGTTGTGCCATCTGTCTTGGTTTTTATTTAGGTCGCAGGTTCTTCGGCTTACAAGTGAGGGTAGCGGTAGTTTGTACTATTGCAGAAGTCCGGTGAAAAAGATACCAGCGCAGAGAGTAGAACTAGTGTAGGCATCTAGTCCGACCGACAAATTTGGTGGCAAACTTTGGACACATCTACATCATGTTCCAATTACCCGCTATCCCGACAGACACATTTGCCGCAAAACGGTAGACAATCAACCGTGTGTTTCAAAGATAGGCGGAGCCCGCTCGCCCACCCCCTAACCAGGTAGGGACGGATCCGAGCCTCGCAACTTTCGTCGAGAGCAGCGAGCAACAGTGTGTATGTCATTCGGGCCTTATGAAGAATCAGCAGATGAAACAGGCCAGCGCGAGAGATTTGTGTGCGGCAATTTGCACGCGTCGCACCAGATTGCTGGCATTGTTAAAACGTTGCGGTTCGGTTTGTTCGGGCTTGTTAAACGAGCATTGTCTGCACTGCCGATAGCGTACTCAGTAGCGCGCGAAAGAAACACGTAACTTGTGGCGGACTGCCAGAATGCGTGGCAAAGTTGTTGCCCGCTGTGCCATCACCAACGCGGTAGTAGTAGTAGTAGTAGTAGTAGTACATACCTCCCCAGGGCCCAGACCGGACACTTACTACAGTGTACAAGCGGTTGCGTCGTCCCGTCGGCAAGCCAATCGCCTACCATGGCGGTACATAAATTTCGCTGGTCGCACAAGCCACGCTTGCCACACGCTTCGGTGTCAACAGCTCAAAGCAAACATCTGATGGCTCTGCCCCAACGGAGACTTATATTGTCTCATGTCCGGGTAGAGTTTTTGGGTCCGAATTATCGCGCCTGCCCCGGTGTCTGTGACCTGTTTGCGGGCAAGGGGGGCAGAGCCCGAGGTTAGCGTGTTGTTACGTCTGCTTACGAGTACCTTCCTGTTCGAGTCTGAAAACTTTTCAGGCTGACCCTCAGCCAACATTTACCTTCCACGGGTTTACTTTCGCATTGCTTCGTAAGACAGACCCCATAGTTGCAGATGCGCAACGGTGGGGATCGACCCCGCGCATTTATGTGTCGCCTCTGGCCGCGAGGCGCACGCGAATGCACCACGCCGCCAGGCTCTTAGGCGCAAACATTCCTCCAGAACTGGAAAACCGTGGGGAAGACCGAGCAAGATGGCTTAGTGGCAAAAGCCTTTGCCTTGTAATTGGGAGGCCTGGGTTCGAGACCCAGACCGGCCACTCCTAAATTTGTTTTCATGGTTCAATTTTAACAAGGTGAATGCCGAAGTGGATTAAAAATCGACCATGATCGAAAAAAAAACTGGAAGCACAGATGTCTCAGTAAAAAGAGATGGTGCATTACCATCCAACCCCCCATTAAGAAAAAAAGAAGAAAAAACACTGCTGTTAGTCAATCCTGTCTGTCCTGCCTGCCTGCATGCATGCAGTCCAATTCGTCGCCTGTCTTTTGTCGTGATTCTATTTGCGTGTCGCACTAAACTATTACTGATCTCGTCCCATGACACTCGATGCGTATTGGCTGTGAAACGCATATCACACATATCAGAAACTTGTTACTTTACGTAAGGTATCATTATGATAGTCATCGGATGAATGCGTGGGTCAAATTATGCGCTACCACGATCGCCTCGGCTGGCACAAGGTAACTAAGCTAAGCGGAACGCGCTCGTTGTCTTAGTCTCTGCGTGTAGACTCAAAGTTCAAACCAGGGCCAGCATACAGTCTAATGATTTTTATTCAACTTTTGCATTTACTGCAAACGTATTACTGGTTGCAATGGTCGTAGTAATGGAAGTAGTGTTTGCAGGAGAATTTTATCTCCCGATATTTAGATTCTCGTTTCATCATTTGAACCTTGTCTGATCCAGCTTAAACCACACATAGATCTGTCAAACACATCTTCTAAACTGGGGGTATGATCATGTCTCCTGATCATATTAGGAAACATTTGACAGCCCCTTAGTCGCCGCCGAGTATTCTAACAAAGGCCATCAGTCCTTCGGTCCAAACTATGGTCGTACTCGTTATTCGAGGCTCCCTTTTGTTAAAACTTAAACAGCACCAAACTTTTTTTGGGCTGACCCGTTTAACTAACATTGCGTCGCACCAGATTGCTCTATTTTCAACCTTTCAACTATTAACCAACAGGATGTCTACGGGTTTGCTTTCGCATTGCTTCGTAAGACGACTTCGTAAGACCCCATATATATACAAATGTGTGACGGTGGGGCTCGAAGCCTATATGTCTGATCCGGTCGCGAGGCGCACGCGAATGCACCCACCGCGCCACCGGGCTCGACCCAAACAGCATCAGCTCTTACTCATCCACCCTATTACTTATCGTGTTACGGTTAAACGTGATGTCCCAGACATTAGGTTGTAGAACACAACATGGGACCGTGGTTTGCTGCAAAGGATGATGTCGTCATTTGTCATTGATGCCGCACTATAATAGAATGCTTGGGAGTGACGCTAACTTCAAGACTCTCGTTTGGAAGGCACATAGAAGAAAAACGGGCCAAAGCAACGGCAGCTACGATTCTTATTGGAGAACTTCGTGACACTGATCTAAAAATCGCCGTCAACCTTTTTAGAATAAAAATTGCACCAATAGTTCGATATAGCTTACAAGTGATTGCGCCTCACCTTAAGCTAACAGACCTCAAAAACATCGACCGAGTTAAGAACTGCTTTATACAACGTGCACTTGGACTACCTAGGAATGCATCGGCAACACTAGCGTTAGAACTGTGTCGAGAGAGAACCTTTACGGAGGACCTCATATCTGACGGAATACCATTCAGTGCAGATGCCTTGGGCCAATACCTAGTGTTTAGAGAAGAAAGGAATATTAATTTTGTAATACATAACTATACAGAGGGACCAGCGTTTTCCACAGGTAAGTGGAAAAAGGCTCTACAAACAAATCGGACACTGTTGTGTAGGATAACCTGGCATGGTTATCACCATTATATATGTCTAAAAGGAGCGTGTTATGAAATTGACGAATGTGTGTGCAAATTTTGTGGAGAATATAACATCAACCGCTACCACTTGACCCGATGCGCGTCAATCGACGCACAATCACTGCAGGAACGTGTGAAATACCTGCTTAGTTGTAACAGTGAATTATAAGACATGCAAACCACTTGTAACTACCAATGATATGGTGAATAAACTGAATTGATAATAGAATGCGGCAGTTACGGTTGCCGCGCGTTCCAAAGTCGTTCTCCAGAAGAACACAGCAGAAGATACCGCTCCGCGTTTACTGATCGCGATTTCACGATCGCCACGACGATTGTCTCGGGAAAGAGAACCACTGTGAGAATCTGAGAGCCACGTTTTGAGCAGAATAATTATTAGTTCATTAAGGAATAGGCAAAGTGCAGCCGACACAATCATTTGCGTGCACTGAGCTACAGACCGCATTTTTCAAATGCACCAACATTTCGGCTTCCATTAATACCGGTCGTAGAAGTTATACCACCAGTGGTATCTATTACATTCTATCTAATTTATGCCACTCTATAAAGAAACTGGCCTGAATTTTCTACCATTATTATTAAATCATAAGAAAAACGTATATATGCATAATATATAATAAAAGCGATACTTAGTGAGATGTCTTCAAAATAAGAAAATCAGTTGTCCAAGCCAATACTCAGCAAATGTTTATGTCGATGTATAAAAGTGTATGTTTATATTGCCTTTACATACACTGTTTAATGTATTACACATTGTGCAGTGTAATTAGCGGCGGCAAGGTTATTCAAGTAAGATTCAGAGCTATCCAGAGCCGTGGTCTGTGGCCGTTTCACCTTCAGGCAATTAGGCAGAATTGTCATATATCATCTAATTAAATATGGGCCCTCTGGGGGCACCAGTCAAAGGACTCATCTAACGTTAAAATGCGTCCATGATACAAAGTACTTTATTAATGCCTTAAGTGCCGTCTAGGTATGCCTGCGGGCGAAATCTACTTGCTTCGCCATGGCGCCAAGCCTAGCGTACGTTTTTTTAAAATATAAATCAATACAGTTATAAGCCTGGCTTATATAAAACACACCACATATTTTCAGTGCAGAATTTTCCTAATATCCTTCCTTACCACCTAAGAGATGCTGCTGCTAAAATTTACTGTGGCTACTGCTATCCATTGTATGGACCACAGATGCCTAAATAAACACCCCTCACATCTATTCGTTCGGGTTAGTGGATCGGTCTAAATCGGTAATCGAAAATAGCTATATGCCACCCACAATTAACGTATGACACTGTGCCTAGTGAAGCACAATTTGCGTAGTGTGTATCTGAAATAACCGCTGCGGTAGTGCGCACTCTTAGGCTAACCGGGCAACTTCACGACGGATCATCAAGTACTTAATTAAAAGAAAATAAATATTTTAAATTAAAAGAAAAATTATATATATATATATATATATATATATATATATACAATATCAACGACCTTACCAACAGGGAAATGCATCCTAGCAAAGACAGAGGGGCATTCTATGCGCACACACGAACGCTTCCCTTTTAGGTTGGGCGACTTAATCCCAATTGATGGGTCTTACACCCCAGCAGTCTCTCCGTCTTGACACCGTCTGCTCATTGCATGGGCGAACCAAAATAACTCGAGCGAACCCCACCGAAAAGAGTACCATAATACCAGAAGGGATTGCCAGCTCGGTTGCAAAGAGGCATATATATATATATATATATATATATATATATATATATATATATATATATATATATATAACACAATTAATGTATTGCTGTAGTTGGAAACGTTGCTTAGAACGTATTCGTCGCCGTCGCTCGCCGGTGGCGCTCGTGCCTTGAGGCGTGTTCGAAGAGCTTTATCGTCAGTTTATCCAGCCATATTTCACATGAATAATAATTACCACTATCCCTCAAGTGCTACAAAAATTGTAGGATGAGAGTGTCTGCTAGATTTTCATCGTACGTTGGGTTCAGTCCACGTCACTTGCAATGCAAGCCGACTTCTCCCCCCTTAAACAGGCAACCAAACACGGAATCTGACCCAAAAGCTGCGCCCCGCAACGATCTCATCTGTAACGCTGGATCGCTTTCGACCAATACTTGATGAATAAGTCAGTTCCCTGGACCTGATTTTCCCATCTAACGGGCCCATTATCTTTACGTTGATAGGTACGAAGTTGAGTCTCTAAGCTAGGTCACAATATTTTCTCCGTTTAAAGGATTCAGCGTGTTCGAGTACCCATTCGGGCTCGGCTGAGTTACGACGCAGTTCAAATACAGGTGTGCAATGCTAATAATGATAGTATTCTGCTGTAGTGTGTGGTACCACAGTTATGTTTATCAATTGCTTTCCTGGCTGCTGTTGTCGTTGTTATTTTTGTTGCTATTAATCTTAGATGTGATGACAATTCTGATCATTGAGTTTACGGAATTTTTTTTGCTAATGTCATTCAATTCAAACTTAGTCTGATGGTTTCTTGAACGGATGACGAGAGTGCTTGCTTTTTATCATGTTCTTTTTATCGAACTGTTGCCTGGCATAAATTTGCTTTGAGTTTTTATTGTGTATGTGTTGTTATTGCTGTGATTATTGTTAATTACATACCACAAAAATGTTTAACGAATTTTGCGCAAACTGCGCGCAAAAAGGTACCATGTATTTGGATCCGCCTGCAGATATATTAAAGCGAATACAACTTGAGAAATCAGCAGCCCTTTTTTGAAAAACAATATATCAAAGACATGACGATACTGTAGCTTTTTACCGTAAACCACCCTCATGACCTTTATTTGCCATTCTTAGCGTAAGGGCAACTTATGGGTCATATATTTGCCCGCCACACTGTATTTGCCACAGCAATCTCATTTCCTTGCTCGTGACGGCCACATTTTCCACAAAATTTACAAAAAAAGATACCCTGCCTTATCGGTTTGGCTGCAAATGCGACACTGAAATCTAGCTCCGTTTTTGAATAGCAGTACGTTATCGCTATCGCCTAGCATCAATCAATGATATTTGTTCTTGGCCTCTCCTTCTCTTCGTCGATCCTCTTCGCTGACAGGAACGGTAGGAAATAAATGTGTATCGAGAACTTTGCGAATCAGTTGCAGTGCGACATGCCTATTTCCAAACGAGCATCCCCAACATTTCACATTGCTGCTACATTCCTCTGCAGGAGAAAGCCCCCATAAGTCCAGTGTGACGAGAACGTGCTGACGACTGGTGCATTTAGACGCTATCCTGACACGAACATCTTACGACACTCATTGCGAGCGTCTAGATGTGGTTGTCGTTAGAGCGTTAAAAAGACACACACACACCTACTGTAGGATAGCAGTGTTCGCTAAGCAGCGCGTGCATACACATCGTCGGTTGGCGGCAATGCCGAAGCAAGCTAAATACATGGCGCCAAATAGAAGATGCCGCCACCCTGCTATCGAAGACGCGGGAACTCACTAAATGCGCGGGCAATCTGTGAGTATATAAGCAGGCGTGAGACTAAATGAGTCAGTAGTCGTTGGCACGAGCCAGGCAGAGGACGTGTGTTGCTTGAGCGAGAGAATGGCGAACTCGTAACGGTCGCCGGCCGGCCGGTCATGGGGGTGGTGGACACTACACCTACAAACATATTTACAGATTTTGATAAAAATTGTTACGGCTCAACACAGCAGTCTGCCACTATTTACGCGGAGCCGCGTAAAGAGCAATGACACTCGACATAATCAAGTGTCGTCAAATGCTGACGGGTGATTAGCGCATGTTGGGCCCCAGCAAAGCCCTCTAGCGGGTCGGCAAGCTGAAGTACGACTTCCAGTTAGTCGCCCACCGTATGCAAGAACGCATTGATGTAAGCGTGGGCGTCGCAGAAGCGGGGCAGGACAAGTGATCTACTTTCGGCGGTGGAGAAATTGCCCACGGCGGGTTGCGTTCTGGGTGGCCTTGTCGGGCGGAGGTCGTGGGCGCAGTCTCGGCGCTCTCGTTGTACAATACGAATGTGTACAATACGATGACTCTCCTGACGCGAGGAGTCTCCTCTCTCGGCGGTGGTGTGGTGAATGGGCGCCGGTGAAACGGGAAACCGCGAACGGGAATAGATTCGCCCACGTCTGTTGTCAGTCTTGTATCGATTCTGTGGCTCAATCCCCGAACGAGCATCTGGCGCGAATCTCATAGCAGGATGGTCGCACGACGTCAGCACAGAATTGAGGTGGCGGTGACGCAATGAATGAACGAATGCATGTTGAGTTATCGCAATATTGCATTACAAAACAGAGAAGATCTTAGCGAGCATGTATATATATATATATATATATATATATATATATATATATATATATATATATTGGAATCAGCCGAGCGAAGCGTCTTTGAATAGTAATTCATTATTGCATTGGAATAAAAAATCTGGCTATTGCCTGCGACTGGCTTCCAGTACGAACTCCAACGACTAAAACAGGCATTTGTTTGTAATTATTCATTCGAAACAGCGTCTAACTGAAATACTTTACTGCTTTTAATACTAACAAAAAGCTTTTGTTGGTTGTATCGCTTGCAATATCCATTAAATACTAGATTCTTCTTGGAAACATTAGAAACATCATACTCTGAAAAACATTTAAATGAATGAATGGAATGTTTGGCGTGCCCGAAATGAAAATGTTTGCACGAATCGTAGAATGATCACGTTTGAATTGCGCGGGCTTACAGGAACACCACCATTCGTATTTATTATCATCGTTGTTGTCTGAAACCGGACTGGACAAAGCCACGCTATATATATATATATATATATATTAATATATATATGTATATATATTTATTTATATACATACATATGATACGAAGGTCGTAGTTACTCTCCTAATGAATCCACACTGCCAGGCATTTGTCCACTCACCATGCTAGAGTTGCTTCGTCACTCCGTGCACGTCGCCTTCGGCGGGCCGCCGTCGAGATCGGGAGTCGCACGGCACTAGCTCGGACCAAGCTTCGAAAAAGATAAAGACTCTCAAAATGGCAATTCGCCCACTATTACGATTCAGTACCGAGGCCAGAAAGCGCACGAGGTGGGCGGCGTTACATTAGTCGAGGATCATCTTCATCATCAGCGCGCGATATTCAAATTTCAGGTGCCTCGACTCACCCTTCCGTAACACCACTTCGCCTCTATTCGCCCACAATAGGACGACCTAAAATTAATCAGTGTTTGATTACTATTCATACAACGCAAAATACCGCTTTTTACCGCTTTACCTCTTGTATGCAATTTGAATACTGCATCAACGTTAGCGTCTTCGTCGGCGAACCAATCCTGTAGGTCCGTTACCGACGTAACTGCAACTAGCCCTTATACTCGAATGTCGTCGCGGGAACGGTGCCGTCCTATACGAGAAAATGGCTATGCAGAGCATTGCAGCTATGAATGGTCCTCAACCCTCAAAATGACTGGATAGAGTGATACAGAGGTGTGTTCAGAAGCAAACATACCTCGACGAATACTAGAGTACAACTGTGAGGGCCTTAAAGGGCAATGAATTCAATGCCAGATTATTTGTTTCGAGAAATAAATATCCCCCTCTTGATGGAGTCGTTCCAACGGAAAGAACCGCATTTCGATGAGATGCAAGTGTTTCACCAGTTGGCCGTCATGCCTGTTGGAGAAATGCGCAGACTAGTAGAATCACTTTCTGTCTATCTACGCAACTGTTGTCCTCTAGGCGGTGTATTAGAAAAAATAAACACTATATGACTTTTTCGTGCGGAAATGTTAACATTGCCGTGTTTTATCCTTCTACGACCTTTGAATCTGCAGAAGTAACAAACGTCGTATTTCAGAACTCTCGGGTGTTGACCTTGGGGCTCCAACAACAAGCGGAGGTAGTTTTAACTGTAGAGTTGATTACGAAGCTAATGACAACAAAAAGGAAGTTCTCCCAGCTTAGAGATGATGTAAATTTAATGTGTGCTATCGCTCGTAATGACTTCACCTACATCTGTCATAGCGGCAGGAGTGCAAGAATGCATCTGCCTGCACTAGCTGTAGTACACATTCTTGCTCTAGGGCAGGAATAGCAGAAACGCTCACAGGTGAAGCTAGCCCGTCAACTATAATAAAAATAGCAATTTTTTCAATCGATATCCAGAGTGTTGTGGTTAGAAGTGGTGTAAATGTCTGTTGTCGATCTCTCGAACAAGTGACGCAGAGAGCACTCACGTGGAGAAGGTTCAGGCCGCGGAGATTTCGGCTGTGGTTTAAACGTACATGTTATCCAGAAATACCAACTTGTTGCCTATAGTTGCACAGAGAACTGCTCGGCTTGCTGAGGCTAACAAAGGCCAGAGAAGACTTACAGCTTTACACAAGGCGAATACAGGACTATGCCTCTTGAAGAAAGTGCTACATAGAACTTTGTCGTGACTTTAAGGTCGGGCATGCTAGGCGAGAGGAGGCCCGTGCAGAAAAAGAACCTCATGCATATGTGAACCGATTTCCTAAGGAGGCACTTGGAAGAGGGAAGGAGCGGCTTCTGTGTTTTTGCAGAACGTTGGGATTTCGTTCACGATGCTTCTTGCTGATCTTGTTCCGTGGTAGTAATGCACACTGATGACATCGCTCTCGCTCATCGTAACATTGGTGCCATCTCGCGTATTACCATCATGATAGAGGCGTGTCTCATGAAAAAGGACTGGAGATATCCTCACGTAAAACCAAGGCGATTGGCCGCGCAAAACGTGTGGCTACAAGCGACGTTATTTGTTGTTCTGGGAAAGCCATTTAAGTTAGTAAATTCTTTTGCATACTTGGGACTTCGGAATTACTTGATGGTAACATCATTCACGGCGCTTGTTACATATATATATATATATATACAATACAAAGTCTCCTTTATTGAAAAAGGGGTGTTAAAATCACATAGTAGTCTTTACACTCATGGGCACGTCGCAAAACGCGTTATTCACAACTTCGACATTAGCAACTTCCGGTGGAGTAACTGACACACCTCTACGTAGATTATTTGGACGTAATGTGAAAAAGGTACTAAATGTACTACTCCGGATTAGTCGTTTAAAAAGTCTCACGTCAACTTTCATTTGGTACTCGCTCACGGTTGGAAGTACGAGACGCTTGCGTCTTACATTGCAGCGCCATGCGACTCGTTTGACAAATTTATCCTGCACTCGCTGGAGCAGTTCTACATATTTTCTATAAAAAGGCGCCCACACGTGTGAACAATACGTCCACTTTGGTACAACAAGCGTATTATACAGTTTTATGTACATTGCTGGGTCATGCCCGATAAACGCTCTAAGAATAAGATTGCACAGCCGAGACGCAGATTTTACAACTTCGGCAATATGGGAAGTATACTTCATTTGGCAATTAAATGTAACACCTAGGTCTTTGTATATTGACACTTCAGGTATACTATGGCCGTTCATAAAATATGATAAGATATATATGATTAATAAATCATCGCAATATATTCTATATATATATATATATATATATATATATATATATATATATATATATATATATATATATATATATATATATATATATATATGTATATATATATATATATATATTTATTTATATATATATATTTCAAGCGTATTGGTGCTGCGACTTAGGCTACGTATGTCTATGACAAAGCCACTTGAACCAGATCGTGAAAAAGTGGCAATGCAAAGTCGCGAAGGCAGCGACGAAGGTTGGAACGTTCGACATCATTGAGTTTGCTTGGCTGTGCGCTGGGGTAGCCTGCTATGACAAGCACGCCAATACCAAGTATATTGTGGCTCGTGCACGAATGAAACAGTACAGCTACCCAAACTGATTTTTACCATAGCCAGATAACATTTCTGCAAACCTAATAATAGTTTGAGAGAGACGTAATATAATATATATTCCTCCATAGCAAGGCTATGGAAGTTTATCAGCCAGACAATGAACGACGATCGGTGAGGCAACAAGTACACATAAAAGAAAATGTGCAAAATTTCAAGAAAACTTACAGGTGTGACGTTGCTAGGTCGTATGCAGAATAGGGAACCTTCCGAGTCAGTCATCCTACAATTATTGATCTACGTGGGGCTATAGAAGGTCGGCCATGGATGTTGAACAAAAACAAATAAGTCCAAAAACTACCTCTACTGATAACAGTGGTCTCTTAGAGTCCACCTCTCTAGGGGCACATTTAAACTGGGAGATAGATGTCTAAGGAATCGTTAATAAAAATACCGCGGATAACCCTCTTATATGTGAACGCTAAGCAAAATTTTACCGGTGGACCAGATCGAAAAAGGCACAATACGATTAAAGAACAACTCCATGTTTCACTAAAAAATTTCACACATGCGAAAATTATTTTTGGGGGATCTTTTAAGCGAATTGTTCTTGCGTCTTTTAAGCTAATTGTTTGCGTAGTATATTGTACATAATAAAAATGCATGCCCATATTCGTAGGAACGCCGTGCAATGGGGCAGAGGCTGCAAACGCTTAAAGAGAACGCTCCTTCTATGCTAGAAATAACGAGTACAGCTGAGAGAGCCAAATTATGCATATGCACCATGCCTAAAATTCACTGTGCGCATGCGACGATGCTACAAAAGAAAACAACGACTAAACGAATACTTCTTTCGTAATTAAGCCCAGGGGTTTCCTCACAAAGAAAATAATAACTACAGACCCAGTTTCGGTAAAAAAAAAACGTCTCTGTTCTCATGGACATTCCCGTTTTGCTTACCATCCGTTCCGATGCCTTTAGCAGCAGCTAGCTGTAGAGAAAGCCGAAGCTCCCAATTATGTTCAAGTCCGGGGAAAAGCGGGGGAACGAGGTACAAACAAGTAGTAGACTTGACTACGTAGTCGTTTAAGTGGGCTCTATCCGATTACCCGATTCGGGCCTCGGTTCGCACCCCAAGGGCAACGATGATAAATCATCCTTCTCAATTACATAAACAGTGGTTACCTATGTTCCTTCTCGTCATCCGTCTGCGTCAGAGCGTCTCGCTTTGCATCTGCGCGGTCGTCTGTATCCATAGCCAAGCGTGGCTCGCAGTGCTAAATTCGACCGTCTCGTTCCGCCTATAAACGAGCGCGCACACATTCTGCTGAGGTTTTCACACTGTGAGTCTTTTTCTTCTCTGTTGTGAGGCTTGCATGGTCGTACCCACCGCTCCAGGCCAGCAAACCCTTGTGTGCTTTTTGGCAGCGCGTCCCCAGTCCGCGTATAGCTTCTGGCCGACCTGTCGTTTCTGGTCTCGGTCTAGTACCCCACTCCGGCTCTCACCCCTAACGCTCCTTTCCACCCTACCAAATGTCTGTTTTTTGCTTTTCGGCCGCACAGCAGTTTCGCCGGCAAAACTCCCATATTGGCCAATGGAGTGCTGTCGTAAGCTCTCCGTATTTCTGTTCACTGTCTTCTGAGGTTCAACTCCAAATAGCCTGGCGGTCGCTAAGATGGCGTCGGCGTTCGCCTGGCCGGCAGAATCTTTTGACCAGGCGGCCGTTTACCGCCAGGTCAAAAGATTCAGCTGGCGGCCTATTACGTTGTCGTAAGAGGTCAAATAAAAACGCCGATTTAGCGCTACCGTAAACGCAAACGAAATCCCGCTGAATCGGTCTTTAATTTAAGTTTTTTTTTTCTATTTATTTAAATTCCGAGGGTGACTCGGCTAACTCAGCTCCGGCCCGCACCGCCCTCGCTTCGCTCGACAGCCACCTCCTTGTGCGGGTATGTCCAGCACAGGATCTGCTTGCTGACCCTCCTTCTCCAGACGGTGTCTCAGCAGCTCAGCAGCATATTTCCGTCTGACTCTACTTACTTTAAAGCGGGTATTCATCGAATTTCCCAAACCCTCCCACGCTACCGGCGGCGCCCCAGACGCACTCAATTGGCGGGCTGCTTCTGGGCAGCGTCTTCGTCACGTCTACTCGCCGTCGAATCTTGTCTACTGCTCCATGTCGTAGTGGCGCCGCTACACCGAATTAGAAATTAACATTCCTGCGTGCCCGACGTCACGACGTGGCACTGGCCAACTTTGCTTTATTATTCATCACCTTACTATGCCTGCGTGGCTTTTCGGCCTGCCTGTTCATTCTTCGCTACTCCGACGTTCGCCTCAACGCTGTACGATTCGAATGGGCTAGCCCACTCTACAAATACTTTGCAGCTTGGCTTGCTTGATTTATTTTGTTTTTAGCAATATATGCATATTTGTTTAATTTCTTTTTATAAAGAAAGACGCCGCAGGAAGCAGAAATAAACAAAATATTAGACGACTTTATAAAACACATACAAGATCATTCAGTGCAGTGTCAATAAAGAAAACAATGTGTGAGAGTTAATGTGTAATGATAATTAATTGCGCGTGTTAAGTTGAAGACTCAGCTCCCTCGCTCCGATAGTACCAGTAGTTTGGTCATGGCATTGGTCGTCTGAAAAGTATTGAGGGTTCCAACCTATCGATCTGATGATCGTCAGCGTAAAAGACAGCGGCTTCCGTTGTGGGCGACTTCGTAAGATGTTTGCTGGAAGATTCCTAGACGCTATGTGTTCCCTTTCAACTGCGTCAAAACACATATGCATTCAAATATCTTATATATATATATATACATATATTGACTCTTGTCCTTCTCTGACACAAGTCGTTGTGCAGTAAGTGATTAACTTATTCCTGTAGCCAATGTAATTAATCATTTACGATAGAAGCCATCTGCAAGAAGTCTTTGGGTCTCTAGACACGTGTGCACCTTTACGAAGGTCCAGTGCAGGGATCAGCCGCCTCTGGAGGGTTTTCCAAACCGAGGCCGCAGTGCTCCGTTGCAAATCCAGCGACGGGCGTTGTCTGAGGAAATGGCCAGCTCGCTGATCTCCGCTGGCTCGAATCAGCTGCTTCCCAATCTTCTGTAGCAAACCGCGAGTGGACGGGCCCGGTCCGCCAAAAGTCTCGAAGGCGAGTGGGTAAAACCCAGCCTGCAAAACCGGCCCCATATATATATATATATATATATATATAGCATAGGGAGCAAAATGGCTTAGTGGCAAAGCCTTTGCCTTGCATTCGGGAGGACTGGGTTCGAAACCCAGACCGGCCACTCTTAAAATGGTTTGCATGGTTTCCAATTTAGATAAGGTAAATGCCGGAGTGGATTAGAAATTAGCCATGACATAAAAAAAACTGTACACGGGCAATTAGCTTTACGGAAAAATAAAAAAAATACAGAATCGCTCATTGTTCTTGAGGCGTGCAATATGTACTGAATGCGTTCACGATATCGCCAACATGGTAAGCACGCTGCCACGTTAGCCATATTATAGACAACAAATGCCCAACGTGCACTATGCAGTACAGTAAGCAGTTCTAAGTAAATTTCAACAGCAGAATAGTTATTCAGTTATGCACTTCGTACACTGTTAAAAAACCCGTTGTACAAGCAATAAACATTTAAGTCTTATCATTGTGGTGTATCGCAGAGCCCTTTCGTGATAGCCTAGTGATACCTGACAAGCCTAGTGTGCTTTAGTTCACCGCTTGTCAACTAGATAAAATGTCGAAGATGGCCGGCAACTCTGACGTAGGATCTGCAAGTTCAATTCCGTCGTGATAACCGACAACTACCCTTTATTTTGCAAAATTTTAGAATCAGAGTTGCAGGTTTGAGTTTGTCAAGGTTTTTCTTAATAACTGCAAAAATGTTGCCGTCCATATTTAAATGCATGCAAGAAAATTAACAGATGGATATACCTATCAATATATTATTGGTTTCGTTAGATTATTCATTAGTCATCGTCATCATATTTGACCTGATGTATTCCAAGATGATTAAATTTTCGTCACGTTCTACAGTACCCCTTGTACAAATGACACAGCAGATTGACGGCAACTTTGTCGACGTACAAAGCCAGTGCGCTTCGTGGTACTTGAGGGTACACGCTTCTAAGATGACCTGATAGTGAGCGTCTACGTTACATTGTAGTAATATCATGAAGGGCGCATGGCGTCAGCTAAAATAGCGCTTAATAGCAATTGTAGTTACGCTATTTTCAGCCATTACTAATTACGTTTTTTGGGCTGACCCCCAGCCAAGATTTAACATCTACGGGACTGCTTTTTGCATCGCAATAGTGGGGCTCCAACCCGCGCACCTATGTGTCTTCTCCGTTCACGAGGCGCAGGCGAATGCACCACGTCATTGACGGGCTCGACAGTGATTTCTAAATAATGTCTTATTGTTAAACGACCCACTACCACAAGCACAAGAGTACGCTCTAGAGTACGCTGCTTTATGGGGCAGGCTTTTTGTCAGCTTATCTACTGCGTCCGCGCTTTGTAATTTTAGCTATAGTTTGTCCAGCAGAGCCCTTTGCTTTGGAAAATACGAACGCCTATTACCTACAAACACAGGCTGCCATGTACATGCTGGGCTGCTAGCCATGCGTCGACGACAGTAAATACTGAAGCAAAATATTGGATGCTTTTCCGACATAATTTGAGATTGTGTGTATGCATATCGCATATTATTTCGAGGAGGACATGTAGTTGTCGGCAACTAAAGTTTATGCGTTTATATGTATAGAGCTTATCGGCATTGTACATCTATGTACATAAAATGATGGTGTAGCTATGTAGAGTTGTGTGTCTCGCGTTTTTCGTTTAAAGCCCATATGAACAAAACAGTTATTGTAGGTTACGGTTCAATTAATAAATTATTGAAATAATAATTTTATGCCGTAGAGCTATTCGATATTTGCTGCATTTTACAATAGACATATACTTAGGCTATTTAGGGACATACCTAAATAACGAGCTGACCATACCAGGATCTCATACATAAATAATACGACAGAATGTTTAGAGTATACGGTCTAATGGGAATGCTCTTTTCCTATCTATTGGGAATTCAATTAGTAACCAATAAAAAGTAATTCCTCGTTCAAATCGAATAGTTATATCATTGGATCAGAATAGAAATCGTATAAATAATGATTATTCAGCCAACAAGATGACTCGTAAATGGTCCTAGGTCGGCCACTAATAAAATAATAAATACATACGCTTGATGCAAAAGTTCTTGCTGTTTTTTTGCCTAAAACGAAACCTCATTTTGGGCGTTCTTGAAAGATTTGAATTTTTCGAATCCTTATTTTTAAAAAAAATGGAGAAGCCGAAAGATGTGATAGTTTGAAGTGCAGGGTCCGAAGAGCATAGTGAGTACTCCATAAGTTCTTAGATAGGGTCGTTAATTTTTAAGGCTGGTGTTAGTTCCATGGGGTAGCGTGTTGTCTTAATGAAAAATTACTCCTTTTCCAGTTCACGAGTTGCGGACTTACGTTGGTTAATTTTTCTTGAACTGGTTAACATTTTTGGCAGCTGAGATCCATAAGAGATCCGAGTAGTTCAAAGTGAATGAGGGTTCTGAGAGTCCACCAGCAACACATTATAACCTTATTCGAGCGGACGCTTCGGTTGGCTTGACTCTGGGAACTGCCTGCGCTCTCTGACCAGAATTTTTGCTTGCTTGCCTGCATTCTCCTAGAAGGCCCATGTTTTCTCGCAGTTCACCAAACGATCCAAGCGCAAAGGCTTGACGCTGGCGAATGAGACGAGATGTGCACACGCGCATCTGCTCTAATTTTTTGGCTTTACTCGGTGTATGAAATTTGGCGCCAAAGTGGAGTCTACCGGATGATGCAGCAATAGCCGCTCTATCATATAGTAAACGTATCGCATTTTCCTATACTGGTGTTGCCTCGTCTCACGTTTGACGGCGTTGTCTTGGAACTAGTACCCTAGTCATATCTGTCATAGCCGCGGTTTTGCCGGTTTGATTTGCTCTCCTGTTGCTCAAACACTCTTTGAGCGGTGCTCATTGAGAATATGTGGTAAACCATACCGCTGAGAGTCAGCGGCCATGCTGCCATAAGAAACCAAGCTCAATGCGTCCGGCCCTCGACGCCTTGAAGGTATGTCTCATGGGATTTTACGTCCGCAGGGGACAAAGGATAGATTAGAGGGCGCGTCTTGCCTCCGAAACGAGTGGATATCAAAACGCCAAGAACTTTTGTAACAACTTAATACAGTAGAAGAGCATGGTTTATTATATTTTTTTATATATATATTTGCACACCCTTTAGCAGGCGGGCTTTATTAGAACAGATCAACTTGTGTGTACGTAATTCGCATTCCTGGTACTGCGCCAGGCAAACATTTTGTTAACAATTTATTTCCGGGCAACAGTTTTAGCATGTATGTTGATCCCGGCTCTTGTGTTCGTCAAAATAGAATCAAAGAATATGTTCGCTCGATCTGGAAACTTACGAATAGAGACGAACGTAGCCTTATCAATATAATCTAGAACAACACAAATATCATCACAATTTATATCACAAGTCCTCACATTACAACGAAAAGCAACACGTTTTAAAAACTTCTTCTGCAGTTTCCTTAACAAATTTCTATCACGTTTCAATCCTAGATTCCATACTGGAGAGGCATATACAATCACAGGTAGGACATATTGCTTATAAAGTTTGACATACAGATTAAGGTCTTTCAAGACAAAGGATCGCAATATCCAGTGCATTCTCCGACTAGCTGACGCAGCTACCTCTAGAACATGCGGTGTGTAGCTCAGCGTATTACTTGTCAGAACTCCTAAGTCTTTTATCGATGGCTTTGCCGCTAGCTGTTCAGTACCTAATGTGTAGTTATGTACAGGATTGTTGCTGCCGAAGTGCAGAACTGCGCACTTATTTACAGAGAGCTTTAGGTCTAATCCTTTACGCCAATCCTTAAATTTATCGAGTGTTTCTTGAAGAATATTCATGTTTGTTTCATTTTCTACAGATATATACATTTTTACATTATCCGCGTAAATTTTCACTCTCACTCCTTCAGATATAATATACTTTAACGAGTCAGTATATAATATGTACATAAGAGGTCCAAGAATTGTTCCCTGTGGACAACCGGACGTGACCTCAGCCGTTGACGACAGACAATCATTTACCCTCACTCTAAAGGTCCTATGTTCAAGGAAAGCTTTGATCCAGTTTGTGAGTTTCTGTCTAACACCGTACCGCGGGAGAATGTTTAGAAGCTTCGAGTGTGTAGTGGTTTCAAATGCAAACTTAAAGTTGAAGTAAACACAGTCAAAGGGCTTGCTATCATTAGTTAGAGCCCAGTCATTTTGCGTTTCCAGCAGTTGTAGGACAGTAGAATGGCCTGGTCGATATGCGAATTGCTCCCTAGAAATTAGACCTTGTGAATTCGCATTTCTATAGATCGCATCGGCCAACTTCTTTTCAAATAGCTTGCACGGCACAGAGGTGAGCGATACAGGCCTTTTGTTGTTTGGATCACTTTTGTCGCCGCGTTTATGAACCGGACAGACAATGGCGCAGCGGAAGAGGTCTGGGACCCAACCATCTTCGAGGGTTCTGCGAAATATCAAAGACAACGGAACACACACATCATAGCCACACTTTTTATATACAAGAGCTAGGATACCATCAGGCGTGGCGCTTCGCTTGTTAGCCAGAGAGCGAAGGTGGCGTTTAAGATTTTCAGGAGAGGAGTCAACGTCCTCAACCATGCGCAGATCCTCAGACACAGGCGGCGTTGGTAGAGTAGGTCGTGCGTCGCGTAGCTGGACTTCCGTGGGTGATGGATATGTTGCGGCGAATACTCCGCGCAGAATTTCAGCTTTCTCCTGGTTTTGTGTAGCAACCGATCCATCCGCTCTATTGATCGAGCTCAAACAGTCTTTAACTTTCATTCGCCTTTCGATGTATCTATGAACCGCGGTGGGAACAGCCGATTGGGCTACGGAGCATTCTTCGATGATTCGTTTTCTATGAAGCATCTTTTGTAGTTTCTTTTGCAGTCTAGCTCCTTCTTCTGGCATCGCTCTGTTCAATTGCTGGGTGATGCTTTCTATGCTAGGATCCAGAACACCATGCAGATTAGGAGACTTCCTGGGTACACAACAACCCATCAGGAAGTGCATGTAAGTGACAAATTTGTTATACATGTCATTCACGTCAATACAGGGTTGGAAGAAGGTTGTCCAGTTCGTAGCACCCAGATTCATGGTTAGGCATTCATAGTCTCCCTTGTCAAAGTCCCAGAGTTGTGTACGATCCGTCGTCTTAATAATATTAGAGGTCAAAATCGGGGGCTCAAAGAAGACATGCGTTTCTCTGATAGTTGGTTACGCCTCGCCTCTCAAGTTTGTAGATGTAGTTGCATGATTGCGTTAGATCGTTTTAGGATGGCGACTGCTTGGTGGGTTCGTTACCCCCCTCCCCAATCTACTACTCCCCCTTCCCCCCGCGGAGGGAGTAGTAAACCCACCAAGCAACAAACCCGTCGATTTTTATAGGACGGTTGCCCGGAACGAACAATCTCTACCTCGACCGGGCCACATCTGCTCTCCGCTCTTGTTATGGTTGGTGTTGTTGATATTTGTTTTCCGAGTTTGAACTTGGTAAAGGCGCGTGGCTGAAACGACCGTCATGGCAGGTCGCAAACTCGTCAGTCCATTCCACACAGTGCAGTACATCGTTGCGTCTGTTAATGTCATAGATTGCCTGGACCAGCCGCTCAGCTCGAAAAGTTAGAAAAACCCTAGAAACTAGCTAGATGAAGAGATGAAAACTTTTCAGATTTATCACAAAATAAATACCGGATAAACACTGAAATAATACGCTGAATCTAAGAGACTGAGTACAATTTGTTTAGAGGGCCAGGAACAAAACAACGTTATTATGCACAGCCTTTGATATGGGTAGTGTGGGACTCCAATACATACTAAAACATGGTGGTGACCTTACCTACATGACCGGTATATGTGTGATATGACTTCAGTGTATGTGGGTAGCCGTTAGTCTAACTTTTAGTCTCCAGTCTGCTGGCGGCGTTCCATGCGTAGCCGCCTCGCTGATCCTCAAAATCAAAGCCCGCGTTCCAGCTCGTTTTCGAACTGCGTATCCCGAGAATAGATATCTCGTCGCAATTCTTTGCACGTCTAGCCGTGATCGGGCCGTCTGCCTCGTGCTATCGAAAGCCTTCCATGCGAAACGCGTGTGATCCACGTCATCGGTCTTGTCGACGTCGTACAAGACATATATGGGTACTTCAGTCTTGCCAACGTTCACCCTATAGGTCTGGAAGCTGCTATGACCAGCGAGAACTTAGGCTAGGTAATACGTAGTTTTCCCGTACTCGCATCAGTACCCTTGCATGCGTTCTGGGATTATCAACCTCGTCCACGAACCTGGTGCTTCTCGTTCCGTTCCAGTCCGTTCAGCCTCCTAGCTAGCTATCCGCAGTCTTTCTTCGTGCATCGTCTTTGAACAAATCAATCAGGTTTTGTCACCTTGCGTTCAAAATATACACACGTGTACATTCACAAATTACAGCAACGCAATTGAATATTATCAACGCAACGAAAGTTCAAAACATTATAACTACCCCAATACAAGTCTAAGGCTTATATAATAATAGAGTTTTATAATATTTTACTTCGAGTCACGTGTTGTTTCGTTCTTCAGCTGCAAGAGAAAATGTCGAGTAAAATTAACGGCCTGATCTGCCTTTAGAAAAGGCTCGGCCTGCACCTATTTTGGACGGTTTGCTCGGCAAATTGCGGCGTCCGTTTTTCGTCTACTGTCGTTGTACGTTTGTTTGCTGTCCTTGTGAGGGCCTTATTTGGCTCTGACAACAGGTATACCCCAGCCTGCTTACTGCTAAAGCTAGGAAATCATATGCGGCCCTGCCCCTATTGAGATTAACATGCAGGGCCTTAATCCATAATTTCCATAACGAGTTTCCTTTTCCGTTAGAGGTGGGAGGCTTCGTCGTGTGTCTCTTACTCGATTTCCTCCAGCCATTTTTCTCGGTTCCAAGGCTTGCGCCAGGTTCCTCTGTTACCGGGCTACTGCCACCATCTTTCGGTCTTAGTCCCCTTTAGTTCAGCAGCGTTAGAGTTTGAATGCGCGACGGATTGTTCGGGGCATCCCGACTGTTGCCCGGGTGGTTTATACTTTAACCTGAAGAAATGTCTTATTTGAACTATATTGAACAGTGACCTGGCTCGTTGTGACTCCATCGTGCGGCCACACACAATACGCCAAAATGATTACTGACTCCATGCATCACTGTTAAATGTCACTCTATGGGTTTACCTTCCTGTATTTACACGGGCATGCGTGACCTTTGGAGCTCCGTAGACGCACGTCCGCAATCCTTGGCACAAAACAAGCAACTGATATATATATATATACATACACTTTTAATATATACATATATGTATATATATACATACACTTATATATATATATATGTATATATATACATATATACATATATGTATATATACATACACTTTTATATATATATACATATATATATATATATATATATATATATATATATATATATATATATATATATATATATATATAAATAAATATAAAAGTGTATGTAGGAAGCCGTTGGCTAGCTTATTATTCTTATTGTTAAGCAAGGGCGAGCAATCCCAAGCCTGAAGGGGACGGAAGATAGATTAGAGGGTGCGTCAGCGCCTCCGAAACGAGTGGATACCAAGACGACAGGAACTTTTGCACTAACCTGTTACAATAGAAGGGTATGGATCTATAATCAAAGGTCAAAATCGAGAGTTCAAGGAAGGCATGTGTTCGTCTGATAGTTGGTTGCGCCTCGCCTCTCGAGCTGGTCGATGTAGTTGCGTGATTGCATTAGATCGCTTTAGTTTGGTGGTGGGTTTATAACTCTCCTGGGAAGCCATTGCCGAATTTCATATGACGGTTGGCGCGAATGAACTACCGCTGTAGAGCCAAGCCACATCTGCTGTCTGCGTTTGTTGTTGTTGTTGTTGTTGTTGTTCAAATTTGCTTTCCGAGCTTAAACTCGGTGAGGGCGTGAACTTGAATTATCTCAACCCCCTCCTACTTCCAGAGGCAGGCTGCAAACTCGTCAGTCCTATCCACACTTTAGTAGTACATCGTTACGCCTGTTATTTCCCGATAGCCTGGACGCATGCCAGCTAAATTGGTAGTATAATGGTACATTTACTCGCTGCAGTTCGTTTCTAATTTTTCCGACAGCTATCTCCATTAGTTACTCCAGGGATAACCGTTGGACTGAAAAAAGGACAACTTCTAGCTTTATCACAAACGGGTATACGCTAAAATAACATGCTGAGACTGCCTCGAGAGAAAGTAAGGATGAGAACTATAAATAGTGCGTCCGCTTTTAAACTGTTTTAAATTAGTCTGCTTATAAACTGTTTTAAATTAGTCTGCTTTTAAACTGTTTTAAATGATTTCCCACATCGAATCGGCAGCAGAAGTGTATTGTTCAGAACTGAGAGTGAAATTATTATATTTTTTTATACTGATGGGAATGATCGGACATGACTTTACAAAAGGCGTCATTGCGGATGTATGAGTGGTTTAGTGGAAAATCCAGATTTATCATCAAGTTCTAGAGAAGATTTTTCTTCGTCTGAAAAATACCGTTGCTGGCAAATAGTCACTTTAAAAACATCTTGCTAAAACGAGGGGCTGGGGTATTCAATTTTCTAACTTTCACTTACAGTAACTCAAAAACTTAGCATTACGGTCAACGTCTATAGCAGGGTTTATTATACAAATAAGCAGTTGTTTTAAAGTTTGGTAGAACCCTGCAAGAAAATATTTTCCCCAATGGAAGGGGGGGGCGAAAACGTTTTGTTCAGGAGTGAGGAGGACATTTATAAAAGTAGCGTCTGTCTTTTTCTCCTACATACTTGTGCAAAATCAACGATTGCGGGAAAACCAGTCAATCTAGAAGGAACCGATCATACCGGCGTTTTCGGCGGAAAATTTCGCATACTCTAAATGATAGCCGACGCACGCTATTAAAAAGCGGATAGCGGGATTAAGAAAAGTCATAAAAAGTCAATATGTTGTTATGTTCTACGGTTAAACGTTTACGTGCAGAACCGTAAATTGCCAGCATTACGATCAAAAATGTACGTCCAAAAGACTACTCTCAGGCAAAAGCAAACTTAATGCCTATCGTTTTTGTACCAAAGTGATGGTGCTGCGTTACGTAGTTGTCGAGTAACTAAGCTTTTTTGACAGTCATGTCGAAAGCGAAGGCATGCATAATTGAATAGGGTATATCAGAATGTCATATTTTGGGGTTTGGTAGAACTCGGCAAGAACATATGCTTTCCCAATGGAAATAGGGGGCGAAAATGTCTTGACAAAATTTCACGGGTCTCAACGTGAAAGCTTCAACGTAAAACGTAACAACGATAGCTGTCGAAAGTTTAGCTACTTGGCAACTACCTAACCCATATTTTTGGAACATGATGGGCATTTGATGTGCTATTGCCTGAGAGTGTTTGTTGGGCGTGCATTTTTGGTCTAAACGGTCAACTTTCACGGTACTGCACGTGAAAGTTTCAACGTAAGACATAACAGTATATCGACTTTTTATGACTTTCCTGAATCTGGCTAATTCGCCTTTTGCTAGCTTGGGTCTGGTGTACTTCAAATTATGCAACAATTTCCGCCGAACACGGCGATACGATCAGTTCCTTCATGCGTCTCTCGCAAACGTAGATTATGCACAATTATGTAGGGAAAAAAACAGAATAGCGATTTTTATAAATTTCATCCTTTCCCCTATAAACAAGACGTTTCCATCCCCTCCTTCCATTTGGAAAAATATTATTCTGGCCGAGTTCTTCCAAACCGTAAAATAAGTACATATTGTTATGATAGACCCTATATATATGGATGTTTGGTATACGGTAAGATATAAATATTTAAATCAACGCATATTTTCGTTTCTTGACGTGGTCTCCTTGCAATTTTACACAACGGTTTAATGGTTTTAGATAACTGCTTGCGCACGCGTCTGTGTGAGCATTACCCTTACAATCCGTTCTCGTCGCAACTCTTCTACTGCTTGTTCCTTTCATTGATGCGTCCTACGGAGACGGGCGGAATACGAAGTTGATCTCTTGCTTCTGATGATTCTAGTGGCACCCGTGCGAAAACTATCCACCAACCTTTTCATCGTTGTTCGGCGCTCGGTCCAAGTTGGCAGCGCTTGGAAAGGCTGGAAACCCGAACCAATCCGAACTTTATGTTACATTATAGTGCACTATCCAATGGCACTAACTTGTTATCATAAGACGATGAAACATGTAGTCGATAAACGTGTTGCGTGGACCTTTTATCTATCCGGATACTGCCGTAACCGGTCTTCCAGCAGATCAACTAGTCCAGTTCCCAAAGGCACGAAAGTTTAACTATTTAATAATTATTTCTCCGCGGGGGAACAGTCACTTCGTAACATGCTGCTTGCCGGTTTGGCCTATGACGTCACTCTCACGCTGACAGAGACCAAGTGCTGGCAGGACTACATGATCGCAAGGCTAAAGATAGCCATAATTATTTTTGTTCGTTCGAGTCTCGTTAGAGCTAGACCGCTGCATCTAGACCTTGATTTAAAAGGGCATAATTGTTCCGCTCCGTAAATACAGCAGCGGTCCCAACTACAGACACCGCAAATCTATCCCGATAACAACAACAGTAGAAGGAACAGCAATAGCAACAACAATGGCAGCAGTAGACAAATTGTCCTGCCTTGTCTAGGCTAGGATTGTTTAGCGCGCCCGCTGGACTTAGCAGGAGTAGCTAACGGGCAGTTTCTAATAACATAAAAGTAACATGTATAAGGCAATCTCGATAGTAGATTGAGCGCGTCTTCGCGCTAAGCTTGACTTGAATAATGCAACACGAAACGGCGTGTTTAATCCTTTGATGTCACGCTAATTAAAATGCGCGCGCATGTGACGCAGGACCCGTCAAGACAATTGCAGGTCGTCCAGCCAAAGGAAGAATACTGCAGGATGTTCAAGCCGCATGCTTATTTTCTCTGCTTAGAACGCTCGAAACGACACTAACATAGAGCGATGTATGTGCTACACGTGTTTACCCATGGCTGTATATATGCATATGGAAATAATTTTATACGCAGTTTAACATTGTGTTAGCTCCGGCCCCTATGAATTCGGCTCGACCGTGACTATAACGAGTTCAAGCTTTTCAGGGTTGCTGGGGGTTCTTGGCATAAGCAAACCACTTCTCTGCATAGTGTGGACTAGTAGGAATCTACTATATGTTATCACATCGCTTCTATCTTTCTTGCTGGATCTGTCTGGGGATTTAGCAGAGAAGTGTAGCAGTAGACCAATGCGCAAGCAGATCCGCAACGAAGGAAGAAAAATAAGTCTACCTGAGCAGGAAACTATCCTATGTCCGGAAACGCCCCGACTTCTAAGAATAACACATTAGCCACCTGAGAAACCTTTGAATATATATATATATATATATCATCCTGATTGTATATCGTCATCCTGGTAATTTAGTGTAGCAGATGTTGTTCTGCATTTGTCTGCCTACCTTTACTGGAGACCTTTTACTATGTACGCATATTTTCCGTCATTTAGGTAGAAAAACGCCGCAGAGTCATCCTCTTTTGAAAACAAAGCCTATGACAGCAAAGATGCCATCTGTCATTATTTCCGAAAACATCTCGTATCGCATACACGCTCTCGTGCTCTATCGGGTGACACCCGACTGTACCTTCACCCTCGTTGAGAAGAGGGACCTGCCCGGCATAGATCTAGGAGTACAGATTATTCGCTATACGAGTATATGATCATAAACTTTATTTGCTACATTTTGATTGCCTTATTTCTGGTGCAGCGCTTTTATTTTTACTCTGCATTAGGGTGTCAACTATGTTGTATGCATCAAACCCTAGAAGCCACCAAGCATCAAACCCCGTTGCACCAAGACTAGATGCATGCCTCTCGTATGGTTTTTGTCTGTGTTTTAACACTAGATTCCCTGACATCATTGCCATGAATGATGGTTATGTTTCATATATGTTAACAGTAGAATCGGCTAAAGCCTACACAAGATCTTGCATAAGATATTAGATATCTTTCAACGTGTATATCATACTTATACATGTATGCATGCTTTGGACCGTTAAGTATTACCCCAAGGGGAAGGAATCTCGTCAATTTGCTGGATGCTATCGTTCAATTAGCTTGATTCCGCTCATTGCCAAGACACTTGGACGCTGTGTCGTCATGCAGTTTTCGGCATACGAAAACTCAATTAACTCTATTAACGACTCGAACTTTGGTCTTTGTGCAAGTAGGCCTAACGAGACCGCTAATACTTTTATCTATCAGACCATCCAGTAGTCTTCCGTTCAGAGCAACAGATGTCTCGCAATTGGTGTCGGTAATAGCGAGGCTTGCGACTGTGTCTATTTGGACATTTTCTCTTTTGATCCTTTGTTCCGTAGGTTTAGGTAGTGATATTTATTCTTGGCTCAGGTCATATTGGGTCATTACTGTGACTTCGGGATTGGGTAATTAATGTAACGGGCCGAACGACCTCATTTGGCTAGTTTTCTACGCGCGTATATACCTCAGGAATCTTTGATGGGATGACTTTCTCCTTTATATAGTGCGTGCGGTCCTATCCTACGCTAACAACTGCTCTCTGCCTGTTCACCTACCTAATGATGACCCGCAGGCCGGTTTTGATGTGGCAAACGAAGCTGTGACAGTCACCTGTGGTGCTTTTTGCATAGACAGCATTGTCTAAGCTGTACACTTTTAGGGACTTTTCTTTGTTCCATAGCTTTTTCCAGGGCGACCTAGTTATGGATGGTATCATACTAGAGCTGGCCCAGGAAATCACTTGTTTGGGCGTGACTTTCAATGACTTATTGTAGAATAAATTTCCATCTACCGTTGCTGCGCTCACCAATCTTCTACTTTGTAAGCTTCAAGCTCGATTCTCGTCTCAGCGTGCAACGAGGCTCTACCTATGCTGCCATGTTTCTGCTAGAGCTCTAAACTTCAGCCTCTGCAAAAAAGAGCAATTCGTGCTATACTTGGCCTGCGACCTGTAGAATCAGTTCTCCAGGTTACACCTTGTATTGCTGCGCCATATTCTCTCCGAAATGAGCAACCTTACCTCTTTATTTGGTAGGCCTATACCAAATAGAGAGGCAATATATATATATATATATATATATATATATATATATATATATATATTATATAAACGTATAGGTATTCCGCCTATACGTTTTCTTGAAAGTGAACCAGGTCATCACTCATTTACCGTTTGGCATAGCATAACATACCTTTATTATCACATAAATGTGCTGTGCGGTACAATTATCATGGTCATATATGTACTGTTTTCAATGCACGTACATTTAAAATAAAAACGTAACTAATCGTAACTAGGTGCTATTTGAATTTGTATGCGCCTATTTGGCCACCCGCCAAGTAGACAATCTTTTCACGAACTCACCGAGTCACGGCTTTTGGAGGGATTCATCGCTGACAACTTAGGCTATTGGAGCGTACATAAAAAGTGTTCTAGCAATTCACATTTGCGTAGTTGACGTAGCGCAGATATTTTGCCATGCATGCAAAATGAGTTAATACTCGGAACAACATCACCCAACACGCTCTGAGGGCACCTGATCCGCAGGCGTCTCAGGAACTTGTCTTGGGCGCCTTGCACTAACTTTCTTCATTTAGACAAATGGAGCGCCTAGACAGGAGAGCAAAACGTAAGTAAAATGCAATCGTTAATTTTATAGTCGAAGTCAAGTGCACCAGGTTTCAGTGCAGCGCACTTGGAGAGTAAGCGAATCAGGTTATTTTCAGAACACCATCCAGCAATATCGTCAACAGTTGACTGCTGAACAGCATGGGAGGCACTAGAATATACGGAATTAAAAAATGAAGTTATTTGCATATTTAAGATATTTGACATGGCAGGTACTGCTTTATGTCAAAAACAAAAATATTTATAGAAGCAGGGATAAACATCTCCCTTAAGGCACGCCACTAATGCAGGATTTCGACGACTGAGGTCGTCACCAACCTTTACTTAAAAATGACGGTCTTTCAAAAATGTCTTTACCCATTGCACTGTACATCTGGGGATGCCTAGATGTTCGTTTATTCGGAGCAGAAGAAAATGATCTTCTCTGTGAAATACGCTCCTTTGGTCATAATAAACGCACCAAAACGTTCTTGGAGCATTTATAAACAAAGCTCAGTTCTGTCTCATCTCCAAAAGCTGTGTTTATATAGACCGATGGGTGGCGAAGCCGTGTTGGGCAGGACCAGGTAAGCGGTTTAAAATTAAAAACTAATTTAAATAATTAAGTTAAACTTTCTCAAAATGCAGCATGGCATCGAGCATTGCAAAATTAAAACATTGAGTCGAAAAAAGTCGGCTCAGCTAAAAATCACGCAACATTTCTGTTAACTATTACGAGAAATGTTTTCAGCTTTAAAGCTTGTCTTCGCAAATAAGACCGGAAAGAAGTACATTGATTGCAGACTTGGAGAAGGTAACCAAGTCGCCTTAGTGAAAAATGTTGCCTGGGTTATTTGCCACTGAAATGCCTGGACCGGCCGCACAGAACATGACAGAAAAGTGTTCAGCCAGAATTTCAGCTTTTTGTGAGTCAGTAACAGCCATCGTAGGACTTCATTTGGGGGGGTGAAGAGATTCCGTCCCTTTAGTCGTTTATTGGCATACCGGAAAATTGAGCGATGGTCTCTAAAGTTCAGTTTGAGCTCATATAAAGTTCGAAGTTTTTAACGTTCTCCTGCAAACGTCTTAACGTTTGCAGACGTGCCAGTGTTAGACACAGGACGCGGAGGAACAGTAACGGAGATGGTGGAGCGAAACGACAGCACAGCTGGCTTCGACCAGGTGTTTTGCTGTGTCATGCAAAGGCCGGTTCGTCGATATGACGGCATTGGATCTCAATTGTCTGATCTCATCACAGGCCGACCTCAGACGCGGTTGGCACTGGTGAAGGTCCTCACAAGTGGCAGTTAGTTCGTGATGTGAGGAAAAAACAATGCTTATCAAATCAGCAGTACGACGAAGTACATTGCCCTGCGAGAGAGAGGCTTTTGCTTGCAACATGCGAGCGACTGCAACACTCCAGTAGAATTTGGGAAACATCTCACATGACCCGCCGCACCATATCCGTGCGAGCAGAAACCGATTCTAATCCTGGACATCTCATTACAAAACACATGTCACGAAGTCCATGTTGCGTCAAAAATGGTAGCCTGATACGAAGACAGTGAAGGGTGCAACACAGTACACGCACGAAAACCAGTCACAGAAGCAGAGTTCAGCACAAACTGACTTTTAAATTGACAGAAGTAAACCAGATCACGGTCGCACAACCGAGGCAGGCCGTTGTATACGCAAAAAACTAACGAAAAATAGGATCCAGAATGAACACATCCGTTCACACTGCTGTGAACAGCTTATCTTGATACCACTCCTTCTGCGATTGCCGCCATCCGCAGTTTTTTTCACCCGAGGAAGGGTGCATTTATATATGCATATTGCGTATCTAATGTTTTGCTCATAGTTTGTCTTAAAACGTTACTACCAGGGCAATTTTAAATAAACACGTTGGATTCTCTTTGGGAGAGATTGTAATGTCTAGCAGCTTTTGAAAGACCACCCTCATGGGTGGTCTCCCTCATGGTCTGGGTACCATGATTCGTCATCGGCAAATAGTAGCGTACGGACAGAGTTCTCTTACATCTCCAGACTCTAGCTGATTACTAGAAATGGAATACAAACCACACTTGACACAAGTAATTGCCCATAGCGTCACTATGAAACATAGGTCTATAGAGTCTAAGAAAAAAAAACTAAACCGTAAGCATATATATAAAAAAAAAAAAATATATATATATATATATATATATATATATATAATTTTATTTTCTGCAGAATGTCTTTAATTGTTACAATTGTTGAAAATGTGTAACTATGGGCATTTGAAGCTCAATGAAGAATTACTTAATTTAAATAAGTTTTCCGTCCGGAGAAGACGGTACCATTAAAAATATATCATGAAACACTTTGTAAATTAGATCAAATGTTCTGATGACAATTGTATGTAAAGTTTTAAATATGTGTTAAGCAGTATGTCTTGAGTCGCAGTGTACAATGTGGAGAACATCATCACAGTTGACTGCGTCTCGATCGTCTGCTGAGCAACGCACGGCGGGTTTTTTTTACAGATAGGTGGTAACTGCTACTGATTCCAAACTGACTGCTTAACGCCCTAGACCTCGCCGATCTGGACTACCAGTCAGCCTTGTCTCAACAGATATAATAGGATGAGGTGTGACACATAAGACAGACCTCCCTACGAGAGAATCGCCTGCGTCTATTGGTGCCTTTCTCAGCGGTGAATACACCTTGTCCTGGTGTGGGTCTAGTCACCCGAAGGCGTGTGTGTGTATATAGTAGTATATGCTAGGAAGTAACGCGGAATAGACTCGATTGAAGGGTAGGAGTAGTGCCGTGGGTCCCTTCTGGTCTCTCCGCTCTCCAGACCACTGCGTATAGGTGTAAGTATGTCTCTTTTGCTTTGCTATCTCTTAATCGTCGAATAGATTATAGCAAATTGGATTTTCATGCGTGCATTTGGCCATCCGCCATGCAAGCAAACCATTGATGTGCTCCGTGCAAGCCAAAGTCTTCGAACTAGTAAAACGCTAACTTTCTGGACACTTGAAAATGTTCAGTGCCTTTCACCTCTGGCGTGGTCTTGCATGTGCGACAATCGCCACATCTATACCAGGCACACAGTTTATGGCTATCATCACTTTTGTTTCCGTGAGGTTCGGGAAAAAATGCTTTATGCACACCCAGCACTGAGGTGGACGAGCGCGTGGGTAGTGTGGGACTTCCCGATTGTATGGGGTTACCCACGAAAAAATCCTAATCCTCACGTTTACCCCTTCCCCCCTCCCCCTCCAGCGTTTAGTAGTGTTTGCCAGTTCTTCGAGGGCTATCACCACCTAGTCTGTACGAATACGAACTTTCACGAGGTGGCGCGCACAGAGTGCATCTGTCGACGGCATGTGTCGACTCTTAAGCGTGTACAAAGTACCATGCGTCTGCCTGTCTGCCAGGCCCTAACGATGAGATCACTGCACTGCCTCTCTCGAGTGACATTGACCGAGAGCAGCTGATCGCAGTATAAGTATCAATGCGCGCACAGTTCTAGGCGCGCACAAGTTGAGTGAAGTAAATGTCATGATGAAACGCCAATGCGTTCCCAGATTGCTTGTTGGTACACGAGTGAAAAAGGGTCAAAAAGGTACGGCCCACCTCATCTTAAGTTGATGAGGACACGTTTTTGCTACAACATGATCAAACGTCCGACTTAATATGGTATCCGCAAAACAAGACTCCGACCAACAGAGGCCAACAGAGGGAGCTAGCAGCGACTCGAGATAAGACTTATGCAATCGGCTACGGCATGCTATAGGTAAGCAGCAACAGCAGCAGCAGCAGCCGTGGTGGCGGCGACGGCGATGAAGGCGGCGCAAAGTCTGTGCTTTTGTCTTCGGACAGGATAGCCGGGCGTAGAAGCCAGGCGTTGTCTGCCCACCGCCTGTGGCTTTAACGTGTCGTCGCTCGTCCAAGGCAAGACCGAGTTTGAACGACCGCCGAACGAACGCCGTTTGCTTTGTTCTGCCTGCGCTCATGCGCATGCCGCGATGCGTGCGGCAAGAAGACACAAGAAGCAACTACGACGACTCAATGCTGTGCCCCATGTGAAGTCTTCTGCACGCGCACGCCGTACCGCCGAGACCGCTCGGTCAAACAGCCAACGCAAGCCACTTTGTTTGCGCACATCCGGCCGTATCGGATTAACGCTTGACTACGCCCGTCGGCCGGCCCCTCGTGGAACTCGCTCACTTGATCGCCCACTTGCTTCAGAGTCAACCTGAGTGGCGTCATCTTCGACGCTCTCTGGAGTTGCGCTCTCCGCTGCGCTGCCCGCCTTTTCTGTGTTGCCTTTGTGCATGCCTGGCTACGTATGGATAGAAATCGTTGCAAGAACAAGATAGCACGCGCGAGACAGAGAGATAAGAGGGGGAACAGAAAGCTCAAGATATAAAACCTCCTCAAACAAGCGCCTTTAGACATGGCTTAGGCTTCCGGTTGCGCAAGCGTCGCGCGATAGATTTCGACAGTGGGCTCGTAAAACCTCTCGGCAACCAACCCCCGGCGACTTTGCCAGCCGAGACGACGGTGCCAGCGAACGCATGTGTCGGCGTCGGTGTGTCTTGTGTTTTTTGCTCGTGATCTGTGTCGGTCAGTGATGACATAATTGTGCAAAACTTAGAAGCTATTTTCCATAGTGTATGTGGTTTTATCGTGGTAATGGTCTGGTGTACAAACATGTTTTAGCACCTTCAGCACCAGGCTAAATGCTGTACACTGTTTGTATCTCTATTTCCGTGGCTTATCTTGGCGATTGTGCTGAGTGGAGTCTAGTAACATCGAGACACCTTAAAGAGTTCGAAGATCTACTTCAGTTATACTGGTATTCAAACTATTATAACGTTCAGCTATACTATTATTTTCTACTATTATATATATATATATATATATATATATATATATATATATATATATATATATATATATATATATATATATATTCTTGCAAGTCACGACGAACTGACGCCGAGAGCACAGGACCGAGAGCTATGAGGATGCCTATTTATTTTCGTATCTACAATTTAATTGACACATGTCTAGGTATGCCTTCTATGTAGATGTGCAGTGCTCTACAACGCTGTTCTCTACTATATAAACGCGCTACAAATTTGCAACCGGTACTCGTATCAGCTGTAAGAATAAAAGTGCGTAGACACTTTTTACCGTATGCCTACTTATGTAGTTGACTGCATCCGTAACAGTGAGTTTGTTTACCGCAGCATGCTTGTTTATCATACTGGCAAAACCTTAATCACTAATAGTGAAAGCAATCAATTTGGAATTGCAGGAACGTTGACTTGGCTGGCTTTTTAATTAGCTCGCGTCAATTTCAAAAGCACGCAAATAATGGCTGTAGTGTAAACGATTTGCGAATCTGTTACTGCATTTGGCGTGTAATCCCACATAAACTATACTTGGGTTAGCGACACACTCTATTAACTCAACGTGGGTGAAGCTTTTGGGTCACATCTCTGAAGTGAGATATCTAGCCTCAAAATTTGCTCACAAAAGCCTGAGGTTCTAGCACAAGGCTACACTTCACTTTATTTATTTACTAACATTCGGGCTGGGTAAGTGAGTACACTTCACCTTATCACATCAGACAGATTCACTTTATCAAAGTGATCTGTTATATAAGATAAGCCATATATTCATGGTTACGACAAGAAAACAAAAATGTCTGCTAAAACGCAATTTTCCAAGTAGTGCCTTAGGAAAAAAGTCGCAAACCGAAAATCAAACAATAATTGACTAAAATCAAGCAGTTTTTCTATATTTTTCAATTACCAAAAAAATGTTTACCACGGTGTTTTGGCTTATGGACTGCCACAACACTATATGCAAAGTTTTAAGAGGATGGCGAGAGTCAGAACCAAGAAAAACGACTTCTGGCTGTTTCATTGCAAAAAATTTCCGGCTGCTCGCATTTCATTCTCCTATTTTTTTAATTCGGACTTTTCTATCTCTATCCAAATAAAAATGATAAACAACAATCTCAAGGAGCAAATATTGGACACGCGGAAAATCATCGCTCAAGGCAATACCAAAAACAAACGTTCAAATATTTTGGCGATTGAGAACATTTTTATTTTCAGATACAATTTTCTATAGAGAAACTCAAAACGTTTTAATCAGGTGTTAGGTTTCGTCACATGCCCTAGATAAAACAACTATGACAAAACTGATTATGCGTCGGAGGATCGATTCACCTGTATAAATATGGCTGAGTTTGCGTCCTGCTACATTGTTTATATGTAAACAGATGTCTAAAAGCAAACATCCTCCAGTAGACTCTTTGAACGACGACAACTTGAAAACAAAGTAAACACTCAGCAACTACCTTACACACCGTGAGGAACACATAATATATATTAAATATATCTAGATAAATAAGCGACACCGTTTACTACTAATAATGTCGTTAAATTTTACCAATATTTGTCGCAGTAAGGGAATATTTACTTAAATAAAATGGAAAGTCAGCAGATTGCTTTTCCTTTTAGACAGTTTTTACAATGTTGACAAGCCACATAGAAAGTGTATGTACCTTGATTATGTATTTATGTAGGTCCGTGCGCCGTGGCACAGAGTCAATTTCCATTTGCGAAGATATTTGTACTATGCAACAAAAATGTTCAAATGTTCAAATTACCGGCAAATTACCGATTATAGGAGATACTTACCGACGTTGCAGATGAGCCTCGTTGTAACGCAATTGGTCCCCAAAATATAGTGGACGACGGATAGAGGTTGATTGAATCTAGCAAGCTAAGCAAACGAATTAACTTATTGGCACTAACATGTCTCAGGCAGACGGCAATGCCGTGCTCTACGTGCACTCGTGTTTCAAAAGTACGGACCCCGGATCACTCAGAGATCACTTCGTCGACGAAGACGGCAATGTAATCTATCCGGCCATATCAACTCGATGCAATTTAATTTCGGCAAGCTCAATTTAATTTCGACGAACCCGAATTCATTAACGGGCCAGTAGGACCTATCAGTGTCGTCTGACCAGTGGATATCCGCCGCACTTCGGTAAGAAACGGGAAAAAAACGCCTCGCTGCACAATTTGAACGATGCGATACAAGCAGGACACGTCCTGATAGAGAATGCTGATGTTCAGGGCGTAGATGCTGCATCTGTCTCTCTGGCGAGGCTGAGCACACCTAATACGTGTACGTTTTTATCAGGAATTCTAGTCACGGCAAACGCCATTTGATAAAGCAGTCGTCCACAGAGGCAAATTGGAGGCCAGCTTTGCCAAAAAAGAATTCTCACCGTTTTAACCTAGGTTAAAGCGTTGGGCAAAGGTTATAAACCTCTACATTCGAAACGCGAACATTTACGGATTAAAAGTCTGTAGTTAAGAGCTAGCAAACTTAACCTGCCTTCCAAAACTCTAACAAGTAGAACCTTATATTAGAGAATTAGAGGTTATATGCTCATCCGACAAACTGATTGTCGAAATGAGTTTACTGACATTCTGCTAAGAAATAGGTTAGAAAAATGCTACGAACTGGGCCTTACATTTTCGAAAATACCATAACTGGTATAGTAATAGGGTCATCCTAACTGGAATAATACTTTGAAATGTAATTTATAGGTGTAAATTTCGAACGTGTGTTGCCATGACGTGTGGCAACTTATTATTACAGTGCATGTTTGGAGTTCGCTCGGATCTAAAAATATGCGGAATCATTATGTGCGTTACGTTAGCGTTTTGAAACAGAGAGATTAAGCGCATAAGTTGCAAATGTGGTGTTTCTACGGCTGCCAAAGCCGTAACGTTTTTGGTTGTGGGAATTCACAAGGTAGCAAACTTCTTGCCAGTAATTTTTAATTGTTGTATTATTTTCAGTTATAAACGCGTTAAGTATAATAAAACATTGTATAGACAACATAAAGCGTACAAATGTTATTTACAAAAAGAACATAAAACATTTAACGGACGCTGGAGAAAACTTACCTTGACCTGTTCTATTCTATCTTAAGTCTACTTACCTCTCTGGATTCATCGTTTTATTAGCAAAATATCATCTACTTATTGTTCGTTTGCAGCAGACATTTGAACTGCCCGCGTCTATAACAAGAATACGAGAATAATAAGGCATATGTCAATTAATTAAATGGCGTGCCACCAAGGCGGCTAACTTATTTGCCAGGACTGAGTGAGTATCCAAACGTAGATAACTGCGGTAGCACTGTAGCTGCCTAGAAGCTATAATGTCAGACGTCTCGCGGGCAAACTCAAACAATATTTAGCACCACAAGCTCTCACCAGACTTAAACGTGTGTGAAATTGGCCGCTTTGCGGCTGAAAATGAATGGCGACATTTGGTCATCTTTCCATCGTTCGGGGAAATGTCGTGACCCGGGCAAATTTGTTACCGAAAGCCCCAATCACGGTCATGCGAGCACAACAGGCCGAGACAACGTACCGTACAGGGGTAGCGGAAATAAATGGCGAACCCGGGAAACATCAATTGGAATAGGAACGGCCGATTCCGTCGAACGACAGCAGTGATGTGTGTTCCCACCGTCGGCGCTCTGCGATTGTACGAGGCCGTAAAGCGGCGAAAGGCCAAGCTCGACTGAAGTCGTCCCCATTTGACTGGGGCCACCGTCAGTGTGGTTGCTTGGATGAGCCTGAAGCATGATGTCGGAGTCGTGGGAGTCCGTCCTTCTCCATTTGGAACACTGTCGGCCGTTTGCGCGGAAATGTTTTAGTATTCTTTCTAAATTGGTTATTAAATTAGGGTACCTATTTTTTATGGCGCGTTGTTATTATTATTATTATTTACGGTTACGGTGTTTCACTACTTTATCTAATGTTTGCTAGCTGTTTCACGGATACGTTTTTTAAAGAGTCAATCTGCTAAGAACTTGGTACTTGAACACTCCAAATATCGACGTGACAGTGCCATGCATCTATTTGGGTGTTTTGTGTTCTTTCCCGGATTCCCGTAGGAACGCCGCTAATTGTGTAATACCGTTCAAACCAGGACATACTATTTGCATGTAAATCGAATTAGTAAAAATGCATTTAAAGTCGCAACTAGATTGTATATGATATAAGCTCAATTTAGAAACTTGGCCAAAGTCAAGAACTTTCTGAGAGTGTGCCACTAGTATGTTCTTAAAGATACAACAGGGCATGCAGCATTGGTACACCGGGGGATGAGTTACATTATTATTCTTAAAGCTCTTCTATTACCCTGCAGCCTTGGGTTAACAGGCATAATGAGGACTCCGTTCCTTCCAACAGCAAGCGTGCTAGTACTATGTGTAAAAAGTCATAAGCATCTTTATCGTAACATGACTTACTCATTTTAGTTTTTAGTGGATTTGCCAAAAAGAGCGAAAGCAGAAAAGGTTTTAAGTGACGTTAGGAGGGGGGAAGTATTCGGGCGTGTAGCCTAGACAAAATAGCCTCTTTCCAATATTCCATATTCCGAAAATTCCATGGGACCATCCAGATCCATTATGTTATGTCTGTGCCTTGTCGTTAGGACCCTTAAAATATAATGGAACGTGGCGGCATGGCTTAGGAGCTAGCGCGTTAGCCATGGTTGTTATTTACCGGGTATTGCCAGTTTGATCCCTGTTGTGTTTGGCATTTTCTTCAAACTATGCTTCATTAAGGACATATGATAACATATGTTATATATTATCATCTATTGTCAATGAATATATACAATACCATCCAGGGCCAGCGACCACGCTGCAACAAGGACTGTTAAGGACTCTCTGTATGCGAGTCTAGGGAGAGCTCAGTAAGATCAGCGACAAAACGATCTTTGAGACAAACGTTGTTACCGGGAGGGTATCAAAGTATTCCGGGCTTAATCTTTAACGGCGGGTTAACCGGCTCTGAAAATTCGAGCAGTCGAAAAACGGGGTATATACATTTTAATGACATTGTGACAATCCCTGAAGAACATAAAACGATCAACGGCGTTAAGACGAATGGCAGTCTTATCGACGTCAATGTTTCTAGTTCTCTCGATTGCTTGAGGTCAAGACTGAAGTCGTTCGCATTTGACCGACTGAGGCCACCTTTAGTCTGTTTACTTGGATGAGCCAAGCATAACGTAGAGTCGTGCTAGTGTAAACGTACGCTCACTCAACAGTCTACTACTGTACTGTTGTCTTTGTGCCCGAAACTATTTTTGTATTCGTTCTCAATGATTTTGTTGTAATATGGTACCAAAGCTTTATGGCGCTGAACAGGGCGGCACTGGTAAGCTCATCACATTGGGTCTCTGTAGTGAGACTTCGCGAAAATTCGTTTAAACCCCTATGATTGAGACTTGCCTTAAAATTTAGTGGTGTTTCCTCTGCGTTCTAGGTGCTAATATCCTTTTTGGTATTTTTTGTTGTTGCTGCTGCATCCAATGCATCATCTAAAAAAAATACATATATATATATATATATATATATATATATATATATATAAACTTTTTGTTTTATTAAATTTTGTTTATGGTAGATACATTTTAGGATAGGCTTAGCCGTTACAAAGTTTTTTTTGTGGCGTATGATAGGAGTGATATAAACAGCTCTTTAGCTAAGATCAGCAATCTAATGTTAGCAACTGAGACTCTACCGTGGTAGGACTGTGGTTTCCCGCCGTATAACTGCAGTCTTTGTAGATCGCGCCCACCTTCAGGTATCGGACTGTGGCCGGGTTGCACGATTGCGCAAGATAATCTCAATAAAGACAAAAGCCTGAAAATGCCCCGCTCTCCCATATGACACAGTTGATATTTTACTTAAGCTGTACATCTCGATAGGAGGATCGCGCGATATTTTAAATAGAAATGCCGAAACAGCTACGGGGTGGAGTTCGGAGTAGCATGACCTTTCTACCTCGCTTGTCTCGGATAGCTGTGCATGCGCGTCTGCTTGTGTATTAGCCGTATACGTATACAGGCATGTGCCGATGCACGCATATTGTAGTGTTTAATGCATGCTCCAGGCAGCGAAGTCTCCAGAGGTGCCGGCGGGGGATTTCGCTGTTGGTCCGCTGAAGCCGCCGAGGTGCCTGCCCTCAGGCCTCATCCTGGTGCGTCGAAGCGATGCGGCGATCTGCACTCGTGACAGAGAGAGTGAGAGGGAGAGAGGAATTTCTGCTGAGATCGATATTGCACCACCAGTCGCGCGCATCGAAGATCTCCGATCTGACTTAATCGAGAAGCTCTACCGCCGTACGAGTTTCGGAGGACCAATCCCCTGGAGAAAGGCGGAGAGAAAGCTTCCAATAAGGCGTCAAGCGGTCAGCGGCTGGCTTAAACTGCCAGTGCCTGCAATACTGGTGCGGCTGCCGCGGTTGTTGTTGTTGTTGTTGTTGTTGGTATTGTTGTTGTTGTTGTTGTTGGTATTGTTGTTATCGCTACGAACGCTTATGCAATGAATAAAAAATGCAGACGCCTGCAACCCTTCGCGCAATTTGCATCCTGAGGCTAGGCGCCAGAAGGAGATTAGTTCACGTATCTCGTTCGACGTGTAGATGTTCTGTTGAGGGACTCATTTCGAGTCTATTTGCTGGCTTCAAGTTCTGGCACAGCCACACTCCCCGATATGTTGTCTGCAAATTGTTGTTTGAGATGCACAACAGATGAAGAAAACTGCCAGGCGAAGCGGCACCAGACATAGAGAAATTCGATCGACATATGTTCGTCCGAAAAGCAAATTCTGGTCGACATTTTGAAAGCATATATAATATATATATATATATATATATATATATATATATATATATATATATATATATATATATATATATATATAGATTCTTCCAGGATGATTTAAAAACGACATAGAAAAAGTAAATATTTTTTTTCTAATGGGACATAATCTCCATGTTTCGGAGTGAGAGTGATATTACACAAATCCGTTGTACTGGTGTTGTTGCCCGACATAGAAAAAACAAAATGTGCAATTATGTGACAACCAGACCTACACAGAAGTTAAGCACGTCTTCGTGTTATATCTTCTGGAACACCTTCCAACAGTCCTGGTGATGTTTCACTCTTGTATGGTATGGTATGCTTCTTTATCCAACCTGTTAATAGGTATGTCTGGGCCTATGAAATAGTTGTTCAACAAACCAGCCCACGCATTCACGGAAGAGCGCCTCTGGCGTCCACGCTGGTGAATCAAAAGCGGGTTCCCACGTGCCCAATTTAATGTGCCACTCAAATTAGCTACAGTCGACAAACAATCGCTCGTAATCTGGATCCACCAGAGCTTGAACTTGCTGCCGTCAGTACGGATGCAGTCATATCATACTACCTTTATTGAAAAAAGGGTATAACCATAGAAGCAAAGTCGTTTCGAATCTGTAAACGACGTGCAATCCTCCAGGCAAATGAGTTGTTCACAACGTCCACAAGAGCAACCGCGTGAGGGTGGATGGAGACGCCCCTCCGGAGATTATTTGGTCTTAGAACAAAATACCTAGTAATAAGATTCTGACGCGCTAGCTGTTTAAACATGCGGTTATCGGCGTGGGATTGGTACTCGCTAACACTGGGCAATGCGATACGCTCGCGTGGTAAACAGCATCGACGAGAAACTCATTTCACAAATATATCCTGCACGCTCTGCAAAAAGTCAACATTTCTTTTATAGAATGGCATCTATCCGTGACAGCATTAAGTCTACATGGGTACCACTAAGGTTTGATACTGCTTTAAGTACATATTATGATCCTGTATGATGAAGGACCGCATTATGAGATTACACATTCGAGATGCGGCTTTGACAACCTCGGCCGTTGTAGAGTGGGACTTCAGGAATGGGTTGGCCATTTAGCATATACTGAATAGTATCTGGCATTGTCTTGAGAACGGCAGACTTGGAAGTAGATATTTGCATGCGGTTTTTGTCTGCCCATAAGGATACAGTATAAATTGCTTTCAGTAGAATAGCAATGCTGTAGTCATTATTTGTTTTTACATAGCTTTTGAGATCGTCTGCATACAGCATATATGTAACACTAATATCCCCAAGCATAACCCCGAGATTCTGTTCAAATATTGTATACATTAGGGGGTCTAAGCATGAGCCCTGCAGAACACCAGATACACACCTGCCGACGGCGGAATAGCTATCCTCAACAGTCGTTCGCCTTTTAGCACACTGTGAAAGGTACTGCGACTCGCACTAACGTTCCGGGTCACTTCCCTCCTGCTACAGTTCCCTATGTCGCTCTTTAAAGCTTTTCTGTATATATATATATATATATATATATATATATATATATATATATATATATATATGTACCATATGTATATGTACCAAGCGCTTGAATATACTTCTACGGACAAACGTCTTCTCCAGCTTTAGCTTTCAACTTTTAGCTTTAGCCCGACTGTGTAATGCCGAAGCGAACAACAGCGATAGTGTTGCTAAAGTGCTCGGGAATAGACTTGACGAATAGCTTGATCACGAGGGAGAAGCGGGCTTTAGAATCCCATCCTAAGCTCACTCGACTTCCACTGCGTAAATAACAGGCCCGCCAATTTGCACGCCAGCAATGTATCTTGTGGGTGGGGTTTTGCTATGTGACCATAGTGTGCAAACAGTACAGAATAAGCAAAATGGTTGAACTACATCGTCATTAGCACGAATTAGGATATGATACTAATTGATTTGAGAGCCTGAGGCAGGGGACAAAATTATCAGTCAAAGCCTGCAAGAGACTCAGGAGGACGCCTCCGGCAAAAAGCATCTCACCGGAGTTAACAACAATGGCAGTCAATGCAAGAGCATACACGACAAAGAGGCCTAGACGTAGATCCAAGGAAAAGAAATCCAGGAGCATGAAGGCGAGACGGTTATACCGCACCTAATAGGAAAGCAGCTAATAGGAGCTGTCAAACAGATCCGCAACCAGCAGAACAGACAACGGGTCCCAGAGAAACTGAGGAGATCGAAAGTACACGAGATGTCTGGCAGGCCGTCAGTGATACAAATGACAACCCGGATAGATTTTCATTCGGATCCTTTGGACGAAATAGCCCAAGCGGGTCTTACGGAAACCGTCCTAATATAAATCAGTATTCCGCACAAAATAGTTTGTGCGTATAAAAGTGTGAAAATAATGTAGGCATAATAAAAATAAGTTAAACGGAGGAAAGGAGAATTAGCAAATATTAAGGATGTTGACTGCGAAAGGCTAAAGAACAAAAATGATGATATTAATGACACGCAGTCAAGCCTTCTAATAGCCGCAAAGGTACTCCGGAAGTAGCTGCTGAATTCTTTAAGGGAGTCTTAATGAAGGAACACAGAAGTATGAAGTTATCGTTTTTTCTACAACGTGGAGACGGAAGACGCGTGAAGGACACTGCTGCTAAATGCTGCGTGACTTAAACCTTGCATAAATAAAAAAAGAATAGGGAAAACGGCGGTGAACAATCGACCAGCAATTGCTGCAATATTTGTGTTACAACCTAAATCGGTGCGCTTTGACAGCTCAAGTATCATGTAAAATCTAAACATTATGAAGGACTGGCTCAGAAAATAAAAGCCTCGAACGGTGTATTTCGGCTCTAAATTAGGGAGACTTATGAAGAAGACCAACAGTATTTTGCTACTAACAATATGAATCAGACTACACTGAGAAAGAGCTCAAGATCCGAATCTATAAGGCCAGGGTTGTCATTAAGGACCTAGATAAAATAGCTGCTTTGCGTCACTGAATAAGAGTACAAAATATTTTTGTTCATTTTTGGAAGATTTTGATGTTACGACTGAACGAAAACGTATTTTGTTGGGATCAAGCAGATACGGCTATAAGCAAAAGTAAAATACTGAGGAAAAATATGCGAGAAAGTCAAATAAGTACCTTGGGAAATAAGGTACTGCATCGCAGTAAGGTAACTTCAAGTTATGCCAATTCATTTGAAACAGGTGGATGAGCAGGTAGCGCGGGTCATAGAGGTGCTTTTTCCCGAAGTGTCTAGTCATATCGTCAGAACAGCACGATCTGTCCGTACGCTGTTCGACCCCAGTAGGGTGAGGCAGGCATAAAAATTGGCAAAGCGCTAACTCCAGGCAGTATCCCCTGGCGACTCTGGTAAATTAAAGGACCAATCTGATTCAGATGACGATGATAGATTGCTGCTAAAAGGACGCTTTCCAACAGCTTGGAGGCAACCCAGAAAGGCGCTATTGCTGAAGCTGGGCAAATCGGCGGAGGAGCCCTTGTCATACCGGCCGGACTGCGCTAAGATCGGCAATACTTTTGAGGAGATAACAGTTTACCGGCTGATAAGTGAGTCGGGGAAAACAGTCGATAGAGGCCGATCACCAATACGGTTTCCGTAAAAGGCGGTCCTCACTGTCGGCTACTGAGAGTACACTAAAAGTTGCAGACAAAGAACGATGAAAAACACAGGAAATTCGGAAAGGCTGCCCAGTGGTGATGTTGCTCGATATTAAGAATGCGTTAAACTTCCATGGAATGGAAAGTGATGGAAACAAACACTGGCCGCGCCGCTAAGGGTGTCCCGTCATACCTTGGACTGGTAGTGGTTGACTATCTGAGCGGACCGACACGAGGATGGGATAAAGGTGGGAAATGACAGAAGATGACTGCGAGAGTGCTACAGGCTTTGAAAGCCAGTGAAATCGGAGGCAATTCTCATGTGCGGAAATACAAAATTGCGGCAAGTGGTGATACGACCAAGAGAGAAGGACGTGACAGAACGTCGCAGCGACAGCGTTAAGTATCTGATCGTAAGGCTAAACCAGCCTACGTCGTTTAGGTCTCCCGTGAACTGAGCATTGAAGCGACTTGCGGCCACAATTATAGGCAAGGTTGTGCCCCGTGTTAGGAAAGCAAAAGAGAGCATCAGAAGATTGCTAACTTTCGTTGTAGACTCGGTGGTGGTCTACGCGTTGTCAGTGTGGGGAAGGGCGGCTCTAAATAATGGAGTTCACGGCATGTAGCATGGCTGTTATGGAACATTCAGAGGTTAGTGGCGATATGCGCCAATCGAGTCCACGGAAAGGTGGTGGCAAATGCGTCGTTTGTCTAGATAGACCATGGCACTTCAGACAATAGGAGGATACAGGTTGGCCTCAAGAAACTGAGAAATGAACGATTGCCGGATGAAGCTGATGCAGACATGAACGAACTAAGGTAGGAATGGTAGGAGAACCTGGAAAAGCGATGAGACTAATGTCTGATATTCGTGTATTGACGACAGGCCCTAATGGGAGATGACCTCGCATTTAGCCTAACCATTTTAGTTGTTCAATGCTTTCAACAGTACATGCATCGCATCCAAAAAGCGGTTTAACCTGACTGCCTAACGCGTGACAATGAAAAAAAGGTGGCACAGACAAACACACGGTGTTTAGACGCCAAGGCTTCAACACACGGTGTTTAGACGCCAAGGCTTCAACACACTGTATTTAGACGCCAACGTTTCAACACACGGTCTCTAGACGTGAAGGCTTCAATGAAGCACGACATGATGCACATTGGAATATGTAGAGAGGTCAGAGAACATTATAAAAACAAGCACCGAATCTGAGAACAGACGGCAGGTAAGTCCAAGTAAGCTAGTTTACCCGACAAATCTCAACAGCCTCGATTAGAGCCTTCTTCCCGAATCGAGCTCACACACGACATCTCCGATAAAATAGGTGGCTAGGTTCTTACAGTGCCTACACAGTCCATATTGAAGCAGTCTAGCACCCACCACAATCAGCCTGTATAGACGCAGCATAGACCCAATGCGCACAGAGTACAATTAGTTACGAGCACTCAGCATCACGCGTTGCCACTTCCGCAGTCTGGATGGATCTGCCGTGTCGCCGTGGCAAAACACGATGCACTCCATGACCGCCACTCTTGATGAAACATGGCCGTCGCACAGCAACGCAAAAGCGTTGCTCGAAAAGAAACAACATCACCCCCCCCCCCCCGCTGCGGACCCCTTGCGGTCTAGGCAGCTAGCTTCGTGGTTAGACAACGACAAATCCAACGATCGAATTTCTATTTCGGTTGGTTTGGCGGTATTTGCGAGAGGCTGCAAATCTGCGAATAGAAAAGCATACTTTACCCATGACGACGCAGTTTCTGTTCCAAAAGCTCAAATATCAACAAAATGAGGTTTCAACAACAGCAACAACAAATATAGCAAATCATGGTAAGGAGCTTCGTTTTTGTAAGTTATTGTTCTATGCTCATCTCACAAGTAGCAGACCACAGGGACGTTACGTCAAGAACCCTAAATTCATTGAAACTGTCCGGCTAGGAGAGGACGCCGTACGTCGTACAAAACAAAATCACTCACAGAATAGATACAAAAAAACACCCGCTAGTAAGTTAACTATTCTTTATTTACTAATACGTTTCTCACCGGCAGACGGCACACTGCATCGTTACCAAAGTAATCCAACGCTTGGAACAGGAAGGCACTATCATGCGGCCCAAGAGCTTATTGTCAAGCCTCTCTGCTATTGTCGAAGGATAATGGGCCGAATACGCATTTGTATTTGAAACAATCAAAAACTTTACGAAATCGTAAACAAGACGAATACTTACTATCATGATTAGACAACTCTCTGGACTATCTTCCTGACGCTTGCTGTATTCTATCACTCGATCATAAGCCAGGTTCTCTAAGTGCCCTGCTAATGAGGCCTACAAAGAAAAAATTGCATCTAAATTTCCTGAATATCGTTGTTTTTAGAGTTGGCTTGATGTCTGTCGGACTGCCAAGCGCTCCAGTCACATTTAAATGGCTAACGATACAGTCACCAGTGATTTCAGGTGGTTAACTTAGTCTATCTTGAAGTTATCTTCTTTTTAAGCGGACAAATCACGTGGAATGCGCGAAGAACTACGTAGAACTACAGCAGAAAACCCTCTCCACGGCTTCACCAATCGGTCCGGCCCCTTCCAGTTCAGCCAAGTACATGAAGCACAAGCGCCCACAAAGAAACACTATCAAACCTAAATAAACATCTGACAACAGTCCTAGGCCACATGAGTTTGAAGCCACCTGTCTCTAGGACGAAACATATTTTCCATAAGTGAGGGGGGGGGGGGTTGAAGGCAACACATATAGCTTACACAATACACGCCGGGCAACTGCGGTGAAAGCCAAGGCCCACCATCTTCCTTAACTCTGATATAGGATACGGGCTAGGATACTGTAGAGAGTAGTTCGTTGCGGGATTTCATTTCCGATCATCCAGCTTGAGATAGGACAACGGCTTTTTTCGCGTCCTGTCTGAGCTCGCAATAAGCTACATTCCCTAGTGCCATGTATATATATATATATATATATATATATATAGACATGTCCAGAGCGAATACTATTCAGCATATCTAAATTTATATATAAATATATTTATTTTGTGTTTTTTAGCACTTTGGATTGATTAATTGTTTCTGCCCAAACGTGTAGTCACGGGTTCCCTTACCCAGGATGCGCCCATTTCAACAATGTGCTCTGAACAGATGCTACATTTCCTTGTTAAATATCAAGCGACGCAATAAATCGGATGCTCTTAAGGCTGTCGTCGAAAAATTAAGTAAGGTCACGATTTTCAAACTAACTATTGGGTTATCACGGAATGCAAAGAACCTCATGCTTTCCAATCAACCGCTTGTTGAAGATCTAGTTACTAGAGTTAGTCTTCCAGAAACCTCTGCTCTTCTTCAGTTCAAAAAATAACTTTGTAAAGAAAGTTCAAGCAGTTCCCGGAAGCTTTTTCAAATTGCCAGCAAGTAACGCAGAGCTGGCAGAGACCATTACGACTCAACCGACTTCTTGTGACCCGCTATTCACTTAATGGATGCCACCATTAACTCTGCCATAGAAGAGACTTCCACGATCCTGACGTAGGCTGCGTGTGTCGTTATTGCGACCGGCCGTGTCCTATGTATCATCTCGACAGATAGGACATATATGTCAAAGAGCTATTTTTCCAACGCAGTTAGCTAGATGATTTTATTATTTAAAAACATGTGTTTTATTAAATGATATATATATATTTGAATACATACATTCTCAATCAGGAGACAATTGTTACTCCAGTAACATTCTGAATTAAATTTGGTACTGTATATATATATATATATATATATATATATATAAATACATACATTCTCAATCAGGAGACAATTGTTACTCCATTAACATTTTGAATCAAATTTGATACTGTATATATATATATATATATATATATATGCAGTATATGCCAACATTCAGTGTGTTTGCAAAACACGACTTATAGTGTTCTTCTTCTCTCTGTTTCAGGTAAGTGTTGCAAGCCAGGAACAAAATTCTGCGTGAAAAGTCTGCCAGTCGGAGATATCAGGTAGAACATTAATAACATAATGATCTTGGTCACGGCATCATTGCGATGCAATGATGGGTAACCAGAGAAGTCTACCCTTGCATGAGTAGAACTCATTTGTACGCCGTACAGTTGTTCTCTAGCAACACTGGATACGTTGAGCTTTTAATATCGAGGGGCCAATATGTTGTTAATGCAGCTGCAGAAATGTTTAAGTATTTCAGCCATATCGGTTTTAACCTCAGTCGCGCAACAGTGTACTGTTGATGGTAAGCCGGTTGTTGATGGTAAAGTGTGCGTTGGTTACCCGGGATTGGAATTAAATTATTAATATAATATATACTATATGGTAAATAAGATAATATATTATATATTATATGACAATATACAATATACTACTACTATACGACGATTCAGTATCACTTGTATCACCAAGGTCCTGCAGCGGTGTTGCAGCGCCGCTGTGGGTCGACTATACCAACACCTCGACATGATATATACGAACGCAATGATTTTTGTTATTTGTGAGACTACCAGCCTCTTCAGGACCTGGGATCAGGCCGTCTCCTGTGGGGTCGGTAGCGGTGATGACAGTGGTTTGCTGTACCATCGGCCTCGCAGACGTGCCAACGAGGCATCATACAAAACGCAATGTTGACTCGGCACTCTTCTGATCCGTGGGCATCAGCTGATGCCTTTGCCAAACGCATCACGCACAGCGAATTCTACTACAACTGATGCAAATGACTGATGCGGCCCCAGTGAGCTGCCCAGCCTGGCTCGGTGAAAGGTAAAACAAAAAAGACGAGAAAGAAAAGCGCTTAGAGCAAGAATCCAGAAGGACCACCCTGGCGGCGACAGAGTGAAGTGTACCGTGTGTATTGCGCGTCCAGCAAACTCACCAGCATTAACAACGGTAGCCAACGCGAGTGACGCTAGCGATGCAGAGGTGCTGTAGTTCGGACGTAAACGGCCCCCCTCACGAGTGTTTATCCCGTTCACGTCTAAAGCTTGTGTTTGCCGAACGAATATCTTTCTATGATTGTTTCCAAGTGTAAACGTAGCTTTAGCATTTTTCACACAGATGTGCCGTGCTACAGTGCGCCATCGAACAACGCCAACGAGGACAGATGAGGCCTGTTCGAACTGGTTGCAAAGTTCTGTCTAAATTGCGGCATCCTAGGGACGTTCTTATTTTCCTATGGCAGATGGCCGAGATGTTTGTGTTGCTGTGTAACAAGGGTGGAACGAGAGCAGATACCTGAAATGTAAAATAGACCTGTTTACATTCACTTTACAGTAGACCGATTGATGGCACTCTGGTAGAGAGCTCTCCTATATGTCAGTATCGTTAGGCAGGCGCGGCTCCATATATATATATATATATATATATATCAGGAGCCGCCGCATTACAATATCGCTAATAACAAAGGTCACCAAGAGAGGGAGCGGTTTCATATGCTATGGGTGGACGGGGAGCTGAAAGGAATTGCTTAATGCTGCCATACGTTCATTTGGTACGTTTAGTTGGACAAACATGCACAGTTTAGCACAAAGCGCATTTGCGCATTATGTTATATGGCACAAATAGATCTCGTAGAGATGTTGTGCTATTGAGATTACCCCACCCCAAAACTTCCTTATCGATATAAATTACTTCGTCTACAATCGATCGATAAGCGTATATTCATCTATGTACTCTAAAAGTGGTCTGGCAGATGCAGACCCCTGCGTGTCGTCGACCACGGCCGTGCAAGTGCGAGCGTGAGTAGCAATACCGCTTTAGCGTTGCGAACATTTGCATATATATTCTTCATACCGTCACTACCTACCGTTTGCGTGGAATTCGCGTCCTCTCACCGCATGCCAGCTATAAGGCACGTGGGAAATTTCCCCCACCACCCAAACTGTGCGGTCCAATCGCGCATCGAGCAGTCTCGCGGGACTGCACGAACTAATTGCAGAACGTGTCGACTCATTTATCACTAGCTCCAGCGAGTCTAGCTCCTCTCGAGACGACAAGTTAGTTATCTCTGAGCTGCATTTTTTTTTACTAAAACAAAAATATTCTTTGGGCTCAATCTCACGTTCTTGTAGTGCACTGCACTTGCAAAGCCAGCAAATTGATTCAGTATCTGCCCTTCGCCAAGAGACCGGACCGGCGTATTGTTACTGTATATATATATATATATATATATATATAATTGCATTTATTTCGTTACTTACGTGAATAGCTAAATATCTAATAAAGATCGCAGGTGAGGTGCGTGAAGTGGCTTCGCCTTAGGTTTCGATCACAAGCCAACCGCCATACATTAGGAGACGTAAACGATAAGGACGAAGATAGCCAGATGCATGCATCTGTTAAGTAGCGCTAGTTTGGTTATATGGAAGGTTTCGATTTCAAAAAATAAATGACCCACCTTATGGATAATCACCAATGGCCAACCCAGCCTGACGGCGCATACACATGTTGTCAAGTTAAGGTGACTGCACATAGATGTAGTCTACTGCATCTATGTGTAGTCACCTTTTAGTATACAGGGTGTTCCTATTTGTGTGTCCAAAACGCTAGGGTATGGTCAAACTTGGTGAGAAAATCATTTTTGCCAATGGGTGGAAGCCGGGAAAACGTTTTGTTTAGGAGTGAGGATGAAATTTATAAAAGCAGTTACTCTGTCTTTTTTCTCCTACATAGTTGTGCAAAATCTACATTTGCGGGAGAACCGGCGTGTTTGGCGGAAAATTCTGCACAATAAAGTATACATTACTAGCTTGCGTAGCAAAAAGCGAATAGCCAGATTAAGGAAAGTCATAAAAAGTCAAAATGTAACGTTAACGCTTTTTTGTGCAACATCGTAATTTTTTCCATTACGACCGAAAATGTACGTTCAAAAGACTACTCTCAGGCAATAGCAAATTTAATGCCCACTACATTCGTACCAAAGTGATGGTGCTGCGTTACGTAGTTGCCAAGTAACTAAGCTTTTTCGACAGTCATATCGAAAGCGAAGGCATGCATACTTGCATAGGGTGTATGAGAAAGTTAGGTACATATTTTGAGGTTTGGTAGAACTCAGCAAGAAAATAATTTTTTCTAATGGAAAGAGGGGGCGGAAACGCCTTGGCAAAATGCTACGGTTCTGAACGTGAAAACTTTAACGTGAAACATAACAACTATGACTGTCGAAAAAGCTTAGTCACATGGCAAATACGTAACGCAGCACCATCACTTTGGTACGAATGTAGTGGGCATTAAATCTGCTATTGCCTAAGAGTAGTCTTTTGGACGTGCATTTTTGGTCGTAATGGAAAAAAATACGATGTTGCACAAAAAAGCGTTAACGTAACATTTCGACTTTTTATGACTTTCCTTAATCTGGCTATTCGCTTTTTGCTACGCAAGCTAGTAATGTATACGTAGATTTTGCACAACTATGTAGAAGAAAAAGGCAGAATAACTGCTTTTATAATCTTCATCCTCACTCCTAAACAAAACGTTTTCCCGGCTTCCACCCATTGGCAAAAATGATTTTCTCACCGAGTTTGACTATACCCTAGCGTTTTGGACACACAAATAGGAACACCCTGTATATTGTATAGAATATAATATCTTAGATTAAGGAGATCTGCGCTACTGCTTGGTAAAGTACCTGGCACCTGTATTTGACCCAAGGCGCTCCTTATAGTCGTCCTATTTTGGGTGCAATGAAATCAACACCTTAGGGCTGAGGTAAGTGCCTCTTACTAAAACCGCCGTTTTGGCCGTAAATTCATAGCTAAGTGCCAAATCCTTGCGGGCAGATGCTAATTGAGATAAAGTCTACCTGGTTCTAGCTTCTACTAGGGTCCACCTGTTCTCTGCCTTAAGTTGCATCAGTTAAAGTTTTTGTTAGAAAAACAAAAATGTCTGCTCCTTTTTTGCGTGTCTGATAACCAGGCGTCAAATAAACCCCCTTTGCCCGAACGTGGGCATATCCAACTCTACGTGGCAGTGTATTGTTAAACCAAGTAGAATTAGTTTACCTTTTGTATTACGATTAGCTTTTGTGCTATGTTGCACTTCTGCTCTAAACAGTGGGGAACTTCTAGGGCTTTCCGATTTCTCTGTACCGCTTGATCCTGCAATGCGTGGATACCTGCTATAACGCTTTCAACGACAGCTCTTAGCGTCGTTCGACTCCAACAAGCTGATACGGAAGACGTCGCCGCCGTCAAAGCCGGTACAGCAGAAGACGCTTCACGATTGAGGTTGAGTGGGCTGAGTTCGGCGAGACGCCGTTGCTTGAGATTGTGCAATTTGAGAGCAATGCGTCAAAAAAATTGCTTGGAATAGGGTCGAAAGCGATTGATATCCATAGTAGATGAAGCCACGGTGATTTCGGTTGATATCTTGGAAGATGGCTATGTCGTCCGTCAAGATTTCATGAAAAAATAACGATGTCGCGTAGGATAGATCCTGCTCATCTGTCTGGGAGGCCGAGAGGGGGAGAGACAAAGATACAGCCAACCTGCGTATTTACATGAACGGAGAAGAAAGTTGCAATTGTTTTAAAGCCAAGCAACCACTGCGCACGACGAAAGTAAGACAATCCGCAAGAAAACGTTTTTCAGTCCTGTTCTATCTCAATATTGTCTTCACAAACTGTAAAAACGTTGAATTAAATGTCGCTGCTAAAACTGTAAAAAATGTCGCGCGTGGATGCGCGTATGAAATTTAGATTCTGTGTTTAGATCATTAACAGCCGACGCGTAATCAAGTTATCTTATTTACTTTATTTTTTCAAGTTTTGCATTTGTTCCCAGACCATGTCTTCATGACTTGCTGAACATATATACATTCTGCGTGCTTCCCGCAAGTACTGAAAAAGTTTAAGAAACCTTCGACTGAAGTTTAGAATTTGGTGCCTTGAACTAGAGGGCTGCGGAATATTCATATAGAAATAGCAATAATACCAATACATACACATTTTTATAAAGGAGATATATATATATATATATATATATATATATATTTTTTTTTTTTATATATTTATGAATCTCGTATTTATTCAATGTGATCAATCATTCACGGTCGGACCATGACATTTGGGTTCCTGCGAACGTGTATAGGGACCAGCTATTTCTAGAGGGTTCCTCGAACCGAGGCCGCATTGCCCCGTTGCACATCCAGCGACAGACGCTGTCTGAGGAAATCACTTGCTCGCTTATCTCCGCTGGCTATAATTAGCCGCTTCCCGACCTTCTGTAGCAAACTGCGAGTAGACGGACCCGGCTCGTCAAGGGTCTCGAAGGCAAGTGGGTGAAAGTCGTACGGGTAACCGATGTTCTGGTACTTTCTAACCTTGCCTGCCTCGGCGAGAGCCGCTGCATGATCAGCCTGAGCCGCGCCAGCACTGACCATTGAAGGAGCTAATGAGTCAGTAACTGTCGCGTCCCAAACCAGCATGCATCCGCGCTCGAACGGAGTCAAGGTCAGACCGTCAGGTCTCCTCCCGCTCTCTCTGTCTAGTCCGACGGGCTCCAGGACGCACGGTAGACCATTGGATCGTAGAGCTCTGCTAAAGGTTTCGTTCAAGGCTTGGTGTCTTGCTCGCCTACCTGCGCTGACAATACAGGACAGCCCGTGGCGTCCATCTGACTGGACGACGTCTCCGCAGACGCAGGCATGAGTGTACACAAGGTCTGTCCCTAAACGAAGTCCGACCGCGATCTTAAGTGCAAGTGACTTTGATCGGAACACAAGAAGCCTCTGGTGTCCGCATACTCTTGTAGCTACACCGAACGAAGAGCGAAGCATCTCACACAGGAACCTGATTAATTATATTTGGGCGCATGTGGTGCCTAACGTGGTCATCACAGCATTCCCGTGCCTGGTTTCAAACAGAGGCGTAGTGATCTAATGACTCAAAGGACGGCCACATTAATTCAGATTATTTATTATTATTTATCTACTGTTTTTTTCTCTAAATCTCTAAAAAAAAATTCTTTAAAAAAAAAAAAAAAGCAAATAAAAGTGTCCCTTCAGTGTCCGACTCTGGAGAAGTGCCTGTGTGTTTTTCCTCGGGTTCATGAAGCACTTGGTGCTATTTTCATATCGAAAACGGCTAGCGCTCTTCTGCGACGTAGCTAGTATAGGGTGGTGAGTGGTCTAGTCACGGTTGTCATCTACCGGGGCGGGCGGTCGCTGTTATGTTTGATGAAACTTTGAGGATCAACACACAACAAACAATATGGCGACCTTCTCAATACTGCGCTACCTACCCCGATGCCACTCTCGGATGTGTATATATATATATAAATATTTTTTTTTTGTATGTACTATTTATTTAAGGGGTATAGCAAATCCATCAACAGACAGCAAGAACTAATTGCAGAACGTGCCGACGCATTTATCACTAGCTCCAGCGAGCCTAGCTCCTCTCGAGACGACAAGTTAGTTATCTCTAAGCTGATTTTTTTTTTACTAAAACAAAAATATTAGTTGGGACGTTCTTGTAGTGCATTGCACTTGCAAAGCCAGCCAATTGATTCAGTATCTGCCCTTCGCCAAGATACCGGACCGGCGTATTGCTACTGTATATATATATATATATGTATATATATATATATTTATGTTAATGTGTATATATATATATATATATATATATATATGTGTATATGTATATATATATAATTGCACTTATTGTGTTACTTACGTCAATAGCCAAATGTCTAATAAAGATTGCAGGTGAGGTGCGTGAAGTGGCTTCGCCCTAGGGTTCGATCACAAGCCAACCGTCATACATTAGGAGACGTAAACGATATGGACGAAGAACGCCAGATGCATGCATCTGCGTAGTAGCGCTAGTTTGGTTCTGCTAAAGATTTCAATTTCAAGATATAAATGACCCATCTCATGGATCACCACCAATGGCCAAACCAGCCCGACGGCGCATACACACCTTTAGTATATATTGTATAGAATATAATATATTCGATTAAGGAGATCTGCGCGATCTGTCAAAAGAACCTATATGTATAACGCTTTCAACGGCAGCCCTTAGCTTCGTTTGACCCTGAGAAGCTGGTACGGGAGACGTCGCCGTCGTCAAACCCGACACAGCAAAAGACGCTTCACGATTGGAGTCGAGCGAGCAATTATTCCTGATGCGTCAACAAAATCGCTTGTATAAGGGTCGAAAACGGTTGATATCCATAGCCACTGAAGCCACGGCGATTTTGGTTGATATTTTAAAAGATGGCGATGTCGTCTATCAATATTTCATGAAAGAAAGACGATGTCGCGTAGGATAGATCCTGCTCATCTGTCTGGGAGCACGAGAGGGGGAGAGACAAGGATACAGCCAACCCGCGTATTTATTATACATGAACAGAGAAAAAAGTTGCAATTGTTTTAAAGCCAAGCAACCACTGCGCACGACGCAAATAAGACTATCCGAGAGAAAACGTTGTCCAGTCCTGTTTTATCTCAATATTGTCTTCACAAACAGTAAAAACGTTGAATTAAATGTTGCTGCTAAAACCGTAAAAAATGTTGCGTGTGGATGTGCGTATGAAATTTAGATTGTGTGTTTAGATCAATAACGGCCGACACGTAATCAATTTAGATTCTGTGTTTAGATCATTAACGGCCGACGCGTAATCAATTTATCTTATTTACTTTATTGTCTCAAGTTTTGCATTTGTTCCCAGACCATGTCTTCATGACTTGCTGAACATATATACATTCTGCGTGCGTCCCGCAAGTACTGAAAAAATTTACCGTTTTACTGAAAACCTTCGACGAAAGTTTAGTATTTGGTGCCTTGAACTAGAGGGCTGCGGAATAATCATGTAGAACCACCGATAGCGATAATACCAATACATACATATTTTTATAAAGAAGTGATATATATATATATATATATATATACATATATTAAGCGTTCAATTCTTAAATTGCGTTGAATAAACGTTTTTACTGTCATCAGTTAATTCCGTAAAGCGGCCTTCATTCTACAAACAGTAGCGTCGGTCGCCCGCAATATCGTTCGTACTTCTTGCGATATCCCTCAAAAAGTTCACACTAATAGGGTCCAGTGCCTCTAAAGCAATAGACATTAAGTTGTAGCTTGTTGACAGCTCGAGATACTTTCTGCGATTTTTTGATTCAGCTTGTTCTGCGACTGATCCACACTCGACAGAGTTTTAACAAAGGTATGATAACGCCGCTAGGCATGAGACGGCTACATCTCAGACAAGGCTTTTGCCGTGTAACCATAGCTGTATGGTAACCCCATCAGGTCGTAACTCATTGCCTTGTAGACACTTCACAACGATCACATAACTGTATTTTTAATGAAAATCGCGCAATGTTTGCTACCTCAATTGGACTTGACGACGCTCTATCTTTCTCTCTCTCTCTCTCTCTCTCTATATATATATATATATATATATATATGTGTGTATGTGTGTGTATACATTGTGCTGCCCTCACACCCTCGCCCTTTGCTTTATCGGGCTTCTAGGGCATCATATTAATGACTTTTCAGCTGCGTCTCGTACAGATGGCAAACCACCTATGTGACCCAGTTGCTAAACAATTTTATTTGCGCTCTCAGCTATCAGGCAGTAGGGGTGTGCCACAACATTTTAAAGCCGATTGCTTCATCGTTTTTTTTCTTCGTTTTGATAGCATATCGTACACAGTGGCGCTTTCATGTTTACGCTTGATGGTGGTTAACTAATAATGTTTGCAGCATTTCTTACGCTGGTGGTTCTCTTGACGTTTTGGTTACGCCTCTGATTGTGAGAAGCTTGTGCTCGCTGTGTCATGTGCTCGAACATACGATTCGTCGGCAAAGCAAATAGTTTGCCTTTGGAGATCTTGTAGCTGTGTGGCTGTTGCTAATGTTGATGTTTCTTTTTTTTTTTTTTTTTAGTCAGTATCCTTTATTTTTCGTATATTACATTATGTTTGTGGGACACATATTACAAGAGATTAGCTAAGCCAGTGTGCCTAGCGGGTATGTATTGTGACTATCACGTGTCCGCCTCGTCTAGGCTAGGCCGAGACCACTTCAGAAGTGTGCCCCGAACGGAGGCCGCGTTTCCACGTTGTATGTCGAGATCCAGACGTTGTTTAAAAAAGGACGACGATCTGTTATCACCGGTTGACTGATCTAACAAAGTGCCGACTTTGCGGATCAGCTGTCTGGTCCGAACACCAGGACCACCCATGGTCTCAAACGCAAGTGGCCAGAATTCGTGGGGATACCCAATTGATGAGTATTTTCTCAGCTTGCTGGTCTCCGCAAGGTGGGCTGCATAACCGGCTTCGGATGCGCCGCCACCGACCATAGAAGGGGCTAAGGAGTCGGTAACGGTTGCATCCCAAACCAGCATTTTGCCTCGCTCGAATGGTGTAAGTGTCATCCCGTCTGGACGCCTGCCGTCCTCCACGCAGAGGCCCGGGGGTTCGAGGATGCACGGACGACCGCATGATCTGAGGGCTCTGCTGAAGGTCTCATTGATAGCGGCGTGTCGAGGGCGTCGGCCTGCGCTGATGATACACGATAGGCCGTGATGTCCCAGTTTGTCGACGGGGTGACCACATTGACACCGATGGGGGCTAACCAGGTCTGTCCCCAGTCGTAGGCCTACTGCTATACGAATCGTCTCGTCGTCAAGAAGGGTGCCTATGGTGCTATGTTGCTTTTCTTATAGCTGTTGTCAAGCAGACCCACACAGGGTGCAATCGGTCAAAGGCGCCTAGAGGCGGCAACAGATTGCCTTGCGCTAAGCACGGAAAATTCCGATCCCTTCTAAAGCTAGGGCTCACACACTTGTCGACGATCATGGATTTTGATCCCGGATTGCTTTAACTGCCCCTGGCAGCACTGCAGTAACGCCTGCTACTACAACTAAAAAATAGAAGGTGTTACTGCTACAACCACCACGGCTACTATTTGTTGTAATTGTTTGATCGGGTTAAGCCAATTGCTCTTCTGTTCCATTATCTCTGGTTTTGCAGAAGGCCCGAAGTATATCCGTATAAGCACGCTAAAGATGGCAAACAATTAAGGCAAAATGATAGTATATATATTATAGTAGTAGTAGTAGTCTACTATCAGCCAGCCAAACAAGTGGGTTCGATTATGCCTAAAACTCACTAGCCGTTTCACTGGAAACCTTGAAGGAGTCGCCACCTACACGGCCTAAAGGACCAAAAAAAGTCACCTTTAAAAAGAAAAAGGTTCGCACTGAGAGGTTTCCGACCAGTCTAACAGTGTAACTAAAACCACTTATATTTTTACAACTTTTACTATCATGACAACACTGTTACTACTGTTTTCGTTCTCGCCCAGGCTGCCAGCAGGACCTTTACCACCATATTTCCAAGATGGCAAATTGTTGTTGTTGTTGTTGCTGCTGCTGCTGCTGCTGTTGTTGTTGTTGTTGTTGTTGTTGTTGTTGTTGTTGTTGTTGTTGTTGTTGTTGTTGTTGTTGTTGTTGTTGTTGTTGTTGTTGTTGTTGTTGTTGTTGTTGTTGTTGTTGTTGTTGTTGTTGTTGTTGTTGTTGTTTTCTGCAGTCTCTGAATGTGATTGTTGTTATTGTTGCTGCGCAAGCTGCGGTTGATGCTGCTGCTGCTGCTTCTGAAGCTGTTATTGCTTTACTGATGATGTTGCTACTGCGACGGACAGCGAGGGTAACATCGGCAGCCGAAATCACCAAATAGTTACTTTTGCTCGACGACAACTCGCCCCGGTGCGTTTTCCGCTGGACACTGCCGTTGTGTCTCTCACCGTTTCTTCTGGTCTCACGAAGCACTTCGCATTGCAACAAGCTAACAGGCAATAATGCCGGCTGGCCGGTTGGTCTGTAGGGCGGTTGGCATGGACCAACTCTATGATGGGAGATGCGACCTGCAGGCGTTTCTGCACGATATTAGGTTAGCACGCACCAACATTGGTCGGATAGACGAAGAGACGCCACACGGTATGATGGCGAAACACGGGGCGAGGACCATCACAAACTTCCTCGTTAATTTGTGGTTATTGCTGCTGTTTCCGCTGTTGTTGCTATTGTTTTCGTTATAAGTGTTTCCCCGGTAGACCCACCCAAACGTATAGCCCTATAATTACATACCCGTTGTAGTAGGTAAACCCACCGCCAATGACCACATTCCTAGCAGGAAGGTCGGCGACAGCAAAATGACGCTCTATGAATAGGGACGTCGTGGCAAATGAGTCCTCGTCAAATCACCGATTGCCGATTCATCGAGCCCTTCTGTCGGCGAATTTCCTCCCACGTAAACGGTGCGGCAAACCCACGCGTTTACACAACACACGAAAGACAATCTCGTAACGTAATTTGTTTCGGGACTATCCACCAACATCGTGTGTTGGTGTGCTGATGCATGCCTCGATTGCATCAAAATCAATTATTGTTACTTAATTGTAACCTAATTACCATAACTATTATCTGCACTGTATGTACAACCCATGAATGACACGCAGCTAGACAGACTATTACTTCGCAGCAGCATTTAGCAGCAGAACGGCACGCTGGCAATGTCATACCTACTTGCAGGGCTCCTAAACTAAATGAGCCACAGACCGAAGCATCGAAAACCGCAAACCAACTGTAATGAGTATACACAACTATTTTCCGTACACATATCACAAAGGATTAGCTAAGCCAGTGTGCCAACCGGCCGTATATTGTGACAATCACGTGTCCGTTTCAATTAGGCCAGAGACCCCGCTGTTCAGAAGTGTGCCCGGAGCGGAGACAGCGTTTCCACGTTGTATGCCAAAATCAAGACGTTGTTCAAAAAAGGACAACGACCTGCTATCACCGGTTGACAGGTTTACCAAACTTTTGCGGATCAGCTTCCTACTCTGAACGCCAGGAGCACCCAAGGTCTCAAACGCGGGAGGGCAGAATTCGCAGGGATAGCCGATTGATGAGTATTTCATTAGTTTGCTGGTCTCCGCAATGTGGATACATCATGCAGATTCGAATGCGCCGCTACCGATCATATAGAGGGGCTAAGGACTCGGTAACGGTTGCATTCTAAACCGGCAATTTGCCTCGCTCGAATGGTGTAATGGTGTCATCACGTTGGGACGCTTGCCGTCCTCTGCGCAGAGGCCCGGGGCTCAAGTATGCACGGACGACAGGTATGCATGACCTAAGGACTCTGCTGAAGGTCTCAATAATAGTGGCATGTCTAGGGTATCGTCCTGCGCTGATACTACACGATAGACCGTGATGTCCTAGTTTGTTGACGGGGTGGCCACATTTACACCGATGAGGGCGAACTAGGTCTGCCCCTAGTCGTAGGCCTACTGCTATGCGAATAGTCTCGTCATCAAGAAGGCTACCTATGGGATCATATGGGTACTGTAATGAGTTATCTCTTGCGTTTGGTTTGGTCGTCAAATGTCTTTTTAAACACTCGAGCGTTTGTAAAGAAGCGATTGGTTCTGTTTTAAGTTGCCTTAAATTAACAGTAATAGACTACCTCTGGCTCGGTCACAGCATTGCGAGTGGGTTGTTCTTTTGAATTGTTCTGTACGTACAGAAGCACACATATATAAAAGAAAAACTATGTACTATGTAATATTGCAAAAAAGCTATTTATTAACCACCAAGTGCTATTTACCGCGTAACAAGCTCGTATTAGCCTGTTTAATAACTAGCCGCTGCTTTATGCGGGTACTTTTGTTTCTTGTTGTCGTATTGTCGTCATTGTCGCTATCGTTCTCAGTATTTTTGAATTGTTTTTGAATTTAAATATTTTTGAATAATTAATTGAAAAATGCAATTTATTTGTACCATCATGAGTATTTACTTCACTCGACTGAATGCTGAATATATGCCAAGTGTTTGTTCTTTTATCTACTGCGTTGTTTACCGTTCCAGTGAGAGAGATAATGGAGTGAGTTTTATAAGTGCCGGACAGTGTTTAACGCGTCGTTGCGAGCAATGCATAAGCCAGAATATGAACGCACGAACCATATCCATTTACCTTGATATACTTTAGTCTGCTAAAATATACTCAAACAGGAAAAGTACCTTATTATAGTTTAGTCTATTCAAATATACTTGAAAAGCATACGCTTTAATTGGCTACGACTTTGGACGGACGCCCGTTCACGGTCACCGCAGAGAGCCAGTGTCAGCTGCCGCATTTTCACACTGAACTCCGATACCCAACCATTAGTGTATATGCCTAAACTCTCACCTGAGGTGGTGACCAGGCGTCTGGCCGAGATATCCGTGCACAATTTCTTAAATTGATTGAGATTGAGGTGGCTTCTTCCATAATCCCTAGCGCCTCGACCTCCGTCGGTTGGACTATGTACCGGCCCCAGCTCTGGCCACAGTTCAATCGGCAGCTTTGCCACGGCGTCGCGTACTCGGCTTGCGCGTTTACGGTGCAATACAGCCGCAGCCTGTCCCACAACGTGGCGACCCATACGAAGCATTTCGCTGCCTTCTACGTTCTCCCTCAATGTGAACCGGCCCGGGCCTTATCTGGCTATCACAAATCGCCAGGCCCCGAGATTTATCGCAAGCGTGAATTCAGGCCGACGTTCGCAACGTTCGATGAATGACGTCGTTAGCGATGAAGTGTCTTGAGTTCACCGCTAATTATCAGCCCCCTCTTCCCACCACTACCAGCATTGTGCCAAGCTACGTGGAAGGGACGAACTGTAACTAATCTGCGGTGGACCAACTGAAAGTCGCCCTTAATCTTCTTCGCCTATTTCTATTTTAATGTTGAGCATGTGTTCCGGAAGGCACGGCTGAGAGGTCATATTTGTTCTCGTAGGGGCTCTCTATTTCTCACCGTAATCCGACGGGGGCAATCGACAACTGGCCAGTGCTTCAGATTGCGTCTATGTGCGCCGAGGGCGTTTTATCTGTACCGCCACTGATCTAACGCCCGTCCGGACCGCCATAGGTTGTAGGGAAAGTCGACTAGTCCCAGCGGGAGTCAGCGAGCTCTGAATTTAAAATAAGCCATATCGAATAATTATTATTGCTGTTGTTGTTGCAATTGCTGTTGTTGTTGCAATTGATGTTGTTGTTGCCGTTGATGTCGTTGTCGTTGTTGTTGTTGCCGTTGATGTTGCCTTCGCAGCGGGCGCGCGCCAGTTTAACGACGAATACGTCTTTTGACTGCTGGTTAGTGCGTATGAAAACGAGTTGTGCCCACGAGAACCCAGGCGTCACTTACGTCCCCGTAAATGCTATCCTAAAACACTACCAACTGGCCGCAGGAGATAAGCAGAGTGTACGAGCTTCAACTCGAACGCGAATGCACCCTGGAACCTAGGGGCTTCGAACAATTGAACGAGAATGAACCTAGGACGAGATTGCACGTTGGTCGAGTTCTTGTCGAGCCGAAGACCCGACTGGACCGAAGCGAAGGAACGCGTTGAGGGGAGCGTCAATGGCGGGTACGAGGCTAAACTTCAGAGCGAAGACCTAAAGGTCAACGACTAGTTTTCACTAAATTCCGATTTCATACTGAAAACGTTCGTAGGCCTCGTTAGCAGTCGGGCCTGGCGGCGTGGTGCATTCCGCCTGCGCCTTATGACCGGAGGGGACACATAGGTGTGTGGGTTCGAATTCCACCGTTGCACATTTATATTTATGGGGGTCCGTCTATCAAACAACGCGAAAAGCAGTCCCGTGGACGTTAAATCGTGGCTGAGGGCGAGCCCGAAAGGTTTTTAGGTCTCGTTAGTAATAAAAAATGCCTAATAAAATAAAACAGACTTGAAACGTCTTATTTCAAAGCGAGAGTGACAATACAAATATATGCATATGACGATGCGGTTGGCCAAACATCGCGTCTCGAAACTGCGATTGTGAGCGAACAATTTGTTGAATGGAGACGCTTAACATACTGGCTAGTTGGATGGAAATGTTGCTTCATGTGAAAACTCCAATGAAGATAACATGCACATTTATTATACAATGACGTTCGTAAAAGTAAAATACTAATATCACTTTCAGGAGCATCCGCCTTGTGTAACGAGAGCAATTTTGTGCCAAATGGATGGAGTGGTTTGACTCGTGATTGCCAAGTAATGAAGGCCTAATGATGAAAAATGTCGAAAATGAGTGAATACATGCAACAGATAGTTTCGCCGTCGAAGTCGAACGTTAACTGCGCGTGTGCAGTGCAGCGCAGCAGATGTGTAGAAGCAGTGCTTTTCAGACAGACGTATTAGCGAACATGTTCATTAGCCATAGGAAACTTGATTATTCTACGACCATTAGTACATTGCCCGACAATAGAGTAAATTGAAAACGCCAGATATGAAAGAGACGCCTATTACTCTGTAAAATATAGCTGACCGCTCTTCCGTGCGCTTTATGCGTGAGGAGTGTCGGCCAGCGTTGACATGAGACGCCACACTGTGCTCAGCGTACTCAAGCAGCACTGCGACATACTGATTACCAGCCACTTTAATTACTGTCGCAGGTTTCCGCACTAAATTCGTCGAGTTCGCTGAACTTGTAGTTTTTACGGGTAGAGTTTAAACAAGACAAGGGCACACATGTTCAATGGCGGGTCGCAGATAGGCCGCAGATAATCTACCCGCATATACGCCAGAAGGTCGTTTCTTCGTCAATGTTGTTTACGCTGGCACAATCAATAGCTATTTGATTATCTTATCCCGTTTCATTTGTGCGGCCAAAGTATTTCACTGGCACAAATATATATATGTATATATATATATATATATATATATATATATATATATATATATATATATATATATATATATAACCCAATTATACTTTTAATATATAAATCATTCGCGTTGTTTCTAGTCAAGTCGCTGAGTCTAATCTTTCACAGTCTTTACAATTACGGCGATGTGCCCGGCTATTTTAGACTGAGTCTAATCACATCAATTTGCAGAAAAGGCCCGAAAACAGGCGCCAAAAACTATCGGCTCGTTTCGCAATGCTATCCTACTGGCCCACTTCACTGCCACACACTATATCTATATATCGTTCAAACTTTTAAAAGATAAATCGTTCGCGTCGTTTCTAGTCGAGCCCCTGAGACTGATCTTTCAGAGTTCTTATAATGACGGTGTTGTACCCGACCTCTCTAAATTCAGTTCTACAACTTCTTCTTGGAAGAAAGGTCCAAAAACCAGCGAAATCTACTTGGCCGTTTTGCAATGCCTCACTTTGGGCAGTGTTATTGACAAAAACCATTGGCTAAACCTCCATAAAACCTTAAAATGGCAGAGCAATCAGCAGAGTTGCTCTAGCAACTTCGTGCTAAATTATCTTTGCGGGTTTGAGAAGACTTACACAGATTTCAAGTAAATATTTTCCAAGTAAATATTTTTTTCTAGTCTATTTTCCACGTTGCTATTCCCGGTTTTTCGTTATGCTCTTCCCATTTGGGAGGAGGACCTAAGAACTTATCGTCAGGCCCAAATCATCTCGAACAATGTTCTCAGAGCAATGCTCGAACAGAAGCCGCAAATATGTTATGTAGCTGATCTATTTGCCGCGTACGAATTGATTTCGGTTAATTAATTGTAATTTGTTTATCTTGCCCTGCGTGCGTTCAAAACGATGAGAGGTAAGGCATCATCGGAAATCTTTATCTCATTCATCGCGGTGGCTAGCCGCTCTAACCGTCTATAGGTTCTTATACGTCTGTGACAGCTTTCATTTCTAGCAAAACTAGCAGACAATCTTTTCCCTACCGTTTGTCATCTACTTAATGCCCCCTTTCTCGAAAATTCGACCACTCACGCATGTAAGGAAATTTGCGAGATAATTTCTATAACATGTGCCACCAATATGCGTTACTTTAATTAGGTAAAAGTGAATAATGTGACAATATTAATTTCTACAAATATGTCCATTTGTTTAAATGTGTAAAAAACATTCTCTCAAACGTTGACATGAGTATTCTGTGTAAACGGAGACACTTCGTTTATCTCAAATTTTACGAGCACTTAATGATTGTAAAAACGCACTTTCGCTTGTACAGCATTTAAAAACTAATGGCACTGTTTACCGACTGTTATCCTAAAGGTCATACTTTCTTTACGCTGCAGCAATCAGAGGAGCTAACACCCCGCTATTCCGAAGATCCGTTTTAAGAAAAATAACAGCTTGTTTGCTACGTATATCCAAAATGGGCGCATTCCGAATATTTTTTGTTGATCTATTTGACGATTAATAATATTTTTTATATTACAGTTACATAAATATGCCAACAAAGACATATGAGACTTCTAATCATTGTCCCACACACCCTTTTATGTGATTTTAAAGGGGGCCTATGTTATGCTATGTACTGGTAGCTAGAGAAATGCGCAGATTACTGAGCCGACCTCTACCAGAACTGTTTGTAGACATTCAAGAAAGTATTCGCTCGAGCGTGTTGCTCTACTGCGATGGAATCCACCTCACTACAACGACGCGGTAGAGGCGCTATCTTCGGGGATCGCTTGACTAGCCGAAGAAGGCTCATTGCTTGTCCGCCGCGATTGCCCGATTTATCTAGCCAGGAGTTCTTTCTTTGGGCCTACCTAAAGATTATCGCCTACGAAATTCCCGTTGCTTCCATTGATGATCTCGTTGTCAAAATATCTGCTGCTGCTGTTAGAACATTTTTTTTGAACATACCTGAAATATTTAGTAACGTGACCTCTCAGATATGAAGCATCAAAATGTTTGCAAACCTAGCGCGATACTTTTCCGCTAACCACCGTTGGACGTTCTTAAAACTAAGTCGATCTTTTATCCAAAAACGCAGGTATCTCTGTGTCTCTAAAAATTGACACTGAATCTGGTGATACTCCTATTAATAAATATATGTTCCTTTATTAACATGGCGGTGCTCGTGCGAGCACGTGTTGGGTGTACTCTATTAATAAGCTACGCTTTAATTCAAATTAGAGGTGTTAGCAAAAACATGCTTGTCCGTGTTTGACAGCAGAGATCAAGACACTCACGGCCAACCGATTTTCAAGATAACGTCCTTAACGGGGTGAGTTTGTCTATGCAGGCACCTCGGCGCTGCGTTGCCAGACACCAACTGTTATGAACATCTGCGCCAATGCATAAACTCCTGCTCCAGTGCCTGTCGATGTCGACATTAGTCCACAGGGCTATCATGCGTAACTTGTGCAGGACAAATGCTTAAAGTTAAGGATCGCATAGTTTGTGAAGGCGGCGGTGGCAAACCTACACAGCCACTGCACTTTCTAAATACAAAATATACCGTACAAAAATAGTTGGCAGTACAGGTTGTGCTTCTGAAGAGAGGTATCATTAGATGTTAGAAAAAAAAACAAAAACCCAGCCAGCACGGCACCTTGTAATTGCTCTGCAAAGTTTGAAGCCCTTAGAGGACAAATTGAGGACCTTACAAAGACGATACTTAGGAAGTGTGGTCCGACTCCAGTATCAGATGATCACCGAACCATCCAACAGCTGCTTACTGGCGAACAACAACGCTGCCAAAGGGCAAGCCTGTTCTCAACGTGTCGCAACGTGCCTACGTCACGTCGCTTGATTTAGAACTCTAGCCAACAACGTAACGTCACGAATGCATCCGGCAGAAATCATACGGAACGTGACAATTCTTGGCACGCGGTTGGAGGAGAGGAACGTTGTATGCATGTCGCTACGGGAACACATAAAGTGAATGAGTTGAAAGCTGTAGAGGTGAACATACCTGAGCGTTCAAGAGTCAAGCTCTTTTTGCCAGCAGATTGGAGTTATCGCACTCTGCAGACGCCCTCAAGGACGGTACGTCTGTCGAATTGTAGGGATCGACCCAGACGTAAAAGTGATGAACCTCGTTGGTATGAATCAGCATACTATAACGGTTGCCACCTACAGGTAGACGCTGATAGGTGCAATGCGCTAGTGAATCCGTCAGGTGGACGGAGGGTATGCATTTTGGGTCGTGTCGCACAGAATATCCACTACAGTAAACAGGATGGGAGATGACATTGGTGTCAAGTGCTAGTGACCAGGCGATAACAACGACATTAAGGATGACGAAATAGAAATCTATAAATAAATGACTTGATATTTTATATCCAAAAATTAAATTCATATGACAGTGCTATCAAAATGCTCGCTGTGGAATGCAGAGTCCCTAAGTAGTCTGTGCCGAATAGCAAAAGAAAATACGCTTACTAAATTTGACTATTACTTCTAACCCCAACGTTTGAAACAGATTCTACGCTCCTTCTGCATCACAAAACAATTTGTGAACTAGCGATTAAAACTGAGAAGTGGCAGCGATCGAAGGGGGTTCATCGTATAGGCGTGCGAAGAGCGGAAGGGTATGCAAAGCTTCTTCGCATCAACGCCAGGCAGCTAATATTAGAACTGATCGGCTACTACCTTATATGTGCTTAAAGCCCACCATATACAGCCCTGCATAAAACAGTACAGGACATAGGCGATAACATGGAAATATGTACAAACGTATGTAATAATAAGTGTTGATTCTGACTATAGCTTCCAAAAAAGTAACAGCCAAGATCGTTTTAAAGCATTCATAGTAAGCGTAATGCCATAAATAGTTTTAGCAGAACCGGAGCAGTTGACATTGTTTTATCATCGATACCAAAGATGGTCGGTGTCATTAGAGTACAATACAATACATCTTGTACCTGTATTGCATTGTATTGTTTTATCATCTATACCACAGGTAGTCGGTGCCATTGTTGATTTACCATGGTACCGTCGGCAAAACCTAAGCACTGTTTCGTGGTGTTCAAAATAAAGCTAGCGGCCTAAAGCCAGAGGCCCTTCACCTAAAATCATCTTACTTATTTCACTCATGTTAAGTATGTTTATAAAATTGAACCTTTTATTATCGTGAACTGTTCTCGGTATGTTATTTGTGAGAGGCAAGAAGCAGTGCGGTAATCTAATCTGCTAGAGCCAGGCAGGCAGACGCACGATACAGTCGACGGACGCACTTCGTGTACTCCTCGTAGAAGTTCGTATTCGACCAGACCAGGTAGCCATGAACTATGTATCTGGTATTGACGTGGCGATTGTCACATGCCAGACCAGACCAGACGTGAGGGGTACTAAAAATATCCAGGTCCCCAACTTCTCGTCGGACTTGTTCAACTTTATTTTCCTATTCCTATGAAGCCCTCAAATGGTACTGTACGCAGCGTCTTCAACCTCAATCAAATTATCTCAACAACCGAAGCACAGCCTTGCATTAGGTACACAAAGCGGCTTCTTGTCCGCATTGATAGGCAAACAACTCGCTCTATGTACATTGTAAAACACCCTTCAAGCAAACCAAAATTGGCCCGAGTGAGGTGTGCCCTTACCCTGTCAAGACCATACATCAGCCTTGGAACAATCTTGAGGTGGAAGAGTCCTTTACCTATAACGTACATACACACTTAGATTTTTTAGCCGATACCTGGTTTGCATATTGCGTACAAAGGGTAAACATACATTTGTATATGTGTATACTTATCAAAAGTCTAAAAGTCGAGTCAACGGAACTACGCCATCTTATTGTTGAAGGTAATATAAATCACACTCGGTCGTCCACGTAGTTTGCACAAGCCCAACGAAGAGATTTCAAGGAATTTCCCTCTATGGCAGATCGCCACGTGGGAGCCATGCACAACGAATGCAGCCACGTACGTGCGATCAGGTGTCTATTCTCAGAAATGCAGCGTTTCTACGAACTACCCGTCATTGCTTGGGTTTCATGAAACAGCGAGTTATTGTCTACCATCTTAGTCTCCCGTTCAGACACGTGTTCCGTGAAAGCTACCGGTTTCGGCAGATCTTTTGCAACTCCTCCTAAAAAAAAGCGGACACGATACTGTTCGAGTTGCACTGAAGTGGTCCAAAAGTGGCGGCACCTGTAGTACGTAAATTAGCGTTCTCGCTCATAGGATGTCCATGTACTTCATACCAGAAGTTGTAAAAGGGCGAACCACCCACTCAGCGACGAACAGGTAACGAGTCACCTGACCGGTCTTCTAAATACTCCTGCTAGACTGTACACCTGACTCCAATAATCGAGCGATTGCTCATATTGTAGCAGGAAACTATGAATCTGCCCCTTGGAGTAAAGGAAAAGTCAAGTCTTGCACCCTCTTCCACAAGGAAAGAGTGCGGGGTCAGACCAATTGTGAGGGGACCCACTGAGCTGCGTCTCTTTCGCTCTTCCGCTTGGTGATTTTGTTGGCCATATTTAACAGGAGTTCCAGAAGGTCGTAGTTGTAACGTACGCAGATAACATAGTGGACCTAGAATGAAAATTTTTTGCGGCATGGCCGCTGACTCTCAGCGGTATGGTTTATCATCTATTCTCAATAAGCATCGCTTAAAGAAAATTCGACCAACAATAGGGATCAAACCGGCGACACCCCGGTTGATGGCGACCATGACTATCGCACTAGTCCCCTAGACCACGCCGCCACACATAGTGGACCTAGGCGCCATTAAGTGCATTACTTCTTTGGCGGAAGTGTTCCGTGACTCAAGGAAACTGGAAATAAATCCCATGAAGACAAATGCTGTGAAATTCAGAAGAGGAGGTCGATTGGCTGTCAAAGACGTTGTGGCGGCCAATCTTTAGAAGTGGTCAACTCTTTCCGGTACCTGGGGCTTCGGCTCCGTTATACTGACACGACGTTCACTCTGCCCATCGTCGAGACAATGTGCACAGCCCTAGTCTCTCTATATGGGGAGATCGGCGACTGTCCGTCCCGACGGCAGTGGCACTCTTTCACCTCAAGATTGTCCCAAGGCTAATGTATGGTCTTGACAGAGTATGGGGACATTTCACTTGGGCCGACTTTGGTTTGCTTGTGTATGAGCTCAGTGTCCGTTAAGCAGCGCGAGTATAGACAGCGTCGGTTGGCGGCAATGCCGAACCAAACTCAAAACATGGCGCCAAATGGAAGATGCCGCCACCCTAGTAGCGAAGACGCGGGAAGTCACAAAATTCGCAAGTAAATCTGTGCTATAAAAGGAGGCATGCGAGTAAATGAGTTAGTCGTCGTTGGTGCGAGTTAGACAGAGGGCGTGTATTGTTTGAGCGGGCGAATGGCGAATTCGTAACGGTCGCCGGCCGGTCATGGGGGTGGTGGACACTGCTGCTTGAAAGGCGTTTCACTATGTTCATGACGCGAGTACTTTGCCTGTCAAGGCGGACAAGAAGCTTCTTTGTGCACATATTGTCAGGCTGTGCACCGGTGGTTGAGATTATTTAATTGAGGTTGAAGACGTTGTGTACAGTATCATTCGAAAACTTTAGTTGGAAGTGGGAAAATAAGGTTGAACAAGTTCGACGAGAGATCGGAGACCTGGATATTTTCAGTGCCTCTCACCTCTGGTCTGGTCTTGCATGTGACAATTACCACGTCTATACCAGATACAGAGTTCATGGTCATCACCTGGTCTGTTCGAATACGAGCTTCCACAGGGAGTACACGGAGTGCATCTGTCGACTGTGCTCTCAGGTGTGTACGAAGTATCATGCGTCTGCCTCTCGCGAATGACATGCCGAGAAACAGCTGACAGCGGTATAAGTGTCAATGTTATGCACATACTCAATATGGGTGAAATAAATGTGATGATGATGATAATGGAGCATCAGCAAGTAGAGCAAGATCTACTTTAATCTAAAAAGTGTACCAGCTTCGCTTCGAGCAACCTGGCCTTATGCTCACATAGATATGAGATACGTACAAGGTTCGAAGTGATATTCTGCCGTCACCTTTGAAGAAACATAAAGCAGAACCACCAAATGAGGTCGCGATTTATATTAGTTTGAATTCGTAAACAAAATACATAGAAATTATATACACATTGGTAGGACTAATGTTCTTTATAGTAATGTGGAATATTTAACACAAGGTCACGCAAACGGTTTTATCAATTGTCACTTGTAGCATTTCAGTTAGCAGTCATAAGCCGCGTATATACGCACAATATATGTGCAAAAAAACACACACATATATATGTATATATATATATATATATATATATATATATATATATATATATATATATATGATAGACTAACAGATCAAGGTCACGATATTAGTGCCTCTAAGGGGCAGCCTTGGCATGCCAGGGTACTTCCCTGTAGGTTCCGAGACAGTAACTTTCGCTCGGTATTGAAAAAGGCACACCTGTAAGGTACAGTGTCTTACGTCGTCAGCCGCTCCGGGATCACACGTTCCGCATAAGGCAGAGTCCGTTTTGCCAGTGCGATAAAGGTATTGCTGCCGGTTCTGCCTGCAGAGGTGTGCCAAGTACCATGCAGTGAAATGCACTGCGCTGGACCGATAATCGTTGCACTACTTCTCTCGTCGAAAGCGTGAAGAAGATAGAGCTTCATGAGGAAACGTTTTGAAATGTATATTATACTCAATTTGAGTGAAATAAACATAATTGTAATAAAGGTATTGTTGAAAACAGCAACCATGGCCCGCCAGCAGTCACGGTAGTGGGTAGTCGGACGAGCGTTGTTGTGTGTGTGTGGGAGAGGCTGTACGATTTTTTAAAATTGGGGAGAATTTAGTTTGTCGTATATCCAGGCTCGGCTAGATTGCTTGCCATATTTAGTTCTACTACCTAAGGGTATCATCTATCTTCTGTCTCGGTTTTAGAATTGTTCTGCTGGCGGTTTGCCAGCTTGAGACTCGTATGAGGTGTTCATGCGAAAGAAATAAACGGTGAATGTAGGAGTCTACGTAAGTTATATTTGTAAGGGTTGGTCCCGGTACGGACCCGTAGGGGACCCCAGTTGTGACACGCCTTTGTAGGTAGATGCTTGGTTCTTTAGGTACGATACTAGGATACGTCGTACATAGCGGCATGCGCCGTTGTTTACAAGTGTTTTGCTTTTGGCGTCCCATGAAAGCGTGTCAAACGCATTTTTGACATGCAAGAGCATCGCCCGACACTGCAGCGACTTGCGCTCGCCGCATTTCTGTGTTCCCTAGCTATGTTTAGCACGTTGCTGTTGGCTGAATATGTGGAATGTCGAGCTCGGAAACTGGTGTTTCAACAGCATATATATATATATATATACGACGAAATATATATATATATACGACTACTTTCAATGTAACATTGTTTTCGGCAAAATAGAGTAATAGCCATACACCACGAGCCACTTGCATCTGCCCGTTAACCCATCGGGCTTGTCTTATATATATATATATATATATATATCGGCAGAGGCTGTAAAATTACATATTGCAGTGAAATATAAATATCATACAACAAGTAAATCATCTTCAACATATATAGGTCTACATAACTATGTTGTTACCATACCTAAATTCGGTAAAGCAATGGCCGATTGTATATAGTACTTTCAAAGGCCCCGAAATCAGTCCTCTCTGCTACAACGTTTCCAACCTAGCTAGAGTGGAATTTAATTAAGCGGCTGAACGTTTATGTAGCGCGCCCCGCTCCGACGTTTCGTGAGCTCGGTGAGCTTGTTTTGGTGAGCTCGGCGAGCGGTCCAGAAGAAAAGTGTTTCACATCTATTCGTTCGGGATTTGGTAGCTACGCCGCATTATGGACCACGCAGCCGTAATCATCAAGCAGATTCTTCGCGCAGCCAAACCGCCTTTCAGGAAGGATTTGAGAATGAACCTTGCGACAGCAGGGAGGCGGGGGTTGGGGGTGGTGCGAGAAGAAAACGAGGAACAAACTGATGAGAGGGAAGTAGGTGTACATATTTTACATATTTTCCATCTAACAGCCTAAAACTAGGCGTTTAAAATTTGAAAAGATCGTGCTTTGCTGTTTGTTTCCGGAGCCGGCTATATCGATGAATGTTCGGACGGCCGTATCAATGGGCCGAGGTGTCCTGGCGACGTCTTGACCTTGAGCATCACGCCGTCGATGCGTCACATGTCACCTGCGTATTGACCAGGCTAGAAGAGAAAGGCCATCGGCATAGCCTCCATCATCCGTACGTTAGGTCCGAAGATTTCCGGACGCAAATCGACGAGTTAAATAACCAACCGGGGATCTTGGAAAGGCACCCCCACGCCACCCCATCCCCCCCCCTACCACCACCACACCCGCTTCTCCGCGCTGCTATTAGCGACGGCCCCAAAGCGGTGAATTGCATTCAGTGAGCGCTAATGCGCATTGGAATTTGTGTAATTCTGTCTGACGGGGCTGAGTGCAAACCGAAGCGTGTGCCGTGTCATTCAGCTCAAAGCAGAGCGAGAGCGACACGCAGCACCGAATCGATCGTGCGATTTCGGCATTTCGGAGGGGAGATGGGGGGGGGGTACGGGGGTAGATTAATTGCCCGATATTCATTGATTTCGAATCATGAGAACTTGAACTTGTGCCGGAGACAAACGACGGCCGACGGATAAACGCAGAGTGGCGCACAGGGATAGCAGGAAAGCCGGTAACAACCGCAGAGGTGCGCGCTAGGACGGAAGTAGGCCAAAACAAACCGAACGAGTCAAACTTCCGCTCAGAAGCGACGCTGATTGGGCACAATCACGACGTCAACAGCAACGTTATTAGGAATGACAACAAGCCGGACGCCCCGCCCCGGTAACCAGCACAAATATTGCCACTAACCAATAATAGTCACATTGTATAGACATCTGTTGTAGATGAGATTGCAACAACCACAACAACTAACACTAATTGTATGAATGTCAATGCAAAGTTGCAACAACAATGCTGTCGATAGAAAAATAGCAGGAGTAGCAGCAATAGCGAGAGCAACAGCACTGGCAACAACGACAGCAACAATAACGACAATAATAGAACCTGCTTCAATTCTGATTACGCACATGCTTTAAGGGGCGCTCATAATACATAACACAACCCGCTTCGTTCGGCCTGCCGCTTGACTGCATTCTCCATTTGAAGGTTGAGCACACACGATCGGCCGCTAACCGTCAAAGTTGTCTATTTTACTGCACCATTTTGGCAGTCGATGGCTCATTCGGTCACCAGTGGTGGCGCGTCGCAAAACGTACTCAGCGCCGCACTGAACATATATCTATATATATATATATAAATATATATATATATATATATATTTAGACATACCCCTTACGGAGAGAAAAAGGGTAATTTTTGTTTAGGAAGCGAGTAGATATTTTCAGGGAGAGGCGGGGGGGGGGGGGAGCGTACTTTGATAGCCCGATATTCATAAATCTTGAATCAAGAGAACATTAACTTGTAACGAAGACGAGCTACGGCCGACAGATAAACGCAAATAGTGTCCCAGGGAAGGCAAAGCATCGATAACAACCGCAGAGGTACGCGCTAGGACGGAAATAGGCTGAAACAAACAGAACGAGTTAGACTTCCGCTCAGAAGCGACACTGATTGGCCACAATCACAACGTCAAAATCAACGTGATTAGGAATGGCAACAAGTCCCGGTAACCAGCACAAATATTGCTACTAATAAATAGTCACACGGTATAGACATCTGCTGTCGGTGAGATTACAACAACAACAATAACAAGAACAAGAACAACCAACACAAATTATCTGAATGTTAATGCAAAGTTGCAACAAACATGTCGATTGAAAAATAGCAGCTTTAGCAGCAGCAGCAGTAACCACAGTAACAGCACGGAAACAACGGCAGCAGCAGCAACAACAACAACAACAATAATAGAAGTAACAACAAGAAATATTGTTTCGCACATGCTTTAAGGGCGTGCATACATAATACAACCCGTCTCGGTCTGCCATCCGCTGATCGTCGGAGTTGCCTAATACGCACCATTTTGGCGATCGACGATTTAATCGGTCACCAGAGGATGTGTCGCGAAACGTACTCAGTGCCATATATATATATATATATATATATATATATATATATATATATATATATATATATATATATATATATATATATATATATATATATATTTATTTATTTATTTATATATACAGTTCGCGAAAAAAAGATACAGCCACTAGCAAGATGCATGCCTTAGCAAGTGAATTGAGCGGAATAACGACGTTTGGGCTCATTTCACGGCTTGATGGAAACAGAGGCAAACCTCTTACCAGAAGTTTTTTCTGTGTTGAAACGACGGGCTTAGGCCGGCGCCTTACAAGGTGAAAAGGCTCAAGTCAAGGCTTATAAGGACATCAGCCTGTTTTATATATATGTATATATATAAATATATATATATATATATATATATATATAGAAGGCGAGCACTGCCAAGTGTGCAAACGTATTGTAAATGATTAATAAATCATCACAATATTTTCTATATATATATATATATATATATATATATATATATATATGTATATATATAAATATATATATATATATATATAAAACAGGCCAAAGTTAAAAAAACCTTAAGTGAAATATATATATATATTAAATGCCTCTTGAAAATGAGATATTTATCTCCAGATATATTATCACAAATGCGCGCTCGAGGGCTACTGCGCCACGCAAAGGTTTCGCCACGCGTTGTTCACAGAGGCTTCCTTTGCGGTGGCGTTGACGAATAAATTTGCGCCACTACATTTTGATATTACGATCTTATTGAAAAAAAATTGCAGTCTTTCTTTGTTCTGATAGATTTTTTCAAACAATGTGATATCATTGTCTTATAAAAGCTGTAAAATTCCATCACATTCAATCTTCTGAGGATCATTATTGTACATTTAATCGACACGTTTAAAAAATCTGTTGTGTATTGTGGAAATTAGTTTCTTGACCTTCTCCTAAGTATTTTATTATTGAGAATTAGAGTAGCGCACTTATTTACGAACAATTTGAGATCAGGTATACAAAACCATTCAAAGAAGTTGCCTAACACTGTAAGTCCGCAGCTTTTAGATAATCAACAATAGTTGATTATATATATATATATATATATATATACATATATATATATATATTTATATATAAAGAAAGAGAGATAGCTTGTTTGTGTACAACGCATCAACTTGACCTGCTTGCCCAAGCACTTCTATTTAGCCTCGACTTGGATGCAGCGGATTACATATACAGGCGTTGACCCGCCCGCAGTTTCTCCCCGAAATTGAGGGTCACGAAGACCTTCATTTACGGAGAGACTGAGAAAAGGAAAAAATACGCATAGAAGAAAACATGATCTCTACTGATATGGACACTCTGGACAGATTCCGGATTGAGTTGTACTATGCCAGTGCTAGTCTCCTATACTTACTGTGTAGTCGAGCGCGGGTTCGTGGTGCTTATTGGCACCTCTCGTTCAGCCACGTTGCCGCTGTCCAAGCGTTTCTGCACAAGTAAGCTAGAATACGTCACAAAACTAGAGAATTTGCAGCAACCGCAGCGCATTGTGTAACATGCAGTTGTAAGCAGCATAGAAGTCAATAGATGATTAATCTCAGTGTAAACCCCCTCTCCGAAAAACGAGTACATTTAACTAGGGTTATTTCTTTTATTTAAAGTTTTTGTCGAGAACGAGCAAATTTTTCGACTGCGTTATAAAAGCTTAGGCATACGCAGGTAGTACTTAACCAGCAAAAGGACGTTTAAACAGCGACCCCTTAAATCAGAGCCGTATGCATTGCAGCCCGCAGCTAGTATAACCAAAGAAATGTATTATATGTGTTTGTCAACAGCATCAGCAGAAAAACATGGTGGGCTAACTACCTAGCGCGAATTTCCCTATTTAGAGTTATGCGGACAGTGGTCGTACTCTAGGTGAATTTACTTCGGTACAGTAATGAGTGGTCAATGTAGTGCCAGTGAACAGTACGATATCAGAAGTAACAGCAACAGATGAGGTCGCCCTCATTCCTATTGGCATCGTTGTTACGGATTACAGATATTAATGGCTGACATAGAACGAATAGTATTTAGAACAATTATTCCGTTTGCTTTTGGACCCCTATCGAATCCCATTCAGCCAGCGCGGGTTGCTCTAATAGAACAACCCGTATATAACCCCCATTGAGGCATCGGCCATCACACTTGATCAGCTTTTTGTTGCAATTGTATCGGCCAGTGCATTTCGCGCCCGACTGTCTTTAGTCTAGTGAGTGTCTATGACTCACTTGGTTTCGGGTCAGACTTTCTTCACTTTGCTGATCTCTGCACTTCTTTCCGACTGGCAGTCAACTCCCAGCGACTCTCCCAGCTGCCCGCAGAAACGTATTGTACAAGGGCCATTACAAACAGGCAAAGCCGATGGCAGGACTCTTCAGGCTACCGCCAAACAGTGTTTAAATTTTTGTTTAATCATTAGATTTTGTCTGACAAATATCTGTAGAACGAAAGCTGACCTAAGGCGCAGTTTGAGGCAAGACAGAGAGTGTTTAAAAGACGCTGCAATGGAAGTTTTTCAAGGCAAAGATGAAGCGTCGTGGAATTTAGACCGTCTTATCTAACATAACCGATCAGGTTAGGAAGAACTTATTTTATTTTAGTATTTATGATTTACAAAGATAGAACAGATCTGGATATTTTGTGGAATAGAAATAGAATAAATAAAAGCTAAATAATGGTGAATGTAAGGAAAAACATGGTGCCACGTCAAACATTTTAATTCTTTAGAAGCATTTCTCTCTCACAAATTTAAGTGTTGAGTGCTCCCATTATTAATGACTTCCTTAGGGTCAGGTAAGGTAGTCACTCTAAATATACATGTATATATATATACATATAACTGACCGACTACGGTAATTTGCACGTATGCTTACTAAGAGAACTGTGGATCAAGTGATAGAGAATATCGACGACTGCGTATCGTAGTATTCGGTGGGAATATTAATTGTGATTTGACAAAGAAGGTTTTAGAAATTTTTGTTTTAAAACTTGGTATTCACAGTCATTGTACAGAGCCTGTTTGTTTTAGCTGAACTGAATGTTACGCTGTTAATATTATTCTTTCTCTAGTATCGTAGACAGCGGATACTAATATATTTGACACCACTATCAGCACATTGGCTTATCGCAAACACGCTCAGGTCTTCTCTGTGGCATGGAAGGCCGCAAACCTTGTTCTCATACTTAAGGGCCCCGGCTCCTACCGCCTGATCTGCCTACTCGGCTCCCTGGCTAAAGCATTCGGGTCCATCGTGGAGGCACGCCTCCGGACTTCGCGGAGGGCAGCGACCTGCTGTCCGACGCCCAGTACGGATTCCGCAAGGGCTACTCAACCATCGGCGCCATAAAGCGGATCCAGACGCAGGTTGAACTCCTCCGCGAGTCCCCGCCTAGAAGACGGTACTTGTTCCTCTCGATTTTACCGGACGTCAAGAACGCTTTTAACAGCCTACCGTGGAAAGTCATCCTAGGGACTCTCCACAGGAAAAAGGTTCCCTTTTATCTTCGGAAGCTTTTATCGAATTATCTACATGACAGGACAATCCAGCCCCACGGATCCGTTTTTACCTTGATTGCAGGGATGCCACAGGGATCCATACTTGACCCCCTACTATGGATTATAACCTATGACGACGTGCTGCGGCTGAAGGATCTCCCCCTGGCGTCAACCTCTTTGCCTACGCTGACGACCTCGTCCTAACCGTCCAGGCTCGGACCGCGGACCTGCTGTAGAGCCGTGCGAACGAGGCACTTGCCGACGGCGCCCGCTGGATGCAAGAAGGAGGGCTCGCTCTCGCCCCAGCCAAAAGCGAGGCGATACTGTTGGTGGGCCGAAAAACATGCCCCGACCTTTACCTTCGCCTAGATGGCCAGGAGATCGCACTCGTCAACCACGTAAGGTACCTCGGGGTAACCCTTTACAGGGGTCTCTGCGGTACCGAACACGTGCGGCGAGTGATGGAAAAGGCAATCGGTTGCCCTGTACGGAGCTCCGGCCCGGCCCACCGACACACTAAAATTCGCCGCAAACAGGACTCGCCTGCGTCGGGCCCAGAGGATCGGAGCTCTTAGGGTAATCTCAGCGTACAGGACGGTCAGCGCCGCGGCGGAACGATACCGTAGGATTTAAAAGCACCCAAACGCCGCCGCCTATAGGATAACCCAGGCCTCAAACAAGACGAGGAACGTCAGCGTACAATCGACCTCTGGCAGGAGGAGTGGAAAGGCCTCGAACAGGGTGCTCCAGACGCCGGCCTCCGCACCCTGATCCCAAATATCAGAAGCTGGCTCAGCCGGCCGGGGGAGGGGGGAATTACATTCTACACAACCCATGTCCTCACAGGTCACGGCGACTTCCAGTCGTACCTGTTCAGGATTGGGAAAGTCCCTAGCCCCACGTGCGTCTACTGCGGCGATGGACTCGAGGACACTCCCGAGCACACGGTGCTTAGGTGTCCGTCATGGGCGGAGCAGCCTAACGGAGGCGCAAGCCTAACGGAGTTTTTAAGTAACAACCCAGCTCTTAACCTACACGACCTCACTATGAAAATGACGAAATCAATAACAGGCTGAAACAAAGTGACCCCAACTTTTAAGAACATACTGCAAGAGAAGACAAGGGCCTCCCTTCAAGTCCGCTCGCGCCTCCCCGAGGCTCCCGGGGAACACATCTGCCTGGAGCAATAGACTCGCCCCCCCTGACTGTTTGATGTTATCCGCAAGCAGTTCCCAGTCAGCGTGGGGGACGGGGACAGACTGGTTTTTAGTGGGTTTGAGTCCCACACTACCGGTCCGCACTTGCAGGGAGCTTTCTTGCTGCGGTGCCCGCGTGTGCAACCGCATTTTCCAGTTAATCCTTTTAAAAAAACACGCTCAGGTCGAGTTCAAACTCTGTAACAAATAACTCACGGTCACGTCGTAAATTATGCTCTTGTACCGTTTAATAAACAGCCGCCTGCTGGAACAAGCATTAAACCTGGCTAAGAAGAAAAACGACAATGACGAAATAAAAAGACGAAATTGAAGTCAAGTAGTTCGTACATTCTTCTGGCCGCAAACGTAGAGGTAAAAGCCTACAGACGTAATTGCTTAGATTTAATAGGAAGTGCCAACAAATGAAGCATGTGCCACAGATCACTACTGAAGAATAAAGACACGTCAAGCGAAGTGACGGTACGTACACCAATATTGCACTTATTTGACGAAAACAGTTTTAAGGTGGGTCCCACAGGCGTAACACGCTGCCTATAGCTCGTTCAAACATTAAATGAATTGCTTTCTTCTTAAGCCAACCGGTCTCCTTTCCTTAAGTCAAACACGGTTTTAAACGAGCACCAGGCCGCTCCAACAAGCAAATAGAACAAATAACATTGAGACATCCACAACAGCATGACATTTGTTAAATCGAAAACAGATCACCACTAGCAGTTTGTCAAATAGCAGAGAACAAAGTTATTCACACACATGAAGAGAGATAAGAAGCCATTTTGAAGAAAACCAGCGTTTGAGGCTAATAGCGGCTACTGGGTTCATGGCTGCTGCTCTCGACAAGTGCTATACCCAGTGATAAGCAATAATTACTAAGTGGATAATTTCACAAATCCCCTGACCAAGAAGTGCACGCTGCCAGATCCTCTTGATATTGGTTGTTTAGAATTCAGTTAAAACGAAGTCAAATTAAGCACAATCAGAACAAAAAATTGACAGAACTAGATTCCATTGCACCTTTAGTCTACCTCTAGAAAAACGCACATGAACGTAAATGCAATGTGTCTAATATTAGGAAAGTTATACAATAGATGCCTTAGACAATAAGAAAATATCCGTCGAATGGCGGTTGAGCTTTTTAAGCGACAAGCTCATCAAAACCACATTAACAGCGAAATGACAAAAGCGGTTTTTATTGATTTTCAGAGTACTTCGAGTTCCTTTCCGAAAATTAGCTTATCAGCGCAGTACACTCATGTCTCGGTATAAATAGTGCATAATTTAAATTTTACACGCAATCTTAACCCACAACGTTATAACGATCAAAGAAAGCTCATCAAAACCACATTAACAGCGAAATGACAAAAGCGGTTTTTATTGATTTTCAGAGTACTTCGAGTTCCTTTCCGAAAATTAGCTTATCAGCGCAGTACACTCATGTCTCGGTATAAATAGTGCATAATTTAAATTTTACACGCAATCTTAGACCACAACGTTATAACGATAAAAAAAGGCGCCCCATACGTAACTATCACAAGATCATGTAACCTAAACAGTTGTAGTGGAGGATTCTAGCTTTTTTTTATTCAGTACGTAACTTAACTCGGGGTATGCTTCGTGATCTTAAAGCACCATACATATTTAATGCAAACGACCTAGTCACCCTAGCCCGAGATCACCTGCGGTGAATAGTATGAAAAAAAGATAGTTAGTAAAAAATAAACGAGAGGGCACTCAAGCCCACATGTCATCAACCTAACTTACTTAAGGCTCATGCCGCCAGGCGTTCATTCAATATACATATTAATGGGACGCAGAACAAAATTAAATGTAGGGTTTGCAACAAAAAAACTATACTGGAGGGCCCAGTCCGTTGTCCAAAAAAAAAAAGGATAAAAACTTACCAAAAAATCGCACCGCCATTTACCGAATGGCTTGGTACATATATCACCAATATATGTGTATTAAGGTAAACTATTTAAACATTACGGAATGCGAGCATAGTTTCTATGGAAAACGCGTCATAGAGCGGTACCACTTATTCTTTTTTGTGGAAACTGTTGAAGCCTCCCCAATGTCTCGAGTGTATTACGCAATGCCACCCACACTGTTTTTTGTGTGTTCAAATATTGCAGATATTGCAACTATCTGCAATATTTGAGACTCACTGAGCTGCCGATACGGAAAGCAGCACTCGTAACGAGTCGAGCAAAAACAACCGGGTTGAGTTGGGTCAATTGATTGATATGAGCCGCTTGCTTAAGAACGAGAACAGCTCCTTTTATTTGACGTTCTTATGTTTACCAATTGAACAGTGCCTGCGTCTTCGAGTTTGCTGCACGTTGCGTTCAGTAACGTGCTACTTGAATGCCGTATATTTAGAAATGATCGTCTACAACAACGTAACTCGCACAAGATCAAGGTCGACTCATGGCATCAGACATAATACCGCTGCAAATACACGTCTTCACGCTAAGGCCATGTTTCGTGTTCGATGGAAACGAAAAGGTGTGTAGCTGCGCTATGAGCTTTTGCAGAAAAAAACTTCCAAAGTTTGAGGGGGACTTAAAGCTACGTTGACCACTATTTTTAGCCTAAAAACGAACGGATCTGGAGGAATGTATAACATGCATTTCTTAGGCGTCAACTGAACTTTTTGACTGATTGCTTATATATATATATTATATGTGTGTATATATATATATTATATATATATATATATATATATATATATATATATATTATATATATATATAGCAAAAGAGAGAAATACTTACACTCCCGCCCTTTAACCGCGATTTAATACGCGCGGACCCGAACGGGAGTGCCCACCAGCCCGAATTGACAGGCCGGCAGATCCCCCACCCTCCCCCTATCGAGGTTCGGAATGGGGGTACCACACTACTCCACCGTACCGATTAGACGCATTCACCTCGCGACTCCGCGTTACACCCCAGAATATACATTCCCCCCGAAGGAGGTCCGACCACTCCAGAGCAGGGGTTCCCCGTAAAATACGGGGCCAGAAGGCCCTCTCGACCGGTGGTCTGCGTTCGTGTGGCCACTTCTCACTCATTTTGCCTATTAAGCCAAGGCAGCAGGCGTCCCGGACGGTACCACCGAGTGTCACTCGGGGCGTTAACCGTCCAGCCCGGGGGACTTCTATGCAGCACAAGTCCCCCGTATTGGCAGTAGCCTTAACAGCCCTCGAATGGGCCACGACAGGATGACAATATAAATTCGTTGACACCCAAATCTATCGTATGCCTTGCCCCCCGGTTAGTTGTTAAAACACGGGAGTGTCGGTTTAGGGAGTTTGTACCGTCTGACTAACTTACAAGTGGGCCCGTGAAGGTCCCCGCATCGCGTGGTGGTCACGCCCCAGCGGACCAAGGCCGGTAAGAGAGTCATAGTTACTCCCGCCAATATATATAATATATATATATATATATATATATATATATATATATATATATATATATATATATATATATATATATATATATATATATATATATATATATATATATATATATATATATATATATATTATATATACGATCTCATGTCAAGAACAGCAAAACTAATTATGGTTCAACCTTGTATTACGTTGTGGTCGAAGAGGGAGAGACCGAGCATATATCCAATAAAGATTACAAAATAGATGGAATCACTAAGCCAAGTTTGTACTCGTGAACATTTATGTATACTCTGAATTTGCATACCACACATATATATATATATATATATATATATATATATATATAATTTTTTTTTATTGCAGTCAGCTTATGATTCAGATAGGCGGGAAATGGTCGAGAGGTGCTTTGCAATGCGTTCGCGGTGGTCTGTGCAGTTTTCAGAAGATTATCCACCTCGTAAGTTCCACGGTTCTTAGCTGATAAGCAAAGTTCCGTAGGTCTTGCAAAAGACAAGTTAATGCCGCATTTTTTTGTCATCCTAGTTTAATTTGCAAATGTTTGATTTTTTTACCATGATTTGTAGTGGTGGAAGAAAAATCAACCGGTGCGCAAGGCTGCGTTCGGAATCGTCATGGCTCCGTTCCGTTGGCCAATGCTGGACGTTTTTTTAAGTGAACGCTTATTATGGGCGCCAGTAATTTGGTTATCCAAAAAACAACTCGTCGAATGCCAGCCCTTTGGCATGTTGCCACATGCGTGGCGCACTGTTCTTTTTGCAAACACACCCGGATTTCTATGGTATATTATAATGCTATTACGTCAACTATACCTTGGCGCTCTTTAGCTTACGTTTGAAGAGAAGTTTACGCTTAACTTTCAAGGCGTATCATCGTGCCTCGGAATTTCATGTCTCTGATATTTACAGTGACGATTTTGAGAACGCCTTGCAGCTGCCATCAGTTTTATACAACGCCGACAGGACCAGGTAGCACGCGTCGGCAGACCAGGTTTAGTCAATGGTTTACAATGCCGGCAGACTATGTATAAACAACATCGACAAGTGACTGAAATGCACCGGCGGATGCAAGAAACTCAATCGAGCTTGTCTGAGGTTGGGCCAGAATATGGCATAAATGCAAATATTTTATCTAATTATGCAAACAGTCATCTGTCGGATAAAACACACTAAATTATGAAACGAAGACCTCGCAGGGGTACATTGATTAATTTGGTTCTTATTACCAATCCAGGCATAATAGAAGTGATATCCTTTTTTAAATCCCTAGTAGCCTCGGCCGTAACGCTCGTACTATGGGAGGGATACATTCCTAAACTGTGATAACGTAGATCATATATATATATATATATATATATATATATATATATATAATTATTTTGTTATCAGCTGCGCGTTCTGATCGATAAATTTATTCCCAAACGTGCCGCCCAGTCTAAAATTAGCGCTAGGCCTCATAAGTATATCTATAGAATCACCTATTGAAGAGATGACGCAAGTTCGCTGTACGCGACTTGCGTCATCTTCTACCTGCGTAAGACAGGCAGAAGACTCCGGGCATTGGACGGATCCAATTCCGATTTTAAAGATTCTAAGTAATTTTTAAGATGTGCGAATAAGGACCTATGAAGAAAACAGGATATAATGGCACTACAAATAGGTAATGCGGTTATTACCGATTATATCTTCAAAACAGATTTTTTAAAAATGTATTTTTTTGTATACGTAGCCCAAGCAGATACAGCGCGAACGCTTACTTTCTTCCCATCAACATAATTAATGTGTGTAAATTTATTTGTATTGGATTATAATAGCTTAAAAAAATACTCAACTCCCACATAAGTGCAGTTTTACCTCAAACCTTATACCGCCAATATTTTATAAAAAAGTGGCTTTTGTTATAAAAGAAACACTCATATTAATTTATGCCAGGTTATACGAATATGGTATCGTGCCTGTTTTTTTGCGACTATCTGTATGTGTGCCTTTGCATAAAAAAAAGTTCCAAGACGAATGTTGATAATTAAAGGCCCGTGGCACGATAATCATATTAGCGTGTATATTATTTGAGAAATTATTTGTAAAACATTTTAGCTTTATGCAGCCTGAGGGAATACTTGACGAGCAACAGCATGGCTTTACCATAGGCAAATCCATAGCAACGCAGTAAGTTGAAATGGTCTAAGGTTGGGCCACTTAGAGTAGCAATGAGAAAGTATTTGATTGTATTTACTATAATAACATAATCGATTTAAATGTAAACCAGCACACTATTCCATGGATACCAAATGATCTAAAGAACCCGACGTTCTCCATGCTAGTCGACAACCGTTTTAGTCGGTATGGAATGTGTCCCTCAAGCGTGCCTCAAGGATTATGTTTAGCCCCGTTATTATTTTGTGTATTTATTTTGAATTATGAAAACCTAATCACTGCGCAAATTGTTTTAAAATAGAGAACCATTAACACTATATCTGCTTGGTGCGCCAAACATGATATAATAATTTCGGTCCCCAAATGCGTCGTTGTGTGTCTGAAAGAGAATCACATTTACACACTTGAAGGAGAAGAGATACCCAGAGTAAACAGCATTCGTTACTTACGGTGACGGCAACATCAGAGCTGGATTTTAACATTCACATCACGCAAAATACTCAATATACTAGTCTTATATGTAATATAAGCTTTTGTTGTTTTATTATTAAATGTTCAAAGTTTTATGCTCGCTTTTATAATAGTCTTGTATTTCCTAAATTCATTCATAGCTGTGAAATATGTCGGCAGTGTTTGAAGAAACATATTCATATAAAAAGTTCAGTCCACATTCTTTCGACGTGAGATGTAATTGAGACGTAGCAATTTTCACTCCTGTAGCTCTCTCAGAACGGCACATTTTGAAATGTACGCACGAATTTCACAGTCTAATAGATTTTTCGTCTTTTTGATATCCACAACAACAATCTGCGCACTACTTAAACCATATCGTCCACATACGCTTCTAGATAATAGAGGCCTGCATTGCGCGAATGAGCGTGATAAATTCACGTACGTTTGCCAAAGTGGAAGAAGCACTATCGACATCCTGTTTCATAACCTTCAACATCCGACGGAATTTCAGGGATGCGAGGTCCTTAATATTCCAGCACGGAAGCACCTGCCGGTGCTAGCGTTTCTGTGTCTGCCTGGCCAGGGGCGCGCCCCGCGGCGGCAGCCGACAACGTACTTGTCTAGGCAGCTAAATTTGCGTGTATTAACGCACAAATTACGGCTCCTGAGATCAACTTCTGACATTGAACAAAGCAACCACGCTTTGGAGGCCACTGTCAAAGCGGCTGTAGTCAAGAAGAAGTACAGAAAAAGACGGGCGCGGCCCTGGTTTACACAGGCCTGCTACCTAAAACGTCGGGAAGTGTTGGGGCTCCTGCGCCGAGCACGGGCTCTGCACCCCGACCCCCAGATAGTTGCTGATCGTAGGGCGCTTTATGGCCGACATAGAGCAACCTACTGGAAACTGCTCGCGGAGAATAAGCGCCGGTATGATGAGGAGGAGGAGTTTCGCATGCTTCAGAGAGCAGAGCGCGAACCCCATGTCTACATTGTTCGCCGGCTGAGCAAAGGCATGCACAGCATGACAAAGGAGCAGTTGCGGCAGCACTTTAGTGCGCTTCTGCTCGATGCAAACGCCCCCGCGCCTAACCCAGTTATTGAGCGACCGCTCACTCTGGAGCAGCACTGCATGAATTCGCCGTTTACGGTGGAAGAAGTGGTGCAGATCTTGCGCGGGTTGCCCAAGAGGAAGAGTAGTGGTCCTGATGGGATCTATTACGAACACTGGGCTGAGTCGTCCGATGTTTTAGCAGGGGAGCTGTGTAATCTGTTTAATCAGATACTCAGCGGGGGACACATACCCCAGGTTTGGCACGAGGCCAGGCTTACTCTGCTATTCAAGGGCAAATACGGTGACAACGTGGACGATCCTAATCTCTACCGGGGTATCGCGTCGCAACGCACTCTTAAGAGAATCTTCGCCAAGTTGATTATCTCGAGGGTGTTTCCAACTGTGGAGAAGACCCTACCTCCGGAGCAATTCGGATTCAGGAAGGGTCGAGGTACACAGGACGCGATCCACGTACTCCAGTCGGAAGTTGAGCGGGTGTTGGCTGTGCCCGGGGGCCACTTGTACGTCGTCTTTATTGATTGTGTCAAGGCCTTCGACAAAGCTCCCCGTCACTTACTAGTCGATTCATTTCGACATGCTGGGGTGGGTGGTTCTTTTCTACGAGTGCTCTCCAGCTTCTTTGCTGAAGACCGCCTTGAAGTAAACATAAGGGGCGAAGACACCTTGCAGCTGAGGCAAAACGTAGGGACCCCTCAAGGGGACCCTCTCAGTTGCCTAGCCTTCTCTTTGCTCATTGCAGACCTAGCCCACCACGTGCGGAAGGAGTTTAGAAACGCCGTCGTCGTTATGTACGCGGATGACATAGTAGTGGCCCACCGGGACCGCGGTGCCATTCGTCGTATTGTCGGCGACGTAGAAGGTAACCTTCACCGTAGGGGCCTACAAATAAATTCGCGGAAGACGAAAGCCATTAAGTTTCGCCGTGGGGGTCGATTGGCTGCAGCAGACGTAATACCCTGCTGTGGCCAACCGCTGGAGTTTGTCAACTCCTTCCCGTATTTGGGTCTGAGACTGCACTATACGGGAACGACCTTTACCAAGCACATCGGCGACATGTGTCGGGCGGCTATTGCCTCTATTCACACAGAGGTGAGAGGTCTTCGACGACTGTCTCTGAGTGCTGCATTGCGTCTTTTTGAGCTTAAGATTGTGCCAATGTTGAGCTACAGCCTTGGCAGGGTGTGGGGCCATCTTTCCGCCGCAAATTTTGCGCAGCTAGAAAGATGCTTCACAATATATATAAAGCGCGTTCTTTGCTTGCCACGGACGGCAAGGAATCGCTTTGTGTACCTGCTAGCGGGTTGCGGACCGGCAGTGGAAATAATCAGAGTCAGGCTTAAATCACCTATTACAATGCCACTTCAACAATTTTTGTTGGAGTGGCAGGGAAAAGTGACCGAGGCCTCGGCTGAGGTAGCGCAGTTAGATGTGTATCTCACCAGGGAGCTTTGGGAGGGAATGGCATGCACTAGCCGGCACGTGTACACAAGGTACATTGTACATGGCTATCATCACTTGGTGTGTTCAACTCAAGGATTTCACCAAGTTGGCGATCAATGTCGTTGCCGGTTCTGCTCGCAGGTATGCGCTAAATACCACGCAGCGAGCTGCCAGTCGCATCGGCGGTCTTTGCACTTTCTTGCCCGGTGGGACGGTCGCTAAAGTGTTAAAAATTGTATATAATGATGATTGTATTGTATTTATGTACCATCTTGAAATGCAAAATTATTGCGAAATAAACAATATGTATATAAACCATATCGTCAAAAACATGTGCACGATCTGGCCGATTCAACAATATGTGGCTTCGTGGCTCATGGCGAGATGTTGAAGTCGTGATATAATATTATAAACTGTACTATTGAATTAATCACGAATTCTATTATATGTTAGATTGTCCTCCAAGACTTGTACGTTAAACATAGTATTCATTGAAGACAGGATTTTTTAAAATAACCATGTGTACATTTATCTACCTATTATAAGCAATAAATGAGCATTTGCATTGAAAGTGTAGCGAAGTGACTTCTCAAGATACAAATGTTTTACATAACATAACATCACTTTTATTTCACATAAAAGGGTTGGTATCATTTTTTTACGTTAATTATGTATTATATTTTAGTGGTGTTGATTAGACATAGAAAAAAATTTACAAATTTCTTCTTCTTAACTTGTATTTAACTTATGTGACTTTTTCCCTTCGGCCCCAAGCCGATTTCCTGCTTCAGAGCGGCTGATCACGATAACTGACTCCTTTGGCGCTCCCGGTGACGATGGCGTTCGGGATACCGAACGCGTGGTCGCCGGAGACATGTTTAGAAGCCTGCTGAGTCTATGCATAGGTATTTAAATATATAGAATACAGCACATTGCAAACGTTAATACAACACTATCTGCCGGGGTCAATAAGCTTGATAGAAACTACTCGCACTTGACTAGGTTTAGCGCTAAGCCGCGTGTAAAAATAACTTTTCAACTGCTTTGTAAAACTATTTTAGAGTCGCCTGAGGGAGTGGGCAGGCCTTCCAAGCCTGAGGGGGCTAGATATGAGTTCGGGTTTACTAGGCTTGTGAGTCACACAAGGCGCCATTTGCTATCAGCAACGCATGCGCGACCTGTTTTTCCGAAACCTCCCATATAAAAAAGTTTGCCTAATATCGAAAAGACAGTCCTAAGTATTAGAATAGTGTGGGTAAGGGATTGAGAAAAGTCTTCGAATTTGGCTAAATTACTTGTTTTTTAGGCAAAGGAGCGGTTGGCCTGAAAAATCCTTCTGCTGGGTTTTGAAATGAACGAGATAACGTCGTCGTTGAACAGCAGATTTGAGGTGTCGTTGAATATTAGCTTTATTTGGCCAAATAATTTGGGTATCGACCCCGCGTATTTTAGTCACCGTGATATTTCTCCTGGGTCTATTGGACTCGTTGCACAAGTCTAGTTTGACGACCTATGTGACCTGGTAACGTTAAGCCACAATGAGTTGTGTGACGTGGTTGTTGCTTTCAGTCTGCTTAGTTTAGCAAATTTAAATTTGTTGAGGCCTTGTTCCTCTTATGCGTCATATTTTTGACCCGGGCGGTGTTTTCTGTTTCGTGTAAGGTCTTCTAAACCCCCCCTCCTTACTTGTGTTCGGTCCGGCAAGAGCCAGACCTACCACTAGGTAATATCCTCCGAATTAGAAAACATCAAACAAAAAGTGTAATCCAATACATTTAGACAGACTAGTTGAACAAATTAATCGCGCCAGTAGGCTGCTTTTATGCTGTTTAGGCTGTGTTCGCCCGCCCTTGGCTAGTTCATTTCTGTCTCTCTTCAATCTTACGTACTGCACGTTATGCACTCTCGCACGAAGCGCCAGTTTTTTTCTGTCCGGCCCGAGCATAAGCCATGAAAAACTTACATTATATTGTTCATTCTTTATGCAAGAAGTGCGTATTGGCAGGCAATACTGCAGCAGTATGCGCTGTCATATTCATCTGGTTTCGCATAGCAGACAATTTGGGCAGGACTTTTACCGATTCGCTTGCACTTGCAATACTGGACGTAGCCATGACCGGTCAGGGTCTGTCCTGCCGAGTTGGTTGGAGTCTGCTTCGTGCTTCGCTCCGTGCTTTCCTTAGAGTCAATGCTTAATATCTGTTATTAGCATGTCTGTCCATCCTTCTTCAGCTGACGAGGCGCTGATTTAGGCCGTTCTCGTGTTCATTCCCAGCTGCTGGGCTCGCCGTGCTGTCCCGTCTCGGGGCTTCTGCCACGTGAAAGTATGGCGTCGGATGGCACTGTCGGATGTCACGACTCTGGTGAGGACCGTGATTGACATCGTTTCGTGTACGCTGAGTATGAGACTCTAACCGCCAATTGTCCCTGCCGTTTTCTCTGAGCCTGAATTATCCATAATGGCGCTTCGGCTTTAAGCTGCCGCTCTTATAAACGCGCTTTTCCAGCGGCTTCCTTAGTTGGGCCAGTGTGAACGTTCGTGTCTTGATGCCTGGCCATCAGTGCTTTGAGCAATAATTGCCCTGTTGTGAATCTGATAATTAACTCTGCCGTCCACCGGTTGGTCCATTGTCGTGTCCGGGTTGCTTCGCTAACTAGCGGTGGTTAGTGCGTCGTTGCCGTGCAGCCACGCGCTTATAGATGTAAACCTGACGACGCAATACTCAGTGTGCACTTGTTGCATTTATCTACATTTGTCCTCCAAAATGTGCCCAAGATAGCTGCTACGATAACAGCAATCAGTTAAGATATCAAAATGTATATGGAGTTTATATCAAAATGTATATATTTATTTTTTCTGGAGGAAGCGGATTTGGCGCTGAGATAGCCGTCTGAATGTCTCAGTACGACAGTGTTTCCTATACTTGTGTTTTGACTATACTTCCAGGGACTGTACTGCAGCGTACTGTAAAAAACCTCCGCAGGGCTTCCAGAGCATATGATCTGGCGTCTAAATGCTCGCTAGCGAAGATTATCCTAAGCAATAAAAGCAGCACGTTTAACTCTTATACCGAAACCCGGTGGAAACCGTGAGGAGGTCCCTCGGCATACCGCGCTCTACGTATGCTCTCCTCCCTATTCAAAGCAGTTGCACACAATATAAACAGACGACTAGTGCCAGAAAACCAGCACAGTTTCTAAGCCCACATTTTACAGATTTAAGGTAGCTCGTCCCCAGACAATCAGGTAACACCGCTTGAGCGGCTCAGCCTCGTTGAGCATCGTTACGTGTTAAAGTCTTCATACCTTACGGCTGTTAATATTCATAAAACCGATCTGTTCAATCGCCAATATTTATCAATATTTAAGCAGCATTCATGAAATAGATCTGACTATATTAGGCTTAACCAAGGTTGCTAGGTTAGGTTGGTAAAACTGTGAAAGTTCATTTATACCTCCCGTAGACCAGTGTTAGAGTTCGTAGACTGCCCACAACATGTCTGCGAAGACGAGACTTCTTGAGGACATTCGCGATTCTCCATTTTGTATAACTGACTCTACAGGTTAGGTAACTTTCAATACAGCGCGATGTCATTACAAAACCGAGAAGCGAACATTGCCACACGACTGCAAATGTGTTACTCGCTATAGTGTTACAGCTCTTTACAAAGATGTGTACAAAAACCAATTCGAGTCGAGAGAGAGAGAGAGTAAATTAAACGTTTATCTAAATCTATTGATAGTATCTATTGACTGTGCCGGCGCTTTATAAGTCAAGCAACAGATTACCGCCTTAGGCTGTTAAAGTTCTTTATATTTTCATCACGCAAAGCACAGAAATGGAACCGCCGTGTAGTTGCCCCCTGCAAACATCCAAAGTTTCTTTGAATGCTTGACAGGGCTTAAACTCGCCTGCGGCGCTGTGATATTTTACAGTTCCCAGAATGGAAATTGGAGGTTTGCCTTACAAACGTAGCAGATTTATGACTGACTGGGTCAGAGGCATCTGCTTGACGATGTAGCCTTTTTAAATTAATATCTTTTATATCGTATCATAGAGTCAGGCCAAGCGTTTCGGGCACACACAGCTTCTGGTTATCATCACTAGCGGTAATCCTTCTTCTGGGTGCAGTTACCGCTACTTATATTGATTGTTGCATTTAATTTGTTCATTTCCAGTAGGCTGATTTGCAGTTAACTTTTGACGAAAATCTCATTTGGTTTTGCTAAGCATGCTGCTGTGCACAACGAGCGCCTTTAAATCGAGCCACAAATGGGCCCGTTAAGTTGAGCCCAGAATGACTGCATTCCGTAAACACGTGGCTTTTTAGCTACATGCTTGCCACTCGCGTAGCATAATGGCGAAACACGTCGACGCGCGTTGTCGGCCATGGGTGGAGATCTGCAACTTACAAAAGCTATCCGTATTTAGGGTTCGGGGCGTACGCGCCTTTACACACGCGTTCTCCTGGTGTTTCTCCTGGTTAGGTACTAGCTGCGGCGCGCACTCTCGGTCCCCAAGGAGCTACTAAAGATCAAACGAGGGTCAAGACTATACGTTGCAAATGCCGACTAGAGGTTTGGTTTCACAGCCTTCACACGTGGGACTGTTGGCTGCGAGCCATCGTACGAACCATCCAGACAGACTCGATTCGCGCAAATATGTTTAAGGCACACGAGAGGGCCGCTTGCAAAATGCAGCTGTTGTTTTACAGTGTGCTGCCAAATGAGGATTCGCCTGACCAACAGAGGCAACATTATCGATGTCAAGCCTTGCCTAAAACACAAATGAGGCACATTGTGCACTTTCACGTGCAATCGTATAGTTGCAAGCGTATTAACGCAACCTGTACTAACTAAGTCTGTGTCGACACCTAACGGGCATTCGTCTATTGGCATGCACTTGAAACGTTTTATATGCTCTCACATAAATATGATTTAGGGACAGTTGCATTTACTGTGCCTTACCCACAGAGAATGTGGAATAAATGTTGCTCTCTATCCTGCTCCATTTCTATCTGTAATATATTCTATTATGACGATCCATAAACGTCAATTTTATTGCCGTTTGGACGGTAATCTCGGTAAAAGCTCAGCACACGGACGGCCCTGGAGATCGTATTAAGTTTTCGACACGTATGTTCATTCAGGTTTGATCAATATGTGTACCTACGAATATAGGGGCTAAATATCTCATATTACCGTTCCTACTACACTTCCGGACCAAAAAGTAGCAGCACCATATTAACAATGACTACACACTTACATAGACGATTAAATTCGTTTTAAACCCCACGACCAGAATGTGGGTAGCAATACGTCCCATTCTCAATCCCCAACAAGCAGTGAAGGGCTGGAGAGACGCTCGGATATGTGATACAGCCTTAGTCACTTTCGTCCTACTCGCAGGTGTCTCATATCAAACGCATACCACCAAGAGAGTGTCACCGAGGTCGCTGCGGTGTTTGCTTGAGTTTAGCTACTGTCAACACTCCGGTAGCTCGTCAACTGGCTACGAACCTACCAACCCGCCGCTCTCAGAGTCTACCATCGGTAACTCTAAACTCGCCGGCCGGCAGCCTCCGCCGGAGAGCGGGGCCGGGCAGGACTCAATGTACTACTACTATTACTACTACTAAACAACTAATCTAGACAACTAATATTTTTTACTGAATGTTCCGTGGGATCGCCAACTTACTGCTTTCTAGTTTGCCACTAGTCAACAGCTCCGTAGTGCTCTCCGAATAATAAGTTGCTGATAATACGCGCGCTATGAGGCGAAAGCTGCATAAGATGATGTCAAACCCTACGGGGCTCCCCACTATATCCCCATAGATAACAGAGATTTCCGACAAGCACGATGCCGTTTAGCGCGAGATCCAAAACATTCTATTCCTGAATGAGACCGACGAGATATAACGGGAAACAGTGTAAAGAAGGCGAACAGGGGAGCGAAAAGCGTAACCTTGCATAGTAGAGCGTTTCAGTTACGATGGCAGTTTAATCATGGTTTGGAGTACAATATCCCTGATGATTCCATGCCAGAAAAAGGCTTACGGTACTCAACGTTACGTTGATGAGGTTCTAACACCCCACGTTGTACCTTTTGAAGGGCTTTTGAATGGAAATAACGTCATCATCATAATGCACGATGCTAGATGCTAAAGCGCACACCGCTGCACGTACTTGGGGGCACTTTAAAACAGCTTGAATTCGCCTAATGAAGTGGCCGGCATAGCTTTTCCAACCGATCGAACATATGTGGGAGTTGCTCGGCAATGACGTAGAGTCCGAAATCTCGCTCTGGCACTATATCCAGACCTCATGGATGCTATGCGCGAGCAAACGGATAGGTAATATACCGCAATTCATTGATAAGTTTATTCGATCATTGTCAAATCGCATGGCGGTTCTCTTTGGACTAAGCAGGGCAATTTAATACACCCTATTAAATTGCATCAATTTTGCATTTAACAAAGCAGGTCAACTACGCATTCGCCTTAGAATGAAAATTGTTCTCGTTGTGATCTAGCTATGCCTCGACGTTGACAAATACATGAAAACATGGAAATCACGATTTAGAACGTGGCATGGTAATGGGGTTTTAAAACTGATTTAAACTTTCGAATGAAGTAAACATTAATAACACACGTATATATATATATATATATATATATATTGACTTAAACCAAACAGCATTGGATGTCTAATTGCGAACCATAACGAAAACTTTGCTCCACTGCATGATCTCTGGTTATATGCTCGCCACTGGTGAACCACGTAGGCCGGGTTTCACGTTTTACAGCAGCCATAAAGACGCCCCTAGAAAATATGTTGTAATAAGGTTGTTTCTTTGTCGAGAATATGCTCCATCTTTTGTGGGGGTGGAACTTGTTGTAAGGCATACTTTTAATGCACCAAGGGCCAGCCGTCGATATCTAGGGTTCTTCAGAAAAAAATGGCAACAAGGAAGTCAGAACCATATATATATATATATACATAGGCTCCAACTAGCGCCGTCACGGTGTGTCCCCTTCGCCTATGCAGCCTCCTAAAACGCATAGAGTCTGCTTGAACTCTGTCAATTTCATAAGTAATGATAAAACTCTGTTTTCAGCCTGTTCATAAAAAAATACATATGCTGGAAAGCTTTTGACGACATCGCATACCGTGCTAGCAGTCAAATAAGTGTCGAAGCAACATCAGTTTTGCGTGATTAATTACATCTCGCATCTCGCGTGTTTAAAAATTTGTACGGTTGGACCACACATTGTTAGCCCGACACGATTAAGCTCTTCAGATAGGTGCTGGGCTATGTGCAATGATTGGCGACCGCGAATTGAAGCGTGGGTGCAAAGCGGAAAACCTTTTCTCTTTTCCTGGTGGAGCCTTTCGCTCTTAAACGTTTCTCTACCGCGCTGCACAGACAACAAATTATCGGGTTCTATCTAAGTCTGGGTGTACAGTAGTATGTAGCATTGCAAAATTTCAGTGTCATTCGCAGCATTCGAGTTTGCTACAGTTAACCAGTGCCAGCTTACCACCAGTGGATCACCTGCGGAGAACTCATTGCATGCTGCATCTGGTAAGCCCCTTCATATTAGCCCTTATTTCACTGTGCTAAGCCGATACGCTAAGCCCTTGTACGCGGACGACGACGAATGATCAGGTTAAGCTTTTGTTTTCACTACAACGAGAAACGTAGTGGAGAGAAAAATGTCAGGCCGCTGGCGTTTTTTCTCGAAAAAAATAAATAAACGCGCCTCTATTTTGATTTCCGCACATTATTTTTAATTTTGTTATTAAATTGTCTTTTAAAAAAAATTGTTATTTAATTAAATAAATTGCGTGTCTATATGTTAGCACTATGTTAGCACTTTGGAGTGGACAATTGTCTCCGCGCAAACGTGTGATTACGGGTTCTCTAACCCAGGGTTAGCCCAGTTCAACAATGTGCTCCGAACAGACGCTGCATTTCCTCGTTGAATGTCAAACGACAGCCTCTGACGCAAGAATTCGGATGTTCTCGAGTCTCCTGTCGAAAGATTAAGACTTCTACTGACGCGCTGACTCAGCTTGAGCGTAACGGAGCCTGCAGCTCCCATAGTCTCGAACGCCAACGGACAAAATTTGTGCGGATAATCAACGCTGGAGTATTTTCATCATTTGTTAGCCTCAGCTAACCTGGAGGCATAACCTGCTCGGTTCGCATCTGGACCGACCATCGAAGGGGCTAATGAGTCGGTTACAGTTGCGTCCCAAACAAGCATGCGGCCACGCTCAAAGAGCGTCAAAGTCAGACCGTCAGGTCTTTTTCCATCGTCCCTCGAAAGACCCGGGGGCTCCAGAACACACGGGAACACACGGCCGATCTAAGTGCGCGACTAAAAGTATCATTTAAAGCGAAGTGACGTGCTCGTCGGCCCGCACTCAACGCGCATGACAGGCCATGATGGGCCGACGCGTCCACAAAATCACCACAACGACATCGGTGGGGCACGACTAGGCCAACACTAAGCCGCAGTCCTGCGCTAATGCGTGTCGTCTCATCGTCTAACAGAGTCCCAATTTGCGGACAGAGTAGACCCTGTAACCAAGTCCCAGCCCCTTGATGACTATCAGCTCGAATACTGGCTCTATCAGTAACAGAAGGAACTTTATTAATCAGGCTTGCTACTCGCTTTTCTTGTAGGGGGGCTGTCCAACTGCCCGGTTATCCCTGGAGGAGAGTCAAATAACAACGACAATTCGTCGGTCAGCCTTTGAAGTTCAACGTTATATGCATCCCACTTATCACTGTCCAATAATGGTTTAACCTTGTCCGCCGCCTTGGTCAATGACGACACGATTGCGGGTCCTGCCATCGTGTCGTTTGATATCTGCCATCATAACCGCGTCCGGCACTAGACCGCCTAAACAAGCCGGGGAACCTGTTTCTTTGCCGCATCGGTCAGCTTAAGATTTAGTATTATCTTTAAAATGTCTAAACTAAGTCCATTAAATGACTGTAAGAGCTCTAGTGATAAAAACAGGTTGCAACCTCTAAGCAGGTGTGTTAACCTCGTGGCGGAAAAAACAAGATCTAACAAGAAATAGAGTGCAGTGAGCCCCCAATTGGGGTAGTCTGGCTGTGGCGAAGTCAAGTGTGTCTCTCTTATTATTATTATTATTATTATTATTATTATTATTATTATTATTTAATCAATATTTCGGTGTTTCCCTACAATTGTGGGATCTGAACTTGTGCCCGCCTAGGCTCACCCCCGCTCCTCAATCCATGGAGCCAATGACAGCGGCGGCGTTTCCCTACACACTGCGAGCGAGAGTTGCTCGCTCGCAGTGTGTAGGGGTAATTGCTGACGTAGAAACTCACCCTCGCGCTGGTCACCCGTGTTAGCACTTATTTTGATACCTAGGCCTTTGAGGAAGATACTTGTGTTATTATTATTATTGAGGAAGATATTATTAGTATTATTATTATTATTATTATTATTATTATTATTATTATTACTATTATTATTATTTAATATGTCTTAGATCAATACAGTTGTGAGGTGTGAATGTGTATCCTCATTATTTTATAGTTCCTTTCTTGCTGTCGTCAGCCCATTGCACCTAATATCGACGCGGCGTTTCCTCTGCAAACTGCCAATGAAAGCAGCTGCCTCAGAAAGTCGCCTTCGCGTGCATCTCCGGTGTTTGCTTGTATTCGATCACTTAAGTCTTTAATAAATGTCCTTGTTCTTCTGCTGACTGGGCCTGTTGTCTCCATTGCAATCGGCACGAAATTATATCTAGACTCTAACTCTGTGTATTTACGCCACTTTTCTTTCTCTGCGTGTTCGGCCACCCATCCCGCCTCGGTAGCGCTGTGGCACAAATAAGACGGTGCGGCTGTGCAAGAGACTGTCGCATCCCAAACCAGGCATTTGCCTTTTTTCTACGGCGGAATAGTGACACCGTCGGGCCTTTCATCGTCATGAAATCCAAGTCTGGGTTCCAGCATGCTAGGTATTCCCGCTCTCCGGAAAGCTCTTTGAATCACTGCATTTATTTCTGTGTGCCTGGGGGCCCGACCTTGGCTCTTGATGCAGCTCAACGGGTGGAGGCCATTCTTCTCTACTGGTTTTCCACAGGCCTTGCAAATGTGTGGTTCGCATATCGACCCGCCGATTCTAAGAGCCGACACCATGCGGAATGAGACGTTGTCCAGCATGGTGCCGAGCTGTGGCGACGGGAGAGCCCTAAGGAATCCACCACTGAAGGTGTCTCGTGCGGCCAAGAAGACTGCCTTCTCTGTAGAAGACTCAAGGCTTTCGGTGATCTCACGGGCTATAACTTTACATCTGTAGTTATCAAGCACTCTCTGCGTTACACGTTTCTCCCAAGGACCTGGATCCAACTTCAGCTTGACAAGCGACTCTGCCTCCTGCTTAGTTATGTGCAGCCAGTGGTGAGCACTCGGGTCAACTAGCGCCTCTGTCAGCGGGCTGAATTCTAGCACAGACGCTGCGTAACATATGGGTGCCAATTCTACTGCTGATCGAACACCCAGTCCTCCTTCTCTTATGGGGAGTCTTGCTCTTCGCCACGTATCGTCCGTGAAATCGATGTTAAGGACTTCACTCAGTATGTCTCTCGTAGAGTCGTCATACGCTTATTATTATTATTATTATTATTATTATTATTATTATTATTATTATTATTATTATTAATTTCGACGCAACGAGCACATGATCTTTGTTCTAGCTACTGGGCAACCTCCGGATTACAGAGGCTGTATGCTTTCGAGTGTATTTGCAGGAACTTATGGATAAATTAATGCTTTTCATTTATTCTATTACAAACGACAAATTACGCATCTCCCCCTAGGTATGTGTGTCACTATCTAATTGCACCAGTCGAGAAAGAAACGTACACACATTACCTAGCCAGCACAATGTCTAACCAAATACAAGTTTCCGTTAAGCCTGGTAACAGTTGAACCTGGTGATCGCAGGGCCTCTTTCCGACCATGACCTCATGCCAAAACCCCATATATTGGTACGTTTTACGTAGCCACGACTAGTTAAGTGCAAATGAACTGATTGATCTACGTCATGCGCTTATCCTTACGTGTGCGATCTTGTCGACTATTGGATGTGTATTTTAATTTACGAAAGAATTTTGTGGCAATCATAAGACATTTACTTATCTGTATTCGTTAAATTGGCTTCGTAGGTGATGAGCTTCAGTAGACTATTGGGAATAGAGCCGCATCCCCAAAGAGTGTGTAGTTTGGGTAGTACAGATAATTTGAAATAGTTCAAATCGATACGACGAACCTTCCCGCGAAGAACGTCTAAAAATGGCAATGGATGACAAACATGTGGCTCGCGTAAAAGCTGCGATTGATGAAAACTCGAGCATAATATGTGCATCACTAAAGATAATATTTAAGAAGGGCCGATCTTCGAGCGTATTTGAGATTTGTCATAGTAGTGATGCGGCGTCATCACTTTCAGGAACCTCCACCCTCAAAAGTAAAGCGCCAACAATTGGCTCGTAAGGCGGCGATCGCCATCTTCTCTAAGACTTAAGTCGTCGCCATGGTCGTATTGATAAATAAAAAAAACAACTGAGAGGAAGACGTTTTGGCTGATGCGATTCGGTGATTGAAGCCATCGGAGCGCGTTTCGGAAGTGTGCTTCACCATGAATGGATTCGCCGCCTTAAACATTAAATATAAATTCATGGATATAGGTCTAAATCTGAATAATGATTATACTAAAATAAATACTTTACAAAACTATTACCTGTATTCTATCATTAAGTTCAGTTTACAGGATATATATATATATATATATATATATATATATATATATATACATATATGCATATGAACATACAATAATCGACATCGTCTCCTTAGCGTTCTGCAAAAAATCTATTCGTCTTAAACAGTCTAACTTTCGTCAAATAATTGGAACCAAAAATTTAAATTAAGTAGAATGGCGCAAATATATATATATATATATATATATATATATATATATATACAATCAAAGCAAGACCAAATGATAAACGTAGAAACTACAGTTGTACGAACGAGAAGTCCAGAGTAGTTCCCTTGGGAACCGATATACACAGACTTCATGAGAAAATCCTAACGGAAAGGAAACGGATCGTTTTTTCGGCGCAATCCTTGCAATATCGATGCCAGAAACGAAACGTGTGGAGAGAAGAAATGCCACTCTGGTGTGTGCACGGATGTATGTGATGATAGCGGCAACGAGGGAAACTTTACAGACTCTTGTCACCGCCTTAAGAACCACACTACACTCTCGACCGATTCAGCCTTCAGTGGTCGAGGCCGTCCTCGTCTGAGCTGGTTGTTTACCAAGCTACTCCGAGCGTGTCAGTTTAAGGCCGCTGGATAACAGTCGGAGTTCAACGATAGTTCCATTGGGCTCTTGAACACATTCTCCTAGGCACATATCCAAGGCAGGCGCAATCTATCTACTTCCAGTAGATCAGTGAAGCATGTTGCCCTATATATATATATATATCTATATATATATATATATATATATATATATATATATATATATATATATATATATATATATATATATCTATATATATATATACAGTTTATCTCATCTGTACTAAAAATAACGTTTAGACGTTGATGCGCTACAACGTCTAAAAGCATGGTCTTTGGTTAAACTGGACTACCCTCGTTGGAGTTGAAACAGGATTGTGGAAAGCGCATCAAAAGTTTATTCTGACGGAAATTCATGCAGACACTCTAGCGTGCGAGCCAAACGGGGGGAGAGTTGTCCTCTCGCCGATCGCGTCCCGCCGTAGGCCTGGGGAGACAAAGTAACTCTCTAAAGCTGTCTACGCCGCCTAACGACGTTCTCATTCGACAGAACCCCAGCAATAAAAGTGTGCAATCCATAAAAACAAAAGCGAAGCAAACTTCGAGAAGCATGAAATCTCTGTCTGTAATTTCGATGGCCCAGGCGACAGGCAGACGAAGGTCGCGATGCCGAGCTTGCCGACAGTCTTTCTTGTGTGGCGCTGCGGTGAGAGAACCGAAGCACAGCGGAATGCTGTGTTTTCAATCAACCAATCAATCGAGCCAATCAACGTAACGCAGCAAAAAATGACCACCCCCACCGTCCGCTTAGCGGCCCCAACGAAGTCGTGCTGCGAGTCGCCGCCGTGTCGTAATTCCGCGCGAGCGCAAATTGGGCAAACTCCAAACACAAAATGGTCGTCCATGGCGTAAGTAAGTCCATGGTGCACACCGTGGACGCTTCGAACTGATCCAGTTGACAGCCCCTACTGCTGCTGCTGCTGCTGTTGCTTCGTTTGACAGCTATTCATTTGTGCGGCTTGCCTCGTACACGCCTTGTCGCGCGTTCCTAATAGAGTTTACGACATTCCGTAGTTAGACGTACGAAAGCGGCGGCTGCGGCGGCTGCGGCGGCGGCGACGGGGGACGAAGTTCTGCTTGCTCTTGCTCGAAGACGCGCGTTTGCCCTATAAACGCCCCCTTGCCGCCCACGGGCAACAGATGCGCGGTGGCGTCTGTCGCAGCGCCCCGTATGTCTCAGTATGGCCGAAGGTTTCCTGCGCGGTGGGCCGGTGGAGAATGGGGGACAGGCCTTCGCTAGAGACAGGATACAACAAAATCCTCATCGTTGTTTGTGTGTGCATATGTGGCGTCGTCGTTGCACTACGAGTGTAGTAGGCCGTGTTGCCGTGTATCATAGGCTTGGCCGCTGCACTGGAGGGTAGCGTTACAGTAGTTGCACTGTAAGCACAGTTGTTGTTACTGTTGTAGTCTCGGTCATTGACTATTGGCCAAAATAAACCGAACTGATTCACCTACCAACACAGGGGAGATGTCATTCGCAATCCTGTGGAGATTTCTTTGACCAACAGACATCTCGTCGACATGCCGTCGGCGGCGGCGGCGTCATCGTACGTACGTTAGATGGGTGCATATCGGCAACTGCCTATACGGGCACTTACTCTCTTTTGCCAGCGGGCTGACGTTAATTGCTGCTTGCATTAACGCTACTCATTTGCTGCTTCTCAGCCACCGTATGTATGATGTCTCCCCTCCTCCTTCCTCCCTACCACTCTCGAAGCGTACGCAATAAGGCAAGGAGTCGTACTCTGCTATGACCCCAGAAAGCTCATTAGGCGACGCTAGCCACGGTAGTTTCATTGCCTAAGATGAACAATTGTTCTATTGTCGCGTGACGACTCGGCGCAAACTTCAAACTTAAACGACCGTTAATTTCCAACCAGTCGTTCCTCCTTTCGGCCCCATGTTCTGCCAACGTAGACGGTTTCGAATTATGCTTGTGGTTGACAATCTGCAGGCTGAACTGTCAAATCTGCACATGAAGATGAGGAGGAAGAAAGAGAAGAAAAGGCAAACGAGCAGAAAGGGAAAGAAGAAGAAAAAGAAGAGTAATAAGGAGAAGAAAAGGAAAACATATGTAGTTCATAGAGAGACGGGCGTGTCCTTGCAACCGCGACGGGCATCTGCCATTTTATGCCAGCCTCCTTGTAGTATGTGATATATGGAAAACAAAGCACAAAAGTGGCTTCGACCATGACGCTTTTTTCCCGTAGTGTGTGCTTTCTACGACGATGCAGGGACGGTTTAGGGCCGCACTGCAAGACTGAGTCAACATTGACTGCGCTGCTGCTGCTGTTGCCGAATACGGCGCCATTGGCTCTAAGCGATCGCATAACGGCTTTGCGAATAATGAACGCGTAACACAGCAGCTTTTTGCATAGAGATGTTTGTTGCTCCCAAATCTGACCGTATCATGCATAGCGGACCAGGTAATTAATTTTCCACGTCACTTAAATAAAAAAAAGGATTTTATAACGGAAAAGAAGAACCATAATACTACAGGATGGAATGGCAGAAATAGCCGGTGACTCTGCAGTACGGTGTCGCGGGCTCGATCCCGGCGGGACTTATACCATTTGAATGAAGCGATCATTCTCCTTAAGGTTTGCCCATGAATGAATTAATGTTACTATGGATGAATAAAATACAACCGAAACAAGGATCTTCACATATATTTCGTATAGTATTATATAAAGCCAGGACAATGACTAGTTGTAAGCATGTGCCATGCCGTTGTCTGTAGTTAGAGTATATAGCATGAACACGTTAGACAGCGGTCGTGTTTGTTGGGGTTATTCTTGCAAGGTTCTCATGACTTGCTAGCTCTCCGTTGCGCTCGAGATTGCCAATCGAATCGGCTTAAGGCCTGTTCTAACCCGGCTCGCTCGGCCGGTTCGATTTGACTGCCCAGCGCGCCATGGCTGTTAGGTAGGTAGAGAGTCGAGCCCGGTGGCGTGGTGGCTGCGCCTCGCAATCGGAGGAGACACATAGCAGGTGCGCGGGTTCGAGCCCCACCGTTGCACATTTGTGTTTATGGGTGTCCGTCTGTGAAGCAATGCGAAAAACAGTTCCGTTGACGTTAAATCTGGGCTGAAGGTCAGCCCGAAACTTTCCTCTACTTAGGTAGGTAGAGAGGTTTTAATATGAGGCGGACAACGCCACGCCAACGATGGCGGTGATACAGACGTCGATACCGCAATGTCCGGCTAGCTCTCTAGTGACGAGGAACAACACTCAGTAAGGCCTCGAAGCTGGTAGCTGGGTGACCTACAAGTCGTGCGCGTGCGTCGTGGTTTTGTGTCAGCCCGGCACCCTTCGCTCGGTGGTGTTCTTCTTGTTTCCTCGCTTACCTCGCTCACAAGCCTAGCTTTATCTTTCACTCGTATTGGCGTCAATCTCGCTGTTGTAATGCACCCTACTTCTACGGTTTGGCGTACGTATGTCTGCGCGCATGGTGGCGCTGGCGGTGGTAGTGATGCACACTGTATACTATTTACTTGCCGCTCACGCCGCAGGTTAGCCGTCTCGCGTCTGAGTGTGGCGCTCGAGTGGCAATGGGGATCTTGCCCTTTCTTGGCCGCGCGCGCACGACCACGAAATGGAAGGAAGGAGGGAAAAAGCAGGACAGGGGGGACGACACCGTCGTAGAGGACAGTCATAATGTCGACGATGACGACCACGACAACGACAACAACAACGTTGACGATGAAATACGAGAGTACTGTCTGCTCATCCGCCCCAGTAAGGAGGCTGGCCAAGGTCCTGAGGAACCGGGCAGCCCAAGACGTAAAAGGGCCCCTTGTAGGAGGAACGTGAGGGCTCGTAGGGGGCACATCCTCTGTCGAGTGAGGCGGTGTCGTCGTTGATGTTGCCACCGCCGCTGCTTTCAGCGTCTTCACCATCATCACCATCATCACCACCACCACCACCACCACTACCTCTACCTCTATTTCCATCAAGGAGAGCTCCTCTACTTCACTGACTCTCCCCTTTTCCCTTTCTTCCCTCCGTCTCTCTCTCTCTCCGTCTCGCGCTCTATCTATCTATCTTTCTTTTTCTCTTTCTTTCCTTTCCGTCCGCCCCTTTGTTCCTGCCAACCAACCCGCCCATTACGACATGTAACCTAATCGCGGCTAAAGAGGCCCGACACGCCCGTCGAGTGCCAGAAGCCGTCGTCGATGTGCGAAGTGCGACAGCTACAACAACAACAACAACGACAACGACGACTACCACATCATCGTCCTCGTCTAGAGCGCTACACGTAGCGTGAGCGAGCCAGCCACGTATAGAAATCGACATACGCGTGACAACCAGACACATACAACATATAGCAGACAACGAGAGAGAAGAAGATCGAAGGAGGGAGAGAGAGAGAGAGAGACGGCATCAGTGCCACGGAATGGTGCCAGCTTATCATCCCTGATTCATGCAGTGCGGTCACAGCACGTTTGCTTAGCCACGTCAGAGACCACGGCGACCACCCTAGATCATCAGACAGCCTCAGTCGCTCACATTGGACATAGATACTTCGTCGTCGTCGTCACCACCATCATCATCAACATCAACATGAACGGCAGTAGCATCATCAGCACCATCATCATCGTCATCAGCAGCACCACCGCCACCACAACCACCACCATAATCATGTAAGAGTCCTCCTGAACTCATCAACGACGACAATGCAAGGATAAATTTGATCAAGTTTGATTGACGTGTGGCACAACAATCTGTCATGTTTCGTTTAAGTATACGTATATACACTCGCATACATTACATAGACATAGTGAGAGCATTGGCAGCTAGCCGAGAATACGTGAAGCGTGCCGAAGAGTTTCGCGCAAGCTCACCGAAGGCGACATTGTAGATGGCCTAATTACCTGCGCTTCTTCTTGAAAGAGAGCGTGCTTTTTTTTTGGATCACGTTATTGCCAGCAATAAGAAGTGGACCGTTTACACTAAAGTACGACGTGCTAACGAACTCACACAAGGCCATAGTTGCTGTCAAGGTACCAGCCCGAATATCAACCGTTGCAAAATAAGGCGCTCAAATTTAAGAAGACCATGCTGTGTGTCTAGGGGAATTGAAAAGGCTCGGTGCAGTGTGAAACGAGCCATCCTTGAAAAGCGTCCTGAACTGTGCCATCGTAGAGGAATCGTGTTCCGTTACCGGCCGCAGACATACATATGTGGCGACTTGCCGCAAGTTGATGCTTTTTGCATGAGACGTTTCACCCTCGCCCACATTATAGCATTGTTTGTCGTATTTAACATTTCTCGAGTTCTACCTCGGCGGCTTCAAACACCAATTTGCGTAAATCGAATCGTCTTTCACTCAATCGTTTTGCATTTTCGCAAAGAGAAAGACACTGAACGTCTCAAGCCAAGTAGATCAGCTGCAAGTCAGGCATGCTTCACCAGCTTGGCCTCCGATGCGGCAAAAAAAGTCTTCGTGTTTTCAACCATATGGCCTGGCGCGTTGTCAAGGTGGAGAAACGTTTGTCTAAGATACATTTTGGAGCGCTTCTCCTCGTAAGCGCAGTGAGACATCTTAGTAAACGTTTGGTAGAATGCAAATCGTCGGGTCACTTTATTACTTCTTCCAGTTTGACCTTTGCGGAAAAGGGCTCCAACACGAGTGACCAGTGCGAGCTCTAGCGCTTGAGTAGAGCGTCATTGGGTGTCCGAACTCCATCATCGAAACTCGACCATTTTTGCAAACAAACAAGATTGGCTCTTGTCGATTTTGTAGAAATACTCCAGCTAGCAAAATCAGCGCCTCTTTTTCGTCTTGTGTCAATCACAACGTACTCATCAAGGAGATCGCTTGATGACGGTCGCTTAACGACGTTTTGGTTAAACACTATCCAGAAATATTTGCTTCTGGGGTTCCTAATACTTTCACCACGTGAACCACAAGTGTGTGCAGATGTTGCAAGAAAGTAGTACCACACCGTTATCTCCACGATGCAGCGTGTGTCACTAAGATCACTGGCCAAACTAAGTGTTTAGTCCAATTAAGTGTACATATATTTATGACAAAGCCTTGCTAGTTTAGCTAAGCAAGACTTGGGAAATTTGGAAACTCGTGAGCCGCGTCTCTTTGGAGTGCGCTTTTGCTCTCCAATATTTATCTTATATAAAAAAAATATATATATAAACATGACTGTTTTTATATGTCATTTCCATTCATTTGTATGCATTTCTTGTGGCAGCAGATTTATACATCGATTTTTTATGACGACACTTTTATCATTTTTTAATTAACAATTTTAAACAAATAATTGGATATTATTAGAGAGCACGTATATATTTTATCATAAAACCTCAGAGTAATGCCGTTTATAGAATAATTTTGTAGGGACTAGTTACTGCCAGCGATCTCCTTGGGACAAGCTGCGATTGCAAGACAATTTCGGGCACAATTGTAATCAAACAAGTGGTCTTAAGGTTGACACGACGCAAGGTCATTCCTGATCATGGATGCTCCGCTTTTATATAGTATGCTGCTTACGCGCTTCTGATGTAAAACGGGGACATGTGTAACTAAGTATACACGCAAAGCAAAAATAAGATATCAATTAATCAATTAAGCACAACACTAAAAAGGCAAACAACTAAAGAGGTTTTACGCAACGTTAGCTTATATGTGCACTTGATTTAGTGCACATACGTTATGTACGCCATATACCTGCAAAGCAGTCAAACACATATTACAGACTCAACTTCTACTGAATTTAAATGTACGCATGCGAATTCTACGACGTACTACAGCTGCAGTGTATATTCTTCGAGGCGGCGCCAGCTAATAGAGTTTCATATTCAGAGCTTTCGTAACATTGCTTTGTGTCAGAATCTGTCTTCAGCCCGTCACTCTCTTTCACTTATACTCTCACTGTAGCATTAACCGGCGGGCATGAAATATTATTAAGCAGCTAATCGTGCCTCGATCGAGGGTGTGTTTGGTAACATTAGTGTCTCTAGTATGTCTGTCTCCATACCGCTGAGAGTCAGCGGCCATGCTGCTACAAGGACTGTTAGGGAAACCCTAGATATCTTAACATGTCTGACCCTCGGTGCATTGAAGATATACCTCAGGTTAAGTTCCAAGCCCGTAGGGGACGGAGGATAGTCTAGAATTAAAAACAACCTCCTGAAAAAATGTTTTTAATTCTAGTATGTCTGTCTGCTTGTAAGAAGTCCAGAGCGTGACGCTCAAAGCGCTTGGAGTTTCCCATCTTGCACCTAGTGGTGGCGACGTTGCTGTTGGTTGGGCAAACTGCACCTCGTGGGCCTTCGCCAGACATGAACCAAGAACAGTACAAAGAGGTTGCCCCTGTAGTTCGCATGCACTGAGCTTAAAGAAGCGATTCGGGTCGGAGTTTTATGTCAAAATAAATATTATTTATTATATATATATTATATATATAAATAACTATAGAAGAAGGATCTCAAAACAATTAGCTGGCATACGCTGAGGCGAGTGTGTATTTTTTTCCCTACACAGCGCCTGTATATTGCTCGGGTAGACGATAAAATGTATACTTGCCTACGGCATTAAAGACAAAAAATAAGTGTGTACACTGTACATGTCTCGGTGCTGCAAGCGAGTGCTCGGTGCTGTGCACAGGCACGCATTATCGACTTTTTTATATTGCTGTTGTTGTTGCTGTTGCTGATACTGTTCATTTTTATTGTTGTGGCTGCTATTTCTTCTTAAGTTTCTTTTTAACATAACATACATACTTATTCACCATCATATTGATAGAACTAGTTTTGTTTTTGTAAGGCCTGTTGCTGCTGTCGCAAATTCCGTGGCTGTACAGCATGTTGATATTGTTTACTGCGTTGCTAAGCGTGCCGCCGCTTCGCTAATACTTAGTTTTGCGCCCGTTGCCGCGGTACAATTACTACCGTATGTTGTTGCCAAGCACACAGTACATACAGTTTGTATACCGATCACGGGCACGCCGTTATACGCCAGCAACGGGAGCTGCAGCAACGGGAGCCCCGAAATGGATTTGAGCCTGAACAAAAACACACAATGAATAGCGCAGAGGCGCAACCGCTGGATTTAACCCGGGATGCAGCTGTTGCTATCGGCACAAGCCCGTTTTGCTTGTGTTTCCGCTATTAATGCCATTACCAACATTCCTGAGAGACCAAACAAGAGAGCAGCCTCAAAGTGAGCGACACAGATAGAGAGAGAGAGAGAGACAGAAGAAGGAAACTGGGAGCATGGAAGCGTATGGAAAACGCATAGGGTGGATGCCGTCGACGCGCGACAAACCGGCCGCTGCAAGCAAAGTGCTCGTATCACAATATACATTTCACATACAGTTGCTACGGTATGGGACAACACGGGACGATATGTTGTGGTTGCTTGGCCAACGCACACCTCTCACACTGCAGCATCGCTGCGTTATATATATATATATATAACAACAGTGGATATATACATGTATATATATATATATATATATATAAAACAACAGTGTGTATATACATGTATAGCAACTGTCCATATAGAGTAGAGCTGCAAACTGAAGTAGTTACACGACATAAACGGAACATCGGGCCGGCAAAGGCCGTAAAAAGTTGCCACTCGATCAGGTCTAGTGCAGCCGTTGCTCCAAGTAACGCCCCATAAAGCTTGTCTTCGGAACTAATCTTCGGAACTAAAAGATCTTCTCCGGGCATGCGCATACGCTTACCCCTCTCCACGCCGTTGCAACGAAGTCTAGTGGCTCAAGATCAAGGCGACCTGGGCCCTACCGGAACAAGTCTCGTCTACAGCTAACGCCTAATGCTCTCTAGTTTACAGTCTGTGATAGCGTATTGGCTGCAAAAGCAATGGGCGTAGCCGCACGAGAGCAGCAACAGACTAACCTATGTCAATAATGTTTATATGAGTGCCACATCAATCGAATACGTAACTTTTTTTAGGGTTGACATTTAACCAACGGGGTTAACGTGCTTTCGTAATGCTTCGTAAGACGGACCTCATAAATACGAATGTCCAACAGCGGGGATCGAACCCCTTATGTGTACTATCAATGTGTCCCCTCCGGTCGCAAGGCGCACGCAAATGCACCACGATACCACCGGCCTTGGCAGGTGGATCACTCTAGGCCACATAAGTGCGAAAACCGTAATTTCCTGGTAAACACGGATCGGAATTATATCAATATAATACAAGCGCTATCATTTTGCTGGGGAGCGTACCGCCATCGACTTCGAACGCCACATTACTTGTACCGCTACTGCTGAGCGGGTAGCATACGTTAATATTTCCCGGAAGACAACTTCGCGCACCCCGACGTCATTAGTGAAAGTTCGAGCAAATCCTGTCAGATCCAAACAAGAGAGCAGCCTCAGAGAGAGCGACACAAATAGAGAGAGAGAGAGAGACAGAAGAAGGAAACTGGGAGCATGGAAGCGTATGGAAAACGCATAGGGTGGATGCCGCGGGAATGACGAGTTTCTCTCTCTGCAATGTATGTATGCTATTGTCGCGTGCTTTTTTGTAGAAATGCACTTTATGATACAAACCTCGCGATGGGTATCGCTTGCGTTGTACCCTGCGGTAGTACTTGTAACATAGGGCCTGCAACTATGATAGTCGCTGTTCTTACACGTGCTAATACACATTTGCATGCTTAGCCTCAAAAGACTGTGTAAGTGAATGTAGTAATAACAATTAGAACATGTCCCATGTATGTACGAATGGAAAAACAGTTTATGCCCTCTCGTTTCCTCTCGGGCTTGCTAGTTACGGCATGTGAATCAACCACTATTATTATGTGTGACCAACAATAATCCATTCCGTTACGAACTAAATTTCATCAAAGCTTGGTTATTTTTATACAGTTGGAACGATATCCTAGAGCACCTTAAAACAGGCCAGCATACACCCGTCATACACGTCTATATGTGTGTTTAACATATTTAGCGCCGATACCGCTAATGAATTACAGCACTCGACCTCGGCCACGACGAGAAGTACGCTTAATTGACACTACATTGCGTATGCAGTGTCCAATCGACCTACGCGTCGTTCTGGCCCGACACTGGTTACAGGCAGCGGACGATGTCGATTGATACAGAGTCGAGCGTGTACGCTAATCGCTGTTCCGAACGCCGAGCGGAAAATGGCTCCGGGGTAAACACGTGGACTCTGGAAGTACGGTTAAACCCAACATCAGCATGTATTTGCATTAGCGGATGGTAAGCCAGAGTAATAGCTTTCGTGCCAGGCAAATAAATGTCGGTTGGGAGCAGCTCCTCGTCCCCCCTCCTCCCAGCTGCGTAGGGAACCGTGAAGGGCTTAAGACGCCGGATTTCACTAGAAGCACGTCGGTGCTCGATGCGTGGCTGTCGTAAACAGTGCGTTTGCAAACAACTTCTGGGATGCTTCCGTAATACTATCCAGACAAGCCAAAGGCAGATAGATAGAGAGAGAGAGATCTATCTCACTGCATTGAAATTTCACCCCTCAAAAACAACGAAAACATAGATATGGGTACATATTTTATACGTAACAGTCCTGCTTTCCCTATATATATATATATATATATATATATATATATATATATATATATAACTTTATTCATTCATGCATTCAATGTAATCAATCATTCACGACCGGATTATAACATTGGGGTACTTGCGAACGTGATATATATACCTATATATGGACTCTAAAAGTTAACAATGTATATTTATATATATATATATATGTGTGTGTATTACTCTGTCCGGGCACAGTCGGGGCACTCCTAATAGTCAGGCTACACTGTTACGTTTTGATTGAAGCTAGCATTTCTATGGTGGATAATATATATATATATATATATATATATACAGTTGCTTACAGTGTGCGCGTTTCTGGAAGGAGAGCGTTAATGGGCCAAGATACAAAACCAAATAGGTGGGTGACTCGGAATGGCATGCATTTTTTGGCCTTTTTCCTCTAAGCAAACACGTGTCTAAGAATTTAAAACGGCCTTCTGGGTGATGGATTGCTGGCTCCTCAGATTATTATTATTATTATCATCAAAGTGAATAGTTCAGTGAAAATAATCCTAGGAAAAAGAGCACTAAACTTGTATGTGTATCTATCTATTTCTGCGTCACTACGTTCACGTACCGCTGCTGCACACGGCGGCCCGTCGGAGTTGTTTAGCCGCGCTGCCTACGTCGGGGGGTGTGTGTCATCAAATCTCTGTGAACGTCCACCACGATTGCTGGCTTTGTATGTCCCCTACGAACGAGCGTAGACATTGGAGTTTGACGGCGGTGAGGTACTTGGTGCGTTGTCATCACCGTCGACCTTTGTTGACATAATCATTTCATTACAGGCGTAGTTCTGGTGGTACGTAGTGACGGGGTCGAGGCACAAGCCGTTAGGAGCGCCTGAACCTGATTGTGGTTGTAAAGTTTTACTACGACGACTATAGGCTAAGGTCGCGACGTGCCGGAAGATGATGCCGGGGTCGTTGTGTCGTTCCCAGCCGCAGGTGTGCGGTGGGCGGTAATGCTTGTCAAGACGAAATATTCGGAAGTCTGGCTGGATAGGATGAGAGCTGTATCATCCCTTACCTGGCAACCGTGAACCAGGCACTCACGTATAGTCATACTGAGAAGTCCTGCGTGAGCTGCATCAACTTGGTCGGCACGTCAGTGTGCTCTCTTTTAAGCTCCATTACTTTAGCTTTGCGGTTTTAATTTTTCAAGGAGGAATATGAATGGTTTCAAAGAGTCGCATATTGGACAGTTTCGTTGAGAACTTGGCGTCGAAGTGGTCTATTGGGTCTGATGGTGGTTGGTGGTGGCGTTATCGGTGTAATGGCTACGAAGTACCGTACTCTTGGCTGTAATGTCATTTATATTAAGTCGCTCTTCTCGCGCTTCCTGCTCGAGCAGGGCTTGCTCTGCGATAGTCACACTCTGAGGGGGTTATACACGAACAGGCAATGCAAGTGGAAAAATGTGTTGCATTTTCAATTTCACGCAGCTTCTGACGGGTCACGGGATTTTTCAGGATTCGCATGGCTTCCGATTCGAAATCGGTCCACTATGACATCGAAAAAGAGGATCACGTAGCCCAATAACCACAATACCTTGCTTCACCGATTCATTTTACCGAGAAGAGACCCAACAAACTGAGACAGGTGGCGCAGGTAGCGCAGAACGGAAGTGGTCTAATACTCAGGAGATCTGAAGTAATGGATAAGTAGTTCTGGACATTTTTAGGGAACACGAGAGAGTGAGGGTCTACGGTTTTAGTGACATTTATAAATTGTTCTCCAGACAAAACCCCACACTGCCTGTAAGAAATGTATACGTGAGTAAATGCATTTGGTCCCCCCCCCCCTTTCTAAAAAAAGCAGTACGCCAGTCGCCAGGAAACGCAAGGTACAGAGGGAGCAATCTGGGTTTACTGGACTTGTGACTTCCGCGCTTTTCAGTCGCGTTGACTGCTAGTACCGCATGTACATCATGCACTCCCGAAACATGGGGCATCACAGCAGCGTAAGAACAGCGAACTGAACAGAAAACCGATTCCACTAGTGAATCGTCCCGCATGGTCATGCTGGTACTGCCGCTGCCACAGGCACCCCTTGGTAAGCTTTGGACAATCAAAACAAGAAAATGACTGCTTGCTGCTAGATGTCGCCCTTGCTTGCGTTACTTATTCGGTTAAATAGGAAGGGACTTACTCACTTAACTCGTCCCAGTGCTGCTTGTCCATATGTGGCCAATGTTACTATTTTGCAATTTATCAAGAAAATATGAGAATAAAACATTAAGGCATCCTTGTCGATCATGGATGAGGATGAACACATCTTTTCAAAAAGCGTGATGGTAGTTTCAACACACCAAGGGCTTATCTCGCTCTGCTGCGATTTTCTGTTACGATTACTCGATGTCGCATCATAGCTTTAACCCAACGTTTATAGATGGTGCGTGAAAACAATGTGCTAGTCAATTGCTACGATTGAATACGATCGAGTCTGAAGAGGTAACTAGCAATTAGGGACTGTGGTCTGTTCAAACATCCAGTCATATCAGTAAGAACCAACTCAACCCCATGAGCAGACAAACATATTACAGAACATAAGGCCGCCCATAGTACCGTTCTATGAAGATCTAGGCCATAAGCTGAGAGTGAAGCTCAAGGGGGTGCGTTTAGTGGGTATGGGTCTCAGCGGGCTAACAACCATCCGTGCAGTGTGAGTCGAGCCCCAGACTGCACGAGATAGGAATTGGGACCTTCTTTTTTTCTACTCGCAGCAATAGTACGTAAAAGTATTTAACCCTTCTCCATAAACAAAATAATATTACAGAACATCTAGATAACAATTCTACCCTACTGCAACACAGTAATGTGTTACTTGACAGGCAGCCACATCGTGTACGCACTAAATACGTCTAGTATGTTCATTGAAGCTGGCGAAGCAAGTACTGAAGGAGAGTGGGCGAGTCATCAAGAGGCCAGTATTTCTAGGCGATCGTGACCTTAGTAGAAAGAGCAGAATCCGGTAAACTACGGAGGCACGTATTAAGGATGTAAGGAACCGTCCATGTCGCTGCAATTTCTGCTAATCCTGGTGGATGTTCAGGAGGAGGATTATTAGACATATATATATATATATATATATATATATATATATATATATATATATATATATATAAAGAGAGAAGGAGAGAAAGACGGTTAATCTATGTCGCCGTAAGAAATGCATGCTTGAATTAAGACCACTACGACAAGTTTGGGTAGTTATTATTATTTTAAAGGATCGTATATGTTTTAGAATTTTATGTAGTAAAGTGTTTTAGGTTTATTCACCATGATCTGGTAGTATAGTACGATAGTTCACATACTGTTTTGTAGTAGGCCAAGAATATCGTTGACACTTGATTGATTAGTGACGATATTTCGATAAACGAGCAGTTCAGTATGTTGTCTGATATTGCACTCTCCATAATATTTACATACGCACTCGTCAACTGCAGGGCTGCAGGATTAAATAAAATCCGAGTTCAAACGGCGCAACGCTGATTGCATTTGTGTACAGCTATTGTTTGTTAGCCTTGCTTAAATATACGTGTTAAGCATTCTTGCAAAAAAAAAACCATGCAAATGCAAATTACATATACCATTTATGAGAATGATGACTTGATGTAACACAAGTGCACAGAGAAAAACAAACATCGAATATGACGTCTTTCTCTCCAGGAGGATGAGGAGGTGCGACCTTTCGCGGTTGTCTCTCCGCTAACAAAGCCTCGAGTTTTCCGATATGCGGCACAGAAGTTTCCGTTAAAGCTGGATTGCAGGTCAAAATGCTTGATTAAGTTAACAAATTTAATACGCTGTTCCTAAAGTCCAGTGATGTATCTGACTTTCTGAGCCTTCATGGACTTCCCAAAGCTAAATTCTAATTTGATTCTGCTGGCACTGCCATACCACCGAAAGCTAGGCACAGCTCGTCGTTACAATGCGGGGTAAGTCAAGATCCATTTGTATAACTTTGATATCCCTAGTATATAGGCACAACGTCGCCTTTTGTTCTGATCTAATAGAACGCATAATGTTTCGTTACGTTAGAACAGCAAATGTTGAACACAACACACATATTATGTTTAACTTTATCTCCATTCCTTTCTGGGCGTTTCAAAAAAGCAATGCGATGCGGTGTGTTAGGTTTTCGTAATCCTCTAAATATAGCATGTGTGAAATTCCATACCCAAGCTATTGTAAAGGTAAGTGTGAGCCAAAATCAAACTCACAGTTAGCACACGTTTCATGCGTCTCTCTGGAGTAACGCAAACTCTGTATTGGCTGCTTGCGCTTGTAGTAAAAGTAGAAAGTGTAACTATATAGGTCCGCCTTTTCCTAGCGTACGAACGACGACTTCCCAGTACGAGCGCAATTAGTGGTTTGCCGCCCTTCTTCCAATTACGGTAAACTTTAAGACAATGAAGCTGGACATATTTGCTAAGCGCGCTGTACGCAGCAGCGACTACTTGTACCGTCACTTTTCCAGTACCCTGCTTGACTTTACTGAGAGACATTTAAATGTCCTGCTATCATTACATCGTATACGGATGAGTCCGGGCAGATTCTACCGAACGTGTACAGATACTTCTGTAGGCAGTCTTCCCGAACGACGGACGCGGTTTGTCGATGATAGTTAGTTAGCCCGATTACGCGGCGCGGGCTTACAAGTAATATGCATGGGCAATGGCACACATTAGTCATTAAGTGGTCAATTTTGCATTGCCCGATTTGTTAACTGTTAGTCTTTTTTTTTTTTTTTTTTTTTTTTTGAGAGGGGTGGAAAAATTCATTTACGCACACTCGCCAATGTTTTGGCGGGTAGTGTGAGACTAAACGCAGGAGAGAGAGCACGTGACTCAATCCCAGCGCACTACCCACTAAAAACCACCCCCGAGAACCCCCTCCTGGTTCGGAATTGTGAACCATTACTTCGAGACCAGGAGAGGGGAGTCTCACGCTTCAACCCTCTCCATAGTCTGTGGGTGCGACCCGAGCAGGTAGGACCTGCTGGGTTAAATCTTGGAGGTTCCGGGCGACAAATCGCGCCCGACGAATATTCTCTAGCCGGATCTTTTCGCGCATGAGCCCATCGAGGTACTTTAGGCCAGCACCCCAGTTAGTCGTCGAATCGACCATGTGTGTGACGATCGCCTGCCCGGTAGATGCCCGTAGGGTAGAACGGGAGATGTGCACATTTGGTTCTGTTATGAGACAGAGCCCCACCTGGTGCTCTGTGGTGTATGCGTCCAGCATGTCGTGGGCCGCCCGGCACCGATTGAGATTTACCTGGAGAAACTTGATCATTACTCTGCCTGGGGGATTTCGACCTGGGGGGCATTGCCCACCTTTTGCCAGTCTTCCGTCGGCGCGAGGGTCCTACGGCAAAATTGTTGCCGGCCCCGATTCGATGGCGGTTCAGCGCGACTAGACGCTCCTGGTAAAGCGTCAGGCCTGGGCTGAGCCGTAGCCCCTGTTTTCGACTCTCCAGATGAAATAGGCTCCTTCCGCTTACGCAACTCTTGCAGCTGTGTGCGGTATGACGGGCAGGCCATACTGTCGGCTCTGTGACCCGAGACGTCGCACACGATACAGTGTGTCGTCTCGGCCTTACACGCAGCCGCCGCATGATCTGGCGATCCGCATCGGCGACAGAGGCGGGCGGCCGTCTTGGGTGCCTCGCAGGTTGCCGCCTTGTGACCGGGTCTCTGGCAGTTGAAGCATGTGTGTAATCTCTCCCAGACCTCGGGCCTGCACCTACTGCCCGCAATCAGAATAGATTGTTGAGCTTGAAGCCACCTGGCTGTTGGGGCCGTCACCTTAAGCAGCGTGTACCAGCGGGTCGTGGTGCGGCCCTGGCGTGGCCCTGGCGCCACTCGCCACTATGGGAACTGCCTCGGTGGCTCCTAGTAGCTGACGGATATCTGCCTCTATCCTTTTAGCGCTGACCAGAGGATTAATGCCCCATAAGGCCACTTCTCGCATGCCGGCACCCATTCGGCTGTCAGCCTGGTGGCCGGTTGCTTTGCTGATGCTATCGGCCAACTGAGCCCCAAGTTCATGGGTGATGCCCCGTAATTGGATAATGACGTCACCGTCACCGTTCCGAACGAGGCCGCTCACGGCCGACTCCACCTGTGCATTGTCCGCCAGGTGAGCTCGGAGGCTCTTTACTGTGCCGGCCCAGGTCCGGCCTTCTCCGACCCTGACCCTGACAGTCATTTGTCCCCCCAGGGCCGAGGCCGGTGGAGGGGCCCTACTCGCATTTGCTGGCAGCCGACCCCTTTGCGGCGTGTCTGCCCGGCAAAGCTCTATAAGGCCGTCCCGTGACGACTGGGACACAAGGGCCGCCAGAATCCGCTGCATTGGTCCTGATCGCCACTCATGGGCAACGTATAAAAGAAGGGGTTTCGTGGTCGCTGAGACTGAGAGCTGGGTCATGCGCTCGATAACAGCGCGAAACAGTGTAATCGCAGCCTCATCGCAGGGTTTGTTGGGATGTAGAATGCCTACGACAAGGTGACGATTCTCGCCACCGTTGCCTGGGGTCCCAGCGAGTGACTCCCAGGTATCTGTGGTATGCAACACCGCCGCCGTACCTGGGGGCTGTGTAAGCAGCCGTGGTAAAGAGGGGAATTGACCGGCGAGGCCGGCAAGTACCTCTGAGTCAGCCTTTGCTCCCGGCACGACCAGCACGCCCCTCACTTCCCTGAGAGAAGTGATTTCCTCCGAAGATGAGGGAACCTGCCGAAGGGAGCCTGGGGGCCAGAACAAGCCCGTTAGTTTGGCAACGTTTTCAGCCGTCGTCGCTGCCGAGATACGCGACTCTAAATACACTCGGGCAGCCTCAGGGTCCGCCGGAGCACATCGCAGGCAGATTGCTGAAGGGTCCGAGGATTGAGAAGGCCGCGCCAGCAACTCATCTCGTTCCCTCTGCACCGCCTCCAATGAGCTCCGGAGGCTCCCGATCCTCTCCTCCGCGTCCTTTAGCGATTTCCGCAAAGAAACCTTAAAGGAATCCACTGCCGTTTCGACCCTGTTGAGATCCAGGTCCAGCTTCTCTGATATCTCTTTTAGCTCAATTCTGGTGTTTCTTAACTTGCAGGACTCTACCACTGTCCTGACATGTCCTTTGAGGACCGTTAACGCCCAGCCGTATGCTGCCTCCGCGTCAAAGCCTTGTTTGAGATTAGCCTCTGCGCAATCCGTCATCCCTGTTGCGAAGGTCGTCTTGGGTGTCACGGTGTGTTGTTCGACGACGTCAGAAACGCGTTTCTTGTCAGAATGAATTCCCATCGTAGTATCCGATGGACGTTTTCGAATGCCGAGAGACTCGACGCACGAGTTATCCATCTCCATCGAAGATTCTACATCGTCGACATCTATGGCGGGACGGTTTAGCTCCGCTACGGGAGTGTTGAGGTCGCCCCTTATGTCCTCGCTGGTAGGCACCGCAGGATCAGGGGGCGGCCTCGCGTGGCTCGACGACGGCCGTACGGGCATTGTACCTCTTGTTCCCCCAGATATCTCGGGAAATGTAGCAGGTATTGTTGCAAGCGCCTTAGATTATGCTACGTTTGAGCAAGTCTCTTACGGTGGCGAAACGGCAAGGCGATATCTATAGCCGTTCGCTATCAGAGTTCTTGAGAAAGAAACAGTAGCAGCGTTGCCGCGTCTGTCTGGCCTGCGTCTCGCCGGGTAGGCGGACAAGGCCGGCAGTGGCGCCGCCCTGGTGGCCACAAATGGAACTACAGGTCGACACTTAGCTCACAGCGGTTACGAGATGCGGACACGCATCCGCGTCGCTCCGCGGGCTCTGCGCACCAGACGCGGGTGTCAAATCGCACAGATTACACTACGGGTGTCAAAGCGCACAGATCACACTACGAGTGTCAGAGCGGACAGATCACGCCACGGGTGTCAAAGCGCACAGTTCACATCACGTGTGTCAAAGCGCACAAATCACATCACGAGTGTCAAAACGCACAGATCACATCACCTAGCACGGATGTCACGATAACAGCAAAGTCTAGTAGACCAAAAGTGTCGCGGAGCGGACGTCCGTTCGCGGCAACGATCAGCACGAGACTATTTAACTGTTAGTCTGTCACTGCGCAAGGCAGATGATCGGGGCTTACGAAGCATCGCGCAAGACCTAACAATCCGGTTTGTTTCTTCGTTCCAACGACTTTCTTGAGGAATTCCGGCTGTTGGACAGTAGAAAACTGCACAAAGTACGCCGTATGCTGCGGTTCTACAAGCTCCTTCGTGGCAATACTCTGTGGCTCCACGATCTAATTAATGCGGTTCTGCTCTCAAAGGGCATGAAGCCTAACGTTGTCCATTCAACCCAAGTTGTCCAGGGACGAGAGTTCTAGTTCAGACTACTGTTAGAGTCTTAATTGAGCAGGTCAAATCTTATGCCGTGCCTCCAATGCACCAGCGACATTTACGCATATGTATATATAGATATACATATAAATATATATATATATATATTTATATATAACATTGTGATGATTTATTAATAATTTACAATACGTTTGCACACTCGGCAGTGCTCGCCTTAATAAAAATGGTGGTAAAAAGGTGTCACGTGAGGTTAATAATCAGCTGTCCGTGTCCTTGCTTGATGGTAGCCCCCGCTCTTATGGACCCGGTGCAAGCGGTATATATATATATAAATATATATATATATATATATATATATATATATATATATATATATATATATATATATATATATATATATATATATATATATATATATATATATATATATATAGTTTGGGGACTTAAGGGATCGATCACCTAAGCACTAAATCACCCACAGCTTGCGTCATCTTTCTTTCATCAATCATCTTTCTTTAAAAGGTGCAGGCTGCATGTTAACAGCACACGAGAAAGTAGCTAAGTCAACGATCTGTGAAAGAGCGTCGATGAGTGTGACTGAATTTGACTAAAAAATTGCAGCGAATCAAATCAACCAGCTTTCGCATGAATGGTCAAAGACGACGGCCACAACGAAGCGGTGTCGCCAGCACTCTTTGATTTATTTCCGCTCACTACGCGTGTCTCCGCCAAAAGTATGTCCAGCTCCGATATTTGAACGACTTAGAAGGAGCTAACGAAAGTTAACCTCGAATCGTTCGCCGCCCATTTCGTACCTACTAGCTGACGCATACAGATTTAGTGGTAATTCAAGGTTAGTCCGATAAGACTAGTCCGAGATTGAGCCTTTGACAGAAGGGGGCTGCTCGCGACGAATTTCAGCTACACGCATGTGCCCGTAGGTGTACAACGGAATAGACGGTCGTTTCAAAGGTTTCGTGTCGACACGCGTCGCGATCGCAAAAGGACGTGTCGTCGCAAAAGAAGAGAACTTGCATGAGGCCAACGCGGCTCGACCGAGTTTTTGAGTCACGTTAGTGTGGCGAATACGCGACAGACAAGGAGGAGAACTTGTTTGCTCTCTGGGTTAGGCTTTTGTGTCTAGCTTGCCCTCGCACGTCGAATGAACTCCGCTCGCTAGACTGCCAGTATCGATTTCTATTCTCAATCGCTAGTCTCGCTCCCTGTCTTACAGTGGACGTTTTGATCAATAGTATAGCACAAAGTGGAGCGACGAATAGGCTCAACCGACGCTAATTTGATTTCAAGTGTAGGCTGTCATGCAGACGATCAATGATTGTGATCGGCCTTGGTCTGTTGAACGGAAGTGAGAAAGACCGCTTTGCAGCGCCCACATAGCGGAGGAAATTGGCAGCGCAGATCGCTGACCAGCATCGTTCTTGCACACATTCCCCTGGGCATTGTTCCCGCTTTCGTAGAAACGTAGCCTGTAGTCGTTCCTGTTTTTTTGAAACTATTGAATTTTGAAATACTATTCCGAAAGCCGCTAGCATTTAAAGGACAACGCCACCGTATTGTGTATTTAATACTGACAAAGATGACCGTCTTAGAACACAATTTATTTTAACGCTAACCAAACGCCCCATGACGTGGCACACCCCACACGCAGTCTCACTCAGCCGAAAGACAAAATCGGTTTTCTAAAAGAAAAACCGTCGTTAGCTCTCAAAAAGCCATGTTGTGTGTTTAGTGTGTTGGTTATTGTTGTTGCTGTCTACGGTGCTTCTTATTCTTCGAGTCAGCTCGAGCTGACAGCTAATGCAAGACACATATGCGGTTCCGTCTAGCAGTCTATACGGCGATTTGCAAGCAGCGCCTTCTGTAGTCATAAACGTGTCTGAAAAACGTGACCCATACAATCCGTGGCAGCAAATGCAATTACGAAGAGTAAGTGCATCCTTTTATTAGCAACTTGCCGATGTTGCCAATGTCACGCCACCTCTACCGGCCGTTGCTCACATATATATATATATATATATATATATATATATATATATTTTGTTGCTTTTATTGTTGTTGTCGTCGTCATCGTCGCTATCTCTGTTGTAGACAATACAACGACGAATATCTGCCACACCTCTCTCCTAACCTCCGTGATGTGTTGTCTTCTCGGAACGTACTGAATAGCAATGGGCCCCCCGCATGTTAATTACTATGCGGAAATCAATCACGCACGTTTATATACGTTGGACCGTATCCCTCACCGGTCATCGCTCTCAGCCCGTCCTCTTACGACGGACTGGAGGAGTCAGCGGCGAAGGGAAGTAGTCTCGGATATAGCCCAGGTTAGGTTGGAGTCTTCTTCTGTTTTCAATAATTGTCGTAGTAATAGTAGTAGGTCGTTTTTTTTCGTTTCACCGTCGACCTTTTGGAAAAGCGACAAAGCCTGTATCGGTTAGCGGCGCGGTAATTCCACAACAGTCGGCAGTACTGCATGCCACGCAAATGGCATCGCCAATAAGCAATGTAGAATGTGTGCCCAGGCGTCGACCCCTCTCGCTGCGCGATTCATCCGAAAGCCACCTTCGCCACGTCCGAAACTTTCCTCGACTATGGTTGTTGGTCTGTTCGTACTGCTTGGCTGCTACAGGCAGCGAGCGGGTGATGAGCGCTTGACTAAGGAGCAGGGGCCAGCCCCTAACGGCGACCGGTCCCCAGACAGAGGCAGAAGAGGGGAGCAGCTAGGCCCTCCGGAGGATCTCGACGCATCTCGCCCAGGCGGGCAAGCATTGGCTAGGCGCATAGAGCGTTAGAACGCAAGATTCCCCTTTCATTGGGGTTGTCGAAGAAATGCCAATGTAATCCCGAGCCTTGGGGGGGGGTCGGAAGGATATCGATTTTACTGGGTGCAAGTCCCACACTAGCTGCTGCTAGCTGCCCTTGTAGCCCTTGTGCATTATGCATTTCCGAGATCTTCCAAAAAATACATATTGATAGATGGCACACCCACCCAGGCGCACATGCACAACACGTATCATACGTAGGCTGACGTGAGTGCCAACAGGTCGACACCTAGCGCATGGCTGGGCAAAATAGCAGCAACTTTGCGTGCTCGAACACTAGACAAGAAAACGCTATAGAGGCTCAAGCGCATATCTGCGTATTGCGGCACAATGTTAGCCGTCAGGTAAATGATCGCCGATTTGATACATTAAAGGGTGTGTGGTACAATCATCATAGTCACACGTGCACTGTGCACTACATACTTCTGAAAGAAAGTACCGTGACGTGTAGCCGAATAGGCGAATGCTATTTGAATTTGCATGCGCCTATTTGGCCAATCCGCCAAGCAAACAAACCGTTCACGAACTCACCGCGGGCCACGGCTTTTGACCGAGTGATTGATCGTTGACTTCTTAGGTTATTGGAGCGTACATTAAAAAGTGCCTTAGCAAGCCACATTTGCGTAACTGACGTAGAGCAAATATGTTGCCTTGCATGAAAATAGAGTCAATGCTCGGAACAACGTCATCTACCACGCTTTGCGGACACTTGATCCGCAGGCATATATATATATATATATATATATATATATATACATACATAAACATATATATATATATATATATATACATACATAAACATATATATATATATATATATACATACATAAACATATATATATATATATATATATATACTGCGGAATTGCTCGAATACAACAAATAACCCCGCACACACGGGAGGGAACCTACAATCGAAAGGTTGCCGGTTTCCGGAAGCATGGGCAATATTACGCACCAGCCGCGCAGGGCACGCTGCCACACCTTGACGCTGTGAGTGTGGCGGCTTCACGCACGTCTATAAGAGACCAGACAACCGAACGAGAGGCCAGCTAGATACACTACGTAGTGTGAGATCTACCGACAAAGCCATTGAGCTTAACAATAGGCAAAAACCAGTAAACCTCTCTGTGAGAACGTAGAAGAGGGCTTGAGAGGTAACACAATTTCATTGAGAAATGTCCTGGCTACGATGGACTGGAATAGCAACAACCGTAACAATTGAGACGAGTACCGTGTTGGTCAGGACGAAGAACCTCAAGGACAGATGAGTAAGGCCCGCGAGCTCGCCTGTACTTGAATTAATAAGCCGGCCTAGATTGTCTATCATATAACTCATATATAAATTATTAAGACAATAGCTTCCTTTTCTACTTTGTTTCTACCGTCTTCAGCTGATCTTTCATTTCCGAGTTTTCTTGGCTATATGCATATAAAGAAAAGCTATATACTTCTATACGCTCACGAAATAATAATTGAATTTGTTCACTTTTACATAATTCGACGAGGTCATAGTGTTAGGTGTATGGCTACTGTGTTGCCGGGCGAATTGTATATGGGAAACGACTTAGAGAGAGAGTTTTGATCTCGTGGAGACAACGTACTATCCTCATAGAATCTATACACGTCAACACAGCTACATTTCTAACATGATGTTTAAAAATTGTGTTTTTAAGATCAAATTACTACATTTGTACTTAATGTATTAGTGTAGATATAACATTGTGTAGATTGTGTAGATATCGCAGGTTTGCATGTTGTATCACAAATTAAAATAGCTCTCACTTAATGTGCCTCGGGGGACAGATGTGTGCAGGCATTGCAATCGCGTCCCACGCTGCACTTGCGGAAGCAGCCTAGGGCGGAGGAAGTTTCCTGGCGATTGGCCACAGGTTGCTATCTTTAGGCATTCGCATATTGTGGTAATTATGCTCAAGGCCATACAGGCCCGCCAACCTAAATATTTGAGTGGAAATGGCCCGAACTCCACGATGTGCAAACGTTCACTTAAAATTCGCCTTTATCCTTCAACAAATCGAGTCCTGTTCTACACAAATTAATTAATTAGTTTATTGGCAAAGACACTAGGCACCTTTCTTTACCAGATTGTATGCGATATGTTTGCCAAACTTTTAATGTTATTTATAGTTCACTCCAGCTACAAAAAAAATATATGGCACTACAAATATTATAGGCAATAACCTAATATATATATATATATATATATATATATATATATATATATATATATATATATGTAGTTTGGAATTACCGGCTATACAAGAGACAGAACTGTAAACATATTGTGTCCATTATAACAGCATAGCACCATCATTGAAAAATATTACACATTAAGTATTGATTTTTGAAAAACGTACCCCGGCAAACATGTGATCACATATTGTTTAACCCGGAGGTAGTTCTATTTCTTAATATGTCCCGAACACATGCTGCATTTCTTTTTTGTACATCAACTAACGTCCTCTGACGTGACTTGATGACAATTCGAATGATTTAGAGCCTTCTGTGTGGCGGCGTGGTCTAGGGGACTAGTGCGCTAGTCATGGCTGTCATCTACCGGGGTGTCGCCGGTTTGATCCCTGTTGGTGGTCGAATTTTGTTTGAGCGATGCTTGAGAAAAGGTGATAAACCATACCGCTGAGAGTCAGCGGCCGTGCTGCCACAAGGACTGTTGGGGAAACCCTAGATATCTTAACATGTCCGGCCCTCGGGCATTGAAGATATACCTCAAGTTAAGTTCCAAGCCCGTAGGGAACGGAGGATAGTCTAGAATTAAAAACACCCTCCGTAAAAAATGTTTTTAATTCTAGAGCCTTCTGTGGAAAGACTGATACATTTGGTCTACCCACACGCTGAATTATTTTATGTGTGAGAGAGCCAGAGCTTCCCATGAAGTCAACAATATCATTTGTATTACATCACTCTAATATGTTATATCACCTTTATATCACGTTATTATTTTTGTGAGAAACATTGTAAGATGCAGTTCCGATAACAAACCACGTTGTCACTCAATCAGTCAATCAATCAATCAATCAACGGACAAAACTTGTGTGAATAGCTAATTCCCAAGCATTCCCTACACTTAATAGCCTTTGCTCACCTGGGAACATGACCGTCTCGAAGCGCACGTACACCAACTGTTGAAGGCACGTTTGCACAAACGGAGTGCGTGCTCACCGGCCCGCTTGTATCGAGGACCATCATGATGGCCAGACGATTCTGCATGGTCGCCGCAGCGACATCTATAGGCAACGAATTTTGTCATTTACCAGTCGCAATTCTGCAATCATTTGTTTTGTTGTTTAAAGCCGTCCCAATACGTGAACAGGGCGGGTCCTGTAACTAGGCGCTCCCGCTGCCGGCTTCTAACAACTCGAAGCCTAGCTTTACCAACTACGGAAAAGGCTCAATTGACCACATTGACGAATTGCTTTTCTTGCAGAGCGGATGTCTCTTCTCCAACCATTTAGGCTAGTCTTGTTTTCTAAAGGGCAATTATAAGGACGACAATCTTTCAATCAGCCTTTGGCCTTCCTTGCTATTACATCCCTCACGATCGAAATATGACCTTAACTTCTCAGCCCTCTTTGCAGCCTGAGTCATGGACGACACAATTACGGGTGTGTAAATCCTGCCGTGTCATGACGACCGGTATACTCAACCCGTCGAATGAGATTGGATGCATTACTTGTCAGGTCAGCTAGATCAGCTAAATGGCTGTAGGACCGCCGACGATGTGAACAGATTAAAGTCTCTCTGGCTGAAAAGCACGAGCTTTAATAATATAAGCCGCAATGAGCTGGATCAAGTACTGGCAAAGTCCAGTTTGCCTTTCAAGCTACCCAATGCGCTTGTCATACCTTCGGGATACACAGGTGCACCTTACATTCCTAGGTTCTCTCTGTACACTATTACATAGATGTATATATATATATATATATATATATAACGGTGAGACTCATTCGTGATTTTTGACATATAAGCCGCCTTTGCCTGGGCATTAAGTCTCTTCACAAAACGGCATCATCTTGATACCAAACATTGAGGGGGCACTGAACAGAATCAACCCACTTTTTTATAAATTAACGAAATTTATAAAGAGTGCCGAACATCTATCATCGTGGCAATAGCATCAGCTAGTTTTCCAGACGTTCAGCTTAATGCATTGGGCAGCAGAACCAGTAGCATACGAGCTATCATAATGTCTAGGTCTGCTGCTATGTCTCTGCGGAAGATCTTCATTGTGTTCACTACTTCACCACGTAAAGTTCACGGAGGCAACGAACAGCAGAGGATGTTGGCGTTGAGATATCCTAAAGAGCTTGCGTGTATTTGGTGCAAAGAGCTCTTTAATATCGTTGAATGAAGCAAGCGTGCCCTGAGTACTTACTAACCTGGTGGCTTCAGAGATATTCTTTACGGCAGCAGGACCCTCGCTGGCCTAGGAAGATCCCCAGCGGATTGGGTCTCCGCTTTAAAGCTTATATGTCATGTCTGTAAGCCTTAATCCCGCCGAAAATTCGCGTAGGCCGAAAATTCTTATGATGACGGACAAAGATTGAGCATCTTTCTTTGCTCGACGGAGTCTTGGCGTAATCAAAGCAAAACAGAAGGGAGAGCACTATGCTAACTAAGGGAGGTATGTCATTGTCTAGGACGACCTTTAAAAATACTTTCATAGGGTCCTCTGCAACGGCAACGGCAAATGAGCATCAGTTTTTCATAGTGAATGTTCCTCTAAATTCCCGCAGGTAAGTTCTGTTCTTAACATCGAACAAATCAGTCTCTTCATAGAGGGATGTTAAAGACGAGTTACGCGACACGTCTGGCCATGCATGCCTGCTAAGGCTTCTTCTTGTAAAGACGTTTTTACATAAAGGGCGTGCATCAGCTTAGACATGTGCTTGCTGTTCAAGTAGTTGCGATCTGAACGTATGATGTGGAGTTTAGGCGCAGGTAAAAGAAAGACCGAGCAAGACGTGGCACATCAGAGGATTTATGTCACAGTCTTTCATATAACGTTGTGTGCACGCTTTGTACTTACTATACAGTGCACCCTTTTTCATGTTGCTGACTGGCCGAAGCATTTTCGGCAAGCCGTCCAAAACGTTTTTTATCTTTCTCAAACAAGCTGAGTTTTTTTTTATTATAAAAATGCTGAATTTACCAATATTTGATTACGACGACGAATTATAAAATTACGTGTACTGTTGCACGTCGTCAACTGCCCTAAGTGATGGCCTTGTTGATTATATAAGGCGTTCTCGGACGGCTTGTGCCACTGCTTTTTTAATCTGTGCCGCGCTATGTTTTACAAGCATTTTTTTCTGCCGTTCGAAGACTTTTTATCTTAAAACCCTACCGATTTTTCCTCTTGTCTTGTCGATAACAAAATTTAATGTTTGTGTTTCAACGCAAATGCTGTATTTCACTGCTAAATTACTACTGTGTAAGTTCATGTGTTTCATTAGTACAGTGATATCATGTAAAATTTACAGTCCAAAACTACGCTGAAGAATCGTATCGCGACAAGGAACCACGGGTATTCCAAAAATACTCCGTTCCACCGATTACCGCCAACGAATAAATTTGTGTTAGTAAATAGTTTTCATTTTACCTTAAATGCTAAATACTGCTGCAATAAAGGACAAATCACAAATAACACGAGTGATTTTCCATGCTTGTGTATACGTACTTTGTTCGTTGTTAACGGCCCGTTTCCTCTCCGAGTGATAGTGAGTCTAATGATGAATCAAACTGATAGGGCGTACTGATTTGATATTCAGTCATTAAAAACGACCATTATCGCTTCTTTGTACTGATTGTCGCCGCAGGGTCCAATAGCGGAATCATCAGAGTTAAAATCCCCGAGATTGAATGGTCTTTGTACTTTTATCCGTTGAACGGCAAAGTCAAGGAATGACGAGACAGACTGTGGTAGTCACATAAAACCAAAAATAACTCTATATCATATTAGCTTGCGTTTTGTACATCGCTTTTTTAGTTTATTAGAGCCCTTGAGTAAATGTATAAAGGATAACGCTTTTATAGAATAAACATGTCGCACAGCGGTAAAAGTCCATACATTTAGCGTGCATATATAGTATTTAATATAGATTTTAAAAAGTTGATTAAAATCCATCGCATTTGATTTTAGGGATTTATATATATATTTTTGTTGGTAGAGAGATTAATTAGTAAAATGTATGATACACGTCAACGTTGTCTAAAGATACGATAGTGTAGAACCCTTAAGCCCACAAAATGTTCAGGACTCTTAGGCGCTTATGGAACGCCTCTACTAGGGCCTAGCCTGTCGGGAAATTTTTGAGTTCCCTATCTGCTCCTATCAACGCTCAACAAAATCACGGTATTTGTCAGTGCAACACTGATTCATATCATCAGCAGTCAAGGCGAGACTTAGTTGAAGCTGTACCGTGTCTACTACCAGAGAGCATTGATCTCGTGTAGTATCCAGAGTGGCCCGGCTGAATTGCTTTCCACTCCTGACCCATTAGACGTTCCTATGTTTCTTATTAGTAATCAATTTTAAGGGACTTCCAGGGCCATCTTTTCAGTCTTGGGGCATCCGCCTGGAGAAGAATTATGTGGCTGCGTTGGCGATTCCTTGATGAGACAGCGTGTTGTGGGACGGACAGTCGTGCGCAGGAGGCGCTTCCTCAATCTCAATAGGTGCAGGGCCGCTCATGATCTCATAGCGGAAGCACAGGCAGACAGGTTAAAAGTGGACCTATTCCTACTGCCATAGCAAAACGAGGCCCTGGCAAAGGCAGCGGACAGAGACTAAGATGGATCGTAGACGAAAGAACGTTAGGTTACCGCGATCTGGTGGACGAGCCGTCGAAAAGGCATCGTAATCCGGGATAGGGGCCAGGGAACGAGCCTGATCCTCCTCACCCCACCACAGATTTGGCACTGTATGGCGCTACATCGAGACGAAGTTAGGTCAATATTGACCGTAAGAACACGTAAGGCATCGGTTTGGGAAGGACGGCAGACAATGCCGTTTTGTCTTCGGCGATAAAGCTTTATTCTCTTCGGCGCATATGAGACACGTCTAGATATATATATATATATATATATATAATGCCAAGTTAAAATCTCCTTATATTAACCAACCTGTTCCCGGTTTCAGGTTGAGTAATGATGTCTTTTTTTGTAGTAATGATGTCGTGGGATTGCCTAGAAGTTGTTCGAATTTCTCGTGTGGGCAGTTGGGGCTTACATCGCAGGCGTATATTCGGCCTACGTGTTTTCGTTTGATCCAGCAAAATCCTGATCCGCTATCTGTGTTTTGTGTTTTACGGTATGATTGACTACGCGTGCAGTATCGTATGCAAAGTCAGTCACTTAATTATTACGTTATTTAGCTAGCCTTTTGTTTCTCTTCGTTTGTTTCTCTTCGTTCGTCTACTCTTCGTTGCGTTATTTTCCAGACCATGTCATCGTGGACCGCCGGCTTATGTCACAGTTGACCTGAAAAAGCTATATTATGTGAGGGATTCTGTCATGTGTATTACCAGTAGCGCAAACGCTGTAACTTTTAATGCATTTAGTGCCGTTCTCAATAAACTACGTCGATGATTTACTTGCATGTTGCAATGCTACAAATATTTATTTATATAAACACAAATACCTTTGTTCAATGCAGCATTGTACAAATGTTCCGCTGACGAAGAAGCGACTATTCGATTCTGCCTGGAGATCGCAGCCAATGTAAGTTCCTCTTCTGGTATGTCACTCTTCCTCTAGCAGACTGAGATTTCGAGGATATATCCGAATAATCTATAGGTTGAGCTTGCCGTGATGACAGCTTGGGTGGGCACAAAAGATCGGCGGACATCCTATGTGGTCATAGCATTGCTTTGAATACCCCTTTCAATGGGCTGAGTATGTTGTCGAGACAGTCAGAGATAAAGGTATCTCGGTATGCCCGAGGGGACAGTATGTTGTTCTACCCTACAAGAGAATGGACCGGTTGGCGATGCTCTGGGAAAGTTTGGGACAGTGAGCTTCTATACAGACAGCTCGATAACGGCCAGGATACGCAGGCCAACGTAAACGCTGGAAACGGCACTGCAATTCTCAATATATCGTGTATCCTAGATGCCTGCTCCGTCGCTATCTGTCGAACCACGCCGTAGGAGTGCTCCGTATAGAGGCATTTGTCTTTGTGATCTATTCCTGGGTCCCAGCGGCTAACTTTGAGTCTCTCGGCACGGGCCGAGGTATCGGTGTATATATATATATATATATGTCCCAGAAATCACTGCATGACACACAGACGTATATCATAGTGATGGCGCTGGATGCCTGGAACATCTCTTCGGTAAGATCGGGTCGTGCGTATTATGGGGTAGAGGTTTCCGAGCAGAAGTGCTTCTATTGACTTCCACACATTCTTGTAAGATATCCTCATATATAGAAATATATGTAAAATTAAAGTATGTATATATATATATATATATATATATATATATATATATATATATATATATATATATATATATATATATATATATATGGCTAAATCATACAAACGTATAGAGAAAGAAAAGATATACACACACACGCATATATAGGGTCTCAGTGGTCGGCAAGTGTGTACAAGATCTATGGCACATCATTTCTGTGTGGAGGAGGGTCTTTACGACCCGTCTGTGCCAACTTGCTTGTGCAGGTATCGTAACGCACCGTGTGAGAAATGCTACCTCACTGGCTGCGCATCCCGCATTGGCGGCACTGACTGGATCGTGTGGTAGGCCGGTCATGACGTATGCCTTCTGAGGTGCAATAAATAAATATGCGCATATATATATATATCGTATATATATATATATATATATATATATATATATACATACATATATATATATATATATATATATATATATATATATATATATATATATATATATATACACATACATATATATAGCCCACAGCCGCCAAATCAGTGTGTGGGAGACAGTAACATGAGCAAATGTAAATCACCCTGCTAGATATATAAGTGAAAATCTGAACTGACCTAGCAGGCGTCAATTTCCAACCGGTTTGCCACTCACTTTCTTTCTGCCTAGTATCAGCGTGTCGATAATTACGCTGCATTCGGGGGTGGTCGGGGGCTGATATCTTGCGCTGATTAAAGGTGACTTCATAGTCAACAGCCGTAGCCTTTTTCCGGGGCTGGTGACATAATAGAGGCGTCTGGCATAAAGCGAGTTTCGTTTGTGCGTAAAAGGTCACGTTATATCGGCGGAGCCTGGTCTGTTACGCAAGTTTTCTCTGTGGAACTATTCGGTAGGCAAGAACGTCACTGCACTTATGAGTGCAACTTCGCATCCACGATTTTGTATGCACGACAGATGGATCTTGGAGCGAGACAGAGCTGGCCTAAAACGAAAACTCCGCCAAAATACCTTGCTGCCGTTCAATGAGGACCCTGGTCGTAATAATCGGCTCGTATCGAAATGTTAGTGCTGTTTGACAAGCACAGTAATTCTATAATATCTCGAAGTAGTGCCACATAGTTCCAAAGAACCTCGAGGGGATTCGGAGGAAGACGGGTTTTAGTGGGTGAAAGTCCCATACTAGAAGCCAATAGTTGCCAAGGTTCTGACGATGCATAAGGCATTTCTTATAACCGTCTAGAAAAAAGGAATTATATAATGTACGTTTTTATACCATTGACGCTGAGGACGGTTCTCATTCTGGATGAATAGTTTAAAAGCATACGGTGAGCATAGTGCGTGGGGCAACAATTATTTATAAATAGCTTTTGCGATATATATATATATATATATATATATATATATATATATATTGTGTAGACGTCTGTAAAGTATTTTGAGGTGTTTAAAGAGGAATAAAAGAGCGTTAACGTGTTTACAATGTTTTACTTTTTACTTTTTAATTCTAGGGCAGAAATATAGTTACTTATAATGAAACACAACGTCGCTGAGGTAGCGACCTTTTTATGTTTACAAGCTGTATACGGATACCTAATTTTTCAGTAGTCATTCACATAAGTCAGGCGCAGTTACATTGATGCACGCTTCAATTGTCTTTGGTTTGCTGATCGTCGTGGGATTATTAGCAAACACTTTAATCGTAAAACCTACAGAAAAAATCTAACGGCGTGAAATCGCAAGACCTTCAAGGCCAGTGAATGTCCCCTTTATGCGAGGTTACTTACCGCCCGGGGCACTTCACCCTCAAAAGCTAAATTGTCTTGCCGGCTGTATGAACGGCTGTACTGTAGCACAACCTTGTCGGGACCAGAATTGACTCGTATCAAACTCACCTAAAGCCTAATGGTCTGTAGGTTTGAGCTTTTGAGCTCAGTCGAACCTTATACATGTAGATGCATCGCTATATCCAACTTTAAAGTAAACCAGATTGAGATGCGCAAAATGCCCAGTTGTTAGGCACGTCACCGAAGCGGAATTTCCGGCTATTGTTCTACATTGTCGGCCACAGCGGCAACATTTTCAGCCCCACGAGCGCTTCGCTGTCTTCCACAGCTTGGCATATCACGCAATGAAGATCCCATGCAGCTTTTGCACAAGTTCACGAAAGGTGTGGCTCTCACAGAGCCGGTTATATCGACCGTAATATTGCAGGAAAAGCACGTCAACGTGCCCGTACAGAGATAAATGTTCGCAACCTCTACACGTTTTTCGGTCGAGTAACGCTCCATTCTGCATTTGGCAGGCTCACCCCGTTCCGCTTACAAAGAAAGCGATCGCGGCGAATACAGAGTTGATCGCTGTATTTGTTTTGGATTGCTGTAACTTTTGAAAGATGCCTGCTGATCATTCGGACGCAACATATATATATATATATATATATATATATATATATATATATATATAGCTTTAACGTTCCGTTATACATATCGTGTGCATGCATTTTCGTAAAATGTTTAATTTGTCCCGAGCCTTCTATTATCTCATCATGTCCATATAATGGGCATAACAACGATTTTTGCACATCCGCTTGCATACAACTATCGCCCGAGTGAGAAGTTTCTGCTTCATGAACTGTGGATCGTTTTATCCAAACCACTAGGTGTATCGGCCTAGTAAAACTACACGAAAACATAAATCGGCTATCTCGCTTTTATCTTGAAAGTACGGCGTATGGGGAATTCCCATACAGGATTTGCTCCTCCTTGTTTACTTGGCTTCATTCTTGCCAGTCCTTTGTTGTGAAGGATTCTTATATGGGGCGGCATGTTTGAAGCTTTACGCCGTAGAGTAAGAGAACACCGCGGATACACTGGGTTTCTTGGCCTAGTGAAACTACACAAAAACATAACATGGCAGTCCGATATCGAACACTATACGCTAAACCTACGCCGCAAAAGAATGATCGGTGTCCCCGCGCAAGATTTGCTCCTTGTTTACTCGGTTTTGTTTTTGCCAATGCTTTGCTATGATATTCTTAAATGAGGAGGCACGTAAGATGGTATAATATGCAAAGGGAAAATAGTGCAGAACGATGCCAGTTTACGATGCGTATACTTTCCTTTCATTACAACGTATTGATACTATGCGTATAAGTTTGAATTGACTTTTTCTATAGCCTCGATATGCTTTCTTAATTGTGGCCGCTATATTTTACAACAATATGTTAAATTTTCTCTCTCTCTCTCTATATATATATATATAAACCCCTGATATAAAAGGGTGACATGTGCATTTAGGTACACATGCCAAGCAAACAATTATTTATATATATATATATATATATCGAGAGTGATATACGGAATTGTAGAGCTGGTTAAAGCAAATCTTTTTCTAATGGAACATAGTCTCTGAAAAATCTTGTTTCGGAGTGAGAGTAAAATTACTACGATTTGTGACACTGGTGAGTTTGCCCGACATAAGAGCACAAAATGTGCAACTGCGAGACCACCAGTCCTCCTATACTAAGCATATTGTCGTGTTCGTAAAAAAAATCTGCCTCCTCTGAAGAACATATAACGCCGGTCAGAAGATGCAGCGTAATCGCTTAAACGAGAATTCGCAAAAAATTGAGTTAGTTATTAGCTTTCACTCCAAATACCTTAAAATCATTACCTTACGACCAGCAGCTTCGCAGCTTCAAAACTAATACATTCAAGCCCATGACGATCATTTTGGTACTAAACGTATAACAATGTGGGCTGCGGTTGCGGAGCAATTACGATTTTTCGGAGAGCATGTAGCGATTGAGTGCGTGCATGAGGGCTCTACATAATGATGAGCATGCTATTTGTCGGATAGAGCCACACTTCTGTTTCATTGCAAACAATTTTGCGCAAATTTTAAAAAAAAAAGTTTTGTTGATGGTTGCCCAAAGCGCAATATGTCAACAACTTTGGCTATAGATATTGCGCATTTATTTGCCGAGATATTTCACGCTCTTTTTCGGTGCTAGAGTGACCATGTGAGAGCGTTAGAATGAGATGTGCCTGGACGTCAATTACTAAAAGGTCATTGATAATGTTAGGGCCAGTTGTTAAATTTTGGCCACTAAAAGTGCCAATGTTTTCGAAACATGCATCCATGTGTCGTTGACGCGTAACTTTGTCTACAACAACACAAATAAAGACGCCTTTAAGTATACACGAATCTACAATAACTGCAATTGCCGCATATGTACACACATCTTATAAAATCATCATTTAAACAAATGTCTAGCGCAACTGCCTTAACGTCAGTTTCAATTTCATATTGCGACAGAACGACCAGACTACAGACGCCGTCTCCCCTTTACTTTCACCCGTCGCGACGGTACACACTATAACGGTTTAACGGTTGTCAAGGAAAAGTTCTCTCTCTCTCTCTCACATCACACCCAACCCACTCTCGGTTACCATAACAACATGTTTGAGATGCATTGTATTGCACAGGATTCAAGGCCCATTAGCTTCTCTATGAAGTTTAGTTGATATGACGCGACGTTTTGTTTTTAGTTGACTGACAGGAATGAAGTCTCATTTACTCTGACATTGGCGGGCTGCTTTATTAGAACCTGACCTAGACATTATATATATATATATATATATATATATATATATATATATATATATATATATATATATATATATATAAAGGAGATCATAAGAAGACCGTTTTTGTCGGACGCCAGATTTATTTAAATTCACTAAATTCATCACTAAGCTTAAAATTTTCATAGTTAACAATTAAGGTTATTTTGCAGAATATGCTATCGCTCGTGTCTGATATACCATTCTCTCTATAAAAACAGCATGAGTAGGGTTACAAAACACTAGATAAGACTTTTTTATCGAAGGAAAGAGCTAATGCTAAACGTCAAAACATCCATTTGCCACCGTCGAGGAGTCGCAGCTTTTACACGACAAGGCTGACTGACGCCTTTAAATGTAATTATAGCTTATGCTACGTAAGCCATTTGTCACAATATACGCGTTACAAATATTATATCGGACATGTATTATATGTCAGCTATCTGTGCAATGATATAATCATAATCAAGCATTACATATACAACGATGTCTGAGTGGCCCTTCTCGTATGAAAAAATGTCATTTCGAGCTAACCTATTCGAATATGTCTCCGAGAGATATACAATGCTTACACACATGTTCGGTCATTCCTGACATTTGCCCTGCATGACCAACAGTGATAACCATCCGGCAATCTAAACGAAAGTCCGACGGGTTTCTCGCATAGCCACTTACTGTCATACACATGACATATCAGTAATCAGTGACAGAGTACCTCAAATATGTTCGAACTTCCTGCTATACGAATAGGCTCAACAGGAAGTTCGGTGCATCGATTGTCATGGACGGATGATCTGTTCCTTATGCACAAAGTGCCTCTATTCAGGAGGCTCACAGCACCTGAAATCTAGGCGTACTTATAGAACGGATGCCAAACCTAAGTAGTGGCAGCCAGGGCTGACGCGACCGGAATGGAACGTGGACATACGGAAAAGGTTACCCTGCAAAGAGCACTACTCAGCGACAACATATAGGGAAGGAGACTGAGGCGCGATGAGTGTAATATATAGGCTTACAAAACAATCATAACTGTAAAAGGCAATTTACGAGCGCCTCTTATATATGCCTAATATGATCATATACGCACAGTCAAACCATACTATGATTTCTATGACCACCGGGTCAACCCTACATCCTCGGAACACAACTGACGTTTTCGACGTTTCGAGGTTCGTGGTTGTTTCTGCTACTTATGCGGTAGCTGTACTCAGGTTACGACCCCGTTCGATCATTCGAACGCCCGCATGCGTGTCTATTTTGCTTTATACAATCCTCACTTAGCCGGATGGCCGTGTCTGCCCTGAGCAAAGCTCACAAATTATATATTAAAAAAAACTATATATATATATATATATATATATATATATATATATATATATAATTGGTTTTAAAAATACGTTCCCCTACACCTATAGTACATACATAATCAGTTCTAACCGACTAAGTGCCTATAAAAAATAATCTTGTAAGATATGTTTTCTATTTGGACTGTTCTACTTTGATCTATATGCACGGTATACAATAAGATTTCTCTTTTAATATGTTTACACTGTAATTTGTAATCATATTGTCAACTCAGAATGGCATGCCAAGAGTTGACCCGTGCTTACTATGTTTGCTTTGCTTTTGACGCTCTGACAGGCCAATTTTAGGTGCTCGCAATAGGTAAGTATGCCTTTGGTACGATAGTGCTCAATTCGCCGATCATCATCTAGTTCTCGTTGCTGACTTGAGTCCAACAAAACCAATCAGCAAGGGTGCGACTCGAACTTGCGATTATTATTATTTTTTTTTTATCATCATTATTTATTACATGTTAAACAATGTTACAGTTGTGAGGTCTGAACGTATTATTGCAATGTTTTGTTAAATGATTAGTTCACTCCATGGCGCCTAAAATAGATGCCGCGTTCCCTCTGCAAACGGCCAAGGACAACGCTTGCCTCAAGAATTGGCCCTCTCTTCGGTCGTTCGTGACCTCCTGAATTCGCTTACTCAAATCTTTGAGAAATGCTTCGGTTCCCTTGCTGATTGGTCCCAGTGTCTCCATGGCAATCGGCACAAAAATATATCTTGTTTCCAGTCCAGCATATTTAAATCGTTTTCTGGCGTCCACGTGCTTTGCTACCCACCCCGGCTCAACAGAGCTGTGGTGTAAATAGGAAAGAAAAAAGGAAGAAATAATAATAATAATAATAATTATTATTATTATTATTATTATTATTATTATTATTATTATTATTATTATTATTATTATTATTATTATTATCCCACAAATTAATGATAAGCAATTTTATAAAGCCGTTTCTGTCCGAACAAGTTGGTTTTTGTGCTGACCACTAGAAAACGTATGAGTAAAACTTTTGACAAAGGTCAGTTAAGCTTCTTGTAACTCACTACGATCCACTCCAGTGACAGGTAGTATGTAGTACTTTGTCTGCCCAAGCGCAGGGGCAGCAAAACGCCAGAAAAAGTACAGCGCATTGTCAGGGCAACAAGTTTACTATTGCGGCTTTTGGATACGGCTAAGACGTTGGCGCCACGAAACGCGCTCCACCATGTCACTGTCCACTTTCTCGACAGTCGTTAAACGGCCTCAAGCCTGAAGTCCGTCGCAGTTTGTCCGGCCGCTGTGTGCGAGTCAGTCGGTCAACGCACAGGATCAAAATCATTGGCACGCCAGTCACCACCGGCTTCGGTCGGGTCGCTAGCGGACACCTCAGCTTGTGACACCTCGCCATGACAGGGATCTATCTCCCTACTAGTTTCTTCGTTGTTAGACTTCGTGGCCTCAGGCGTGCACCGAGAACGGATAGACGATTACATCCGGTTGCCTTCCTGCCTGCCTGTCCTTGTAGCTCTCGCTTGTACATTATGAGGTAAGCGAGGGATTTTCTTACAGTGTTGCCCACTGCAGCCACCAGCAGGAAAACCAATAAATTCGCACAGGTTCACACAGCTGGTGCGCGCTTCTGTCCCGTTTGAAGCCCTGATCAGAATGCCCGCAAAACTACTGAGAGACGAAGAAGACTGTTAGAAAGAGAGAAAGGGAGAGAGGGGGGAGAGGGAGAGAGACAAAAAGGGTAATTGCTCGTTTCTTGCTCTTTGATCAAACGAAAATCGTTGTCGCTACATATATGCCGAAACACGGCCGTTCGAAGCGTTCGAAAACAGACAGATTGCTGACGTGGCGAACGGAAGTGTTCCTCATACCACTCGGTCCTTTAATCGACTCTGCTGCGTAATTACTCGTCGTGCTGTGCGTTCACAGCTGTGAACCGAATTGCGCGGAAGGAAGCCGTGAAGTGGTTGTGCTCGCGTCAACTGTTCGCTGTCTTCTGTGCGCTGTTTTTGTGTATTCTCGCCTTGGGTTTGTTTGACTTCGGTTGCAAAGCGATTGCAATTCGGCGAGTCGGCTTCGCAACCGAAGCAAAGTAATTGTGCCACAGCCCTCTTGGCTGTGGTACAATTGGTCATTGCAATGCATTTCAGGTGACTGATCACACCACATTGCTACGGCTAACACGCTGTGAATACGCGAAACTTGGTGTGTATCGCCTGCAGGCAGAAGCCACTCACCGGGAACTACTTAACGGTTATACGACGCATTGCCGATCTCTCTAACATGACGTGCTCAGTCAGCGTCTCGAGATTGTTTTGATTAGTTCAAAGTTGTTGGAGTGCAAAACCGAACTCAGGGATGCCCATTTCGAGTTCGGAGCGGCACTCCGATCACTCCAGCCCACGAGCATCGGTCGAGCCCGAGCTGGCGTGGTGGGTGCATTCGTCTGCGCATCGTAACTGGAGGAGACACATACCTGTAGGTGCACGGGTTTGAGCCCCACCGTTGCACTGATTTGTATTTATGGGGGTAGTCCGTCTATAAAGCAATGCAAAACGCAGTCCCGTCGACGTTAAATCTTGGCTGAGGGTCAGCACGAACGCCTCTTTTACCTACTAGCCTACGAGCAACAGGTCGGCCGATCTTGCCGAGTCGTTGTCGAAACCGCGCAAGCACGACTGACAGATTTCGGTTTCAAGAACCAACGTCACAGTGCCCTCTCCAGAAAAATTACAAACAATTGTAACCCCGATACACGAATATTGACCCAATAAACGCGCCGAGAATTGCCGTCTCTCCTTGCGGTGCTCTATCGTTTCCACTGTTTTTGAGAGGATTCCAGTCAGACATACTACTATACCAGTTATATTACCGTAAACACATGATTTGCCTTGTCGATCTACGTGTACGCAGTCTCTAGAGATGGCGCACGACTGGACGTTACACCTAAGTACATCTCACGAACATTGCCATTGTATTATTTTGATCAGAAAAGTGTTTTTGACAGGATTGATTACACACAAGATGGTAGTAAACCAGCTAAGAGCGCTCGAAGTATCCATCCGCAGACTCTACGAATGGTTTGCAGAGTTTTTGCGCAACCGGTGTTTCGGAGCCAAGTCAGGGGACGTCTTAAGCAACCCGCGCCCGGCAACGTCTAGCGTCCCGCAGGAGAGCTGCGTCTTTCTGCTTTCCGCTGAACACATGTTTTGTTCCCGTAGGATAAAAAAAAGTCTACATGCCAGTGTGTTAAATAACTTTGTACGCAAACGATCTTAACATATGTAGTGCACTGGACCACTAGCGCACACAGCACACGGCTTCTTCGAGCTAAACTAATTCTTAATGGATCAACACTGCCAAGCGTCGTAATCTCGACGGACCTTACCTTGTTCGCGCATATCAAAGAACTAGTGAAAGCAACATCTAAACTTGTGAATATGTTGTTTTGCTATTTCATTGTTTAGAAGCCCACGGTGTATCTTCGTTTGAACAAATCGATTGCGTTGTTTAAACGTTTACACTGTTCACCCGTACGGTATTCACGTTTGTCTAAATGCATAAGTACGATTGAGTGTAGGCAAAGGAGCTTCTTAAAGAGACTCCGCAGAAGAAGCGACCTCGAATCGAGCGAATCGAGAAGCCCTTAACGGGCACACTCAGGAGTAATGGCGTACAGGTTCTAGCTCAACCACCTGCGGGTGCACCCTCTACTGATCACTTTTTAAAATGTACGCCTGGGCAATTCACAACAAGGTGACTGCGCAAATCCCTCCTGCAACTAGTTCATCCTCGCCCTTTTTGTTCTGTGAATTAAGCTTCTATTCGATTCTACGTACTCAATCTGCCTCTCTCTTAGTTTTTTTTCTATAGTCTGTCCTTCTTGTCTCTCTGCCCTTTTTGTCTTTCTTTCAGCCCATCTCGACCTCTAGCTGCCTTTCCTCAAATACGCCTCACGCTGGCAATACCGCCATCTTGTCTGTTTTTTTTTCTTTTTGTACTGCCATTAGTTTTTTATCATGATTATTGCAAAAACGACTGTTACTCCTACGGCTACTACTGGTTTAGGGAGGGTTCACCCTTCTAGCTTCGTGCAGCGCTCTAACCGTGGGGCCATACGAAGCCGACGTCACTCTTTTTGGAAGGACGCAACACTTCCTCCAGGCGGTGCTGGATCGGGGGGAGTTGATCGAGGGGAGGTAAAGATAAGCAATGTGGACCTGAGAAAAAAGTTGCGGAAAACTAGGTAGGAAAGGAGAAAGGTGTACGGAAGACAACGAACGCAAAGAAATAAGCCGCTGAACTGACGGTGACGACAACCAACGGGCTTGAATTGTCTTTGTTGTGTCAAAAGCAGCAGCGTTTTGCGGCGAGTGCAGCGCGTCATTGTGCTGGTTCTACGTCGTCGTCGCGGTTATACGGTACTACGAATAGTTGTAGTTCACGAAGAAGAAAAAAGATCAAGTTCTGATAGGCACATTAAACAAGGCAAAGGGAACAACGAACAAAACGAATCAGTCAACCAGAAGCGACACTCGCGACAGAAAGATAAAGGTTCGTTGTTCAAACACGGTGTGAGGTTGGGTATGAGGGTGGTTTAGTTAGTCTATACATTTTTCGGGCTGACCCCCAGCCAAGATTTAACGTCCACGGGACTGCTTTTCGCATTGCTTCATAGACGGACCCCCATAAATACAAATGTGCAACGGTAGCGTTCGCATCCGCGCACCGTCGCGAGGCGCAGGCAAAAGCACTACGCCACCGGGCTCGACGGTTTAGTTAGTCTAGGTACGGTTAACCAAAAGAATAGTTAGGGTAAGCTGAATGATGGACGCTCGCCTTTTATTATAGACGGACGTCAATTTGTTTACGCTGTTGGCGGTACTCTAAACAGCTGTACGTGTATGATACGTAGAGCTGTACGTATCATACACGTACAGCTGTTTTTGACCGTGAGAAGGCCATAGTTTATGGCCTTCTCACGGTCAAAATGTATTCGACCTAATCGCAGTCGGGCTCTTCCGGTGACTGTGTGTAGGTGACCCCCGGAGATGCAGCTCTTCGGCAAATATTTCCGAGTGCCAGAGAATAGGTTTTCGTTCGAATGTTGTCTATATAGGATCTTCTAAGCAATTTGTTCCAGGGAGTAGAGTCTTTTTTGCGGGTAAGACCCTTATATATATATATATATATATACATCCCAAACCCAATGGGCTAAAATCTGTTCAACAGCAGCCAGGCAAGTGTTGCGCGCTAGCTACGCTGCCGCTTCATCTAAAGCCTCACATTAAAGATTACTACGACTAACACCTACTTACTACTACTACTATTATTTTTATTACCACTACAGTTTCGCCCTCAGAAAAACTTCACCTAGGCGTTCCGCTTCACGCTTGAAGCGACAAGGTAATGGAAAAGCAAGTCACTAAATTTTGCATCGCAGGGCCGCTCAATACACAATTTTACCTGATACTGTGTTAAGCGTGCGCTATGCATACGGTGTTGAGTGTGGGTCAAGTAGTGGAGAGTAAAGCGACAGCTAATGTCTAAGACAATTTAAAGAGGTATGCTCTGTTGTCCTACCCAGCATTTCCGTCCAGGCCAATGAGGTCTCTTTGACGTGAACCCGACCGCCTGCCTCTTAGCAGCCCTCGGTGCGTTTTTGCATGCTCCTCTATTCCGCACTTCTACGTTGGCATACTTCAGAATATATTCTCTATTATGATTATAACTATACAAGCTTAGAGCCGCTCTCCTTACCAAATACCAATACATGGTTGCTACCCAATGTTTGCCAGCTATTGCTAAGTATTATTTTTCACGTGTAATCCCTTTGAGAAGTCTCTCGCAGTTATATTGTTTTTATTATACTACTTAACCATTGACTATGTATCTAACAGAGGTAATTTTTATAAATGAATGAATATTTTTCATTGTATGTCTTCCAAGCGCAGAGAAGCTGAAAAGAACTGTGGTCCATAGGGGCAGGCAGATTCCTCAGTCAATTGAGCAAAACATATATATATATATATATCACAGACGTATTAAATATAATATATTAGATACATATAAGACGTTCTATAGTTTACGTTATATTATTGGAGAAAAAAGGATTTGTTTATATAATAAAAGTTAGCATTTGTTTTTTGTTAGCAAAGTACTGGATGATTACTTCGCAGGTGAAATGTTTAGAATAATTAATGTGAAATATTATCAGAAAAAGTGTCAACGGGTATAAAACCTCTTGGCATAGCTTATAGCCTGAAATATAACTGTTTCGCACAGCCCTTATGTAAGGCGACCTAACTTCCAAAAACCTGAAAATCCAGAAATGTCAGATGGAAAAGCAACGAATTGAGCGGAATTCTATATATGCTTTTAATTTTAGAAACTGAGATTTCTATAAAATTGTTGGCAAAGGCCACTGAAAAGGGAACACTTTGTTTCGATGACTAAATAAACTGGCTTTATTATTTTACTCACTACTGGTAAATATTTAATAGGAACTTTGCATATACAAGATACTTTGTTTGCCATTCTAACGATTTTGGATCTTGCAAGAACAGCCAATTACTCTTCATGTTTTCGTTTTGCTCAACAACTTATAAAAGACTTCGCTAATGTAGTCGATTAATATTGTGTATGAGTTTAGAGTTTAGGGTTAGCTGCGCATGAGTTTAGAGATCTACGTATTTAAAGACACAAACGACTTTGACATTTATCGCCTACCAGAAAGTCTTTTTTTTCTAGCTAAATTCATCTCTAGGGCAGTGGATCGTTTGATGACTATAGTCGATGGTCAGTTGACAGTGTGTATTTATTTCTGACTCAAGTTATTCAAGTCTACCGGGAACTTCTTTCGTAGTAAATTCTCTTTTTTTTTCACTTTTTCGAAACGTGATCGTCGTTGTCATCAAAGGAGCGCCGTCAACTTCGGCAGTTTCAGCAGCAATGGAGCAGATGGACTATGTCGAACATCAGTCTGTATTGTGCCTTTGCTAAAACGACCAGCAATCAGCAAAACGGTAGCTGCCCAAGCGATGGCTATAAAAGCGGGTCGTCGCAGCTGGTACGCAGTACAGGACGACAACAACATCTGGGGAGAGTTTTTTTTCTGCTGCAAACTCTTATCTATTCTAGTCGTAAGTCTTAATTTGGTATTTGAGAGAGAAAGCATCGAGAAGGAACGAGTGACGCATTGATGTAGGCTCACTGTTGCGCTTCTCCGCGTCGTCGTCTAGTTCCTTTGACATTCACTTTTTCTACAAAAATGAAATCCAAATTGAGAATTGCAACGAACGTTAGTTGAGCGACTAATCTTAGTCGAGAGCTTTTGCGAAGTTGAAAAAGTAATAAAATTAATTTGGATTTAACTAAATACATTAGGACTCTCATTGTTATATATATATATATATATATATATATATACAAACCAGAAAACGGATACACTAAAGACATGAAGTATGTATATGTATATATACTTATATATATATATATATATATATATATATATATATATATATATGCTAAGAGACACCAGTGAAAGAAATGAACCTTTTAAAGATAGCCTTTCATTCGACTACCCGCTTGGGTGCTTTATTCAATTTCGTCAGTCTGTTTCAATTAGACTACGTACTACGACAAAAATCAGAATCAGTCTACTGCTTCCATCTCCGGCTCACGATCCTCATGCCTCACCCCAATCTTCTTGCACGCCACTTCAGCGGACGAATCCATCAGCCAGTCCTTCTCGACGTCACTTCACCGTCGACAAAGGCAATTTGAGAGAAACTCCGATTTACTTTGGCTGGTCGGTGCGTTCCGTCGGTTCTCACTCAACATCTGTTGGGATGTGTCGGTCTGGACAGCCATCAGCGCTGCAGCAGGACCCGGGTCAAAGTCTCCTGCTTTGGCCAACTAGTTCTTCACTTCTTTTAGTCACTTTGGGTGGAAAGGTGGCAATTCACCATATCAAATCGCCCAGCAGAAACAACGACGACGACGACGACTAAGCAGGATACGGGAGAAATTGAGGGTCGAGGTTTGTCCGACAGAGTTCTCAACGCATCCGCCGCTTGACAAGTCTGCCGCGGCCTACACCGACGGTAACCACGGGTAACCACCGTGCACCAATCATTAGCAGTGTGTTCCGGCCGGCCGATATGCTCGCGCAGGCGGTCGAACGCCGAAAGTGAGCAGTGAACCCGGCCGAGCAAGCAGCTGTTGTACAAAGTAGTCTGCCCGGCAGCGTGACTTAAACTAAAAAAAATCCTTTTGGGGCTGACTCTCAGCCAAGATTTAACGTCCATGGGACTGCTTTTCGCATTGCTTCATAGACGGAGCCCCATAAATACAAATGTGCAACGGTGGGGCTCGAACCCGCGCACCTATGTGTCTCCTCCAGTCGCGAGGCGCAGACGCATGCCACCACGCCACCGGGCTCGACCGTGACTTAAACTAGCCACGTTACGAGTGCCGTGGAAGGTGGTTACATGTGGCAGGGGCGATTAGGCTGGGACTTGCAGTGCTTTCTTACTTGCAGTTCAACAGGCTATCATCGCTTTGAATAGACAGCTTCTGCAAGGCGCAGCTTGCCGCGAACTGGGAGATCCAGAGGCATCGACTGGATCTCCCAGTTCTCCCAGGGGCTGGTATTCGTCATCGTGCGTGCCTATGAATGATAGTGCTTTTAGAAATCTGTGTAGTGAAAACTCGTATGTGGAATTTGACGTACTCGGCTAGTTGAAAAGCTCATTCAGCTTATCGCATACAAGTATAGTATAAGGCGGGCAGCCACCCCAGCTTACCTCCCACAGCTTGACATTCAAATAGAAGGAAACTCAATAGAACTATGCTATGCATGCTAGTTTCCATCAGCAGTAGCAGCTAAGCTTCAGAACAGATAAGGCTATTCGCGTGCGTATTCTTTATCCGAGTAATACGTGGAGAATAGAATTCTATTTTCGTCTAGTCACTTCGGCATCACAGGCTAGGCATTTCCAACGGTAGAGCGGCGGCTGAAGAAGGTTGACAGATGTTTGTCAAAAACATTTTTAGAAAGCAGAAAGCAAATGAAAGTTTATGATCGTGCCGCACTAGGCTGATATGACCGAATTCAAACACGCACAGCATCCACGTCCAACATGCGTATCAACGCCTCGGTAAGGAGATACATTCTTCGCAGTTAATCATATATATATATATATGCTTGTTGCTCTTGATGTAGTCATAACCCGTGGGTGCCCTCAATTCAAAAAACCCAACGCCTTAAATCACTAATAATATACATACGACAGAAGCTGGAAGTAGTAGTATTCGCAGCACAATGAACGACGTTTGCCAAGCACGTAAAAAAAATAGTACGTAAGAAACTGTTGACCTTTTACAGCGTAGTAGAGCCTTTCAAGCTAGCATTCGAGAGAGTCATATACCCTTTCGACCTGAAGATAGGTATATATATATATATATATAACACTACAAACGTTGGGACTGTATGCCTTCATATGTTCGCAGACATTCTTTCAGTTTATGCCGTGGGTGCATTTTATGGCTAGGCCCGACGATTGCATTCCAAGAATGCCTAAGATAAGCTAAATCTAGAAAAGGCCAGCCCAGAGTTGCGCAAAGTCTGCAACAAGGCGCACCAAAGGCAAGCCCTTGCCCGCCGCAGACGCGGGTTTCAAACAACACAAGGCCGCCAGAATTTTCAGACGGCAAAACATGCATATAGATGGGTCGACGGGCGAAGGGATGAGGCTAGATGCGGCGACAACAACAACGACAACAACAACAGCTACAACAACAACAACTACAACATCAACAACAACGACGACAACAACAACAGCTACAACAACAACAACTACAACATCAACAACAACGACGACAACATCTTCAACAACGGTAACAACAACGACAAAGACAACGACAACAACAACAACCATTTTTTTCATAGTCTATACAGTCCTTAATTTAGCGACGAATGTGTACACTTGTTCGTCAACTGAATGTCTATACATTTTGATATCAATAGCGGATAAGATCCGTGCAAATCGTTCGCAATGTTCGCCGCAATCTACGGTCCAATATAATAGCGACTAATGTCTATTCAATTCGATATGTTTTTTTTTGGCTACAAGCTATCTCTGAGTCGTTGTTGTTCGTCTTATTAATATGTACTTCCTATTAAATATTTCCTAACATTTTCTATCATCATATGCCTACCGTCAGATGAGTTTGATATTCGAATCATGTACTCAAGCTGGGATTGAGCATGATTGCTGTGTATGTCGACCGGGAGTCGATGTAACACGAAGGTGTTTTTTGTTTGCTTGTTTGTCGTTTGAGGGCGTCGCAAATCGCTCGCTAGCTGTTAGTGGAGTAGTTAGTACACACCACGCTTGAAGAACCTTCTCATAATAGAGAGGCGGCTGACGAAGGCGCGCCTGTCGAAAATCTTAGATGGGCATCATTATCTTTAGACGACATCGTGCATCATCAACAGTCTCCAACAGGGCTCGTTCTTCGACGCGTTCTTTCCTGCTGTTTCGAGAGCACGTCCAGACAGATAGCCAGACAACAGACAGACCTAGACAGGCCTATACGATCTGCCGGCGCGTATCGCGATTGCATTAGCGGTGCGTCGATGATGAGTAACAACAATTGACGCTGCTGACGAGGACACGTTTGCGGTCGCTACCGGAATCTAAACGTGCACGTGTAGTTTTCGTATCCCAACAGCAGCAGCAGCGGCCGCCGCCGCAAGACTGTTTAGCTGTCGCTTCACGTAGCCCCTACGAGAGTGGCTACGTGAGGTAGGCCATTGAGGATGCGAGACCTACCCTCGTGTCGTTCATCTATGACAGACATTAATCTGCAGATCTGACAGAAGACATTGACGTTGTTAGCGAGCGTTCCCCGTGGTGTCGCCCGTCGAGGCCGCTCGTGGGCAAAGATGTCTGTGCTGCTACCATGATGCTACCATGAGCGAAGTACGAGCGAAGTCGAAAGCAGACGTAATCATCCTCGTTAGAGCTCGTCGCTACGACGTGCTCGTTGGTTCGATGGCTGGCGGTGGCCGTAAATGCGATTCCGTAGTTGATACTGACTGGCTTTCGGCGGTACAGTAGCGGCTAGGGCGGTGGTGACGATGGTGTACGATGGCATTATTCGGGGGCTCGGGGGGTGCTGGGGTATGTATAAACGGCTAGACATTAAAGACGTCGTCGGGCATCGTCGCAGCACAAAAGGAAAAGAGCTCGACCAACTCTTTCTTATTTCTACTCTGCTGCTCGTCACCTCCTCCTTCGAAGATGCTGCCCGGACTAACGAGGCCACAATGAGTGCAAGCCGATGTCGACGTAGCCATAACCTCTCACTAAATCTATATTCGTTTGTTTCTTTTTCCTGGGCGGCTTATAGAGGGGGTTGGCCCAGCCAGCCAGTTGATCGGCGTGTGGGCAAGGTATACTGGCACGATAACTTCTCCACGAACGTTCGATATCCCTTAGGTGCAGCTGGACCGTTTACACACCGCTTGGTGCGTTTTGGTTCCGCCTACATTTAATACTTGCTACTCTTGGGTGGTATCGTTTGCACTCAAACAAAAAAAAATATATAAATATAACGTACATTAATAACATGTTGTCAGATTTGCGTAAATCTGCAAGCGCCTGTCCAAGTATAAACGTTTTTTTTTGTGCACAGCTGTGTTTCTAATAATCTCAAAAACAATTTAATAATTTAAAAACAAAATTCAAAAGCAGTTGTTATTTCTTTAATGATTATTTTTTTTAACCCGGACCTTCGTAAACCTACTATGTGACAACAAAGCAATAAGCACCAAAGTATTCTCCAGCTATGTCATTGTGACACTGTCCGTACACTTCTGGAAACGTCTACCGCCTGATATACGTTGTGTATGCATACACAGTGATTTCAGTGATAATAGGTTATCCTTATGGAAGGTAATGAAAGTGTATTGCTTATAGCCTTTCTATTTCCAGGCCCCCAACAAGCGAAACCGCCAATAATGGTTGATCTGCGTTCTCTCTAACCCGAGTCTACTCTCCGAGTGCTCGGACTCGATAGACTGGCGGCAGCCAAAAGGATCTACGGGGGGCTACGAAAAAAGCCAAATGTCGTTGTCATTCTTCAGCATGCAGGTGCCTTTTCGGGTGAGCATCAATAGGCAGTAAGCCCACTAAGGCAGTAGTACCCAGTATCAAATCCCACACACATATGAAGTTTGGCACTAACAGTAAAAATGAGAAGCTTTCGTTGTCTTCCAGCTATTCGACGATTAGTTGGTCTGTCGTCGGAACAAGTCATCACTGTCTCTAGGGGATTTTTCATGTTGACCAGTACGTACACAGTTCACCACCCCAGGCCATATCATCTGCCTCCTTTGCAGCATCTCCTGTTGCAGCGCTGACTTGTTATGCAGATCAGAAGGCTACCGGCCCACCCCAGAAGGCCCGTTACCAGCCTGACACTTGGTCTTGTCGCTTGAAAACGTAGCGTGGCTCTCCTTGCTCCTGCTGCTGTCACTAACGTCGCCACCAGCGATAATGGGATTCGCCGGTTCATGGGGTTTGTGGGAGTGGTATACGCTGTAGGAGGAAAAGAAGCTTCCAACCCCGCTTGTATAGGTGTCAGTCAACGAGCAGGCACGAAAATGACATAAACGAGTTGCCTCTAACGACACTCGCCGACGCCTCCAGTCGCATACGCGTATTAAATTAATCGAGCAAGATGGCCAAGTGGCAAGGCCTTTGGCTTGCATGCGGAAGGCCTGGGTTCGAGACCCAGACCGGCCACTCTTAAATTGCTTTTCATGATTTTTCAATGTAGACAACGTGAATGCCGGAGTGGACTAAACATCACTTAAGACACGAAAAAACCGTACACGGACATTAGCCTTACGGAGCAACTAAAAAAAAATCTGATCACTATACGTGCGTGAACCTAAATAAGTGTTTGTGTATTTTCCCACTTATTTGAGTGTAACTTACAATTCAACCCGCGTGGGAACAATCAATAAAGTGAATAGCGCCATTTTATTGTGATTCTTCTACAGATAACAGTGTAACACAATGACGAACACGGGCAAGTCGTTGACACAAGAGTTCTACGTGACAAAAACGTTGTGCTGCGAACAGTTCCAGCGAGCATAAAGTACATTTAAGTGTTTCGAAGAGCCGCTACACTATGTTTGAGCCAATCAGCTAAAATTGCGCTAGCATGTCTCATATGCCGGCAAACACAACATGGCATTTTTCCTGCCAAGAACGGAAGAATAGACGACAACAACCTTGCTAGCTGTATCCTGTGCAGCAATCCTACAGCAAAAACACGGAAACGTGCTTTTAAAAGGCAAAGCATGTCAATGGCGAACACTATCTCCACGTGGAGATTCTCATACATTGTATGTGTAGGAAGTGCCTGAAATATTGAACACAACTCTGGTATTGTTATACGGACATACGTAGTCAAACGAAGTATCTCTCTTGAAGGAGGCAGCCATAATTGTGTGTGTACCGCCATTGCGTACCGTCCTGCAAACATTTTAAACATGGTTCGTTGAAAAGATACCTGTCGCATTGGAATCAAACCCTTGAATATTAAAATAATAGTGCTATTCATTAGACCAGGCCATCTAGGTAGTTTTAGAAGAGTAGCGAAAAGACGTCCACGTTTATTAAGTAGCAAATTGAGAACAACTTAGGCTGAAGGATTGCAAATTGCAAAATGGGGGTCAGTTCTCGGAATTACCATGGCTAGAAGGCTTGCTACCGCTGGGCTGCTAAGCTAACCTTCGAGATCAGATAATTAGGTTTAAAGTGATCCAGCCCAAGTTTATGGTTAGATTGACTTTGGCATCACATTATATAGCGCACAATACAGTTACGCTGATGAGGTCGAAAGTCCTTGATAGAACTCGATCTCGGCACTCTTCAGTGTCCCGCATTATGATGACCTACCATCTCTACTTGCTTGGTTTGAGCCTAATTAACGCGCATCGTTGTGCACAAGAGTAATCTAAGATGACATGTCTTATCGGACCGCCACGCTCGCGGCGAGGGTTAAGGGCTTCAAGGCCCAATCATCTCAATAGGGCCGGTGCGATCTTAGGAGAGAGAAACAGAGAGAAAGTGGACGACGGAGGATCTCGAGGTCAATGTTGGTACATGTAAGGTAAAGCTTCATGTTCCAAATGCCGTGTATTCAACAGAACTGTAGGTGATAACGGTATAGCTCTCTGAAAAAAGTATCGGTAAATAAATTATTACGGTAAGCAGAAGATGAAATATGCACTCTCGGCTGTAGCCTCGTACAGTATACACAATGAACGTGCGTACGTACATATTAAACTACATATTATACAAAAGTAGAAGCGTTTAACTAGCAATTGAGCGGATTAATTAAGACGTGCGTGTAACGTTCAATGATCGCCGCCCATGCGCATATAGGCCAGTATTTTTATTCGCCTTAAACCACATATACTATATACTTCTTTAATGTATATATATATATATATATATATATATATAACACATGCAATACACCTCACATTAATTGCTATAACACGGCGTACTCATAGCGCTCCTAAGTCACCAGTATTATTCAGTAAATAAGTTAGAAGTCATTTTTACGTCGCGAAGAAAAAGATGAAAAGTATTAAGGCATCCATTTGTCGTTCCCGCGCAGACGAAGTTAACCATTAGTCGCTGCGACATTGAGAAACATCACTTTTGTAGCTCATCATTTTTGGAGCTTTTGACTTAGCACCGATCGCTTGTACACTCCAGAATTATGACGACAATGAATCTTCCAGATTGCGAAGGCCAGTAATCATGGCTTCGTTTTAGCGAATGTGTCGGTTTGCGACCGACACGTACATTGGCGGCGCTACATATTTTCACTAGGCCATATCGTGCTCATTCTGTTCTTTTCTTGGCTTGTACGCCATGAAAAATGCAACTCAACTTAATTCAGAACGCAATTTATTTTGGAAATTGTACTCAGTCAACGCGTATATATATATACTCATGACAAAGTACTCATGCATCATAGCATAAACAATTTCAAACGGTAACTTCCCGCATATAGCTTTTAGCTGAGATCGTTAAACAAATTTCTCAAGGAACGCGATGATGAAGATAGAATGCTAAAACATCAATGTGCACAGATTTAGATTATTTGCATAATTTAACCCAATGCAGAAGTTTTATTTTCTCTGAGGAGAGCCAATGAATTCCACGAGGAAATGAAGCCCACGCTGTCGCCGAGCCGGAGGTGAAAGTCTGGCGACTAGACTCTTTGGAAGCTAATCGCATCACTTGGGGCGCAAGGTAATTGGGACAGAAGTATCATGCGAGACAAACTCTGAACACGAACTCTGCTTATTCAATGACTGGAGGCCGGAAAAGTTACAGGAATTTGCAAAGCTCGAAGCCGACACCGTACGAAATTTGCTCTCATTGTGTCGCGTTGAATGTTGGCCTCGATAGTATAGGGCACACTATAGCAGCCGGTGCAGGTCGAGTAACGAAGGCAAGACGAGGTGCGCCCTAGCAAAAAAACGAAGCCCTTTGGTCGGACGCCTAATCAGTTTCCTCGAAAATGTCTAAGTGAAGCACTCACAACCTATCACTTTCAAGTGTCGTCAACGACAAGACAGCAGCAGCCAGCCGAAATTGTCGTCTGAAAAATGATAATACGATGAGAGAGCTCCTATTGCAGCGACACAATAACCGATCGAGCAAACCATACATAAACTAACAGTACCGTGTCATCGGCCTGGATGATTGTTTTACAGAAGGTACTACATAAATTCGTTAGTCAAATAAAGCCAATCAGGGCTTTTAGCACACATGACCCCAATACTGGCTTTACTGAGGCGTCTCGATGCCAATGGCTAGCCATGTTGATTTAATTGAACCAACCTTCATAGCTCGGCATCTATTCAGTAGATACGTGCGGAACCTATCAAGTGCAACAGAATTATAACCTAGACATTCCAGCATCAGCAAAATAAAATTATGTTGCAATTTGTTCGAAGCCACCGGCGTGTCCAGTATAACGCCAGAAGCCTCTTGTTTCTCCTGAAATCAACTCGTTTTTGCCTTAAGTGCACCAGAGGCAGCTCGGTGGAGCGCGACCTACGGAACTGAACTGAGGGCGCCATATATATATATATATATATATATATATATATATATATATATATATATATATATAATTATATTTATATTTATATTTATATTTATATTTATATTTATATTATATTTATATTTATATTTATATTTATATTTATATTTATATTTATATTTATATTTATATTTATATTTATATTTATATTTATATTTATTATATTTATATTTATATTTATATTTATATTTATATTTATTATTTTTTGGAAAATGCACTCATAGCGTTTACAGTTGGGTTCCATAGGTCGCGCTCTTCTATCGAGCTGGCTCTGGTGCAATTATGCCAACAAAACTTTTTTCCAGGCAATAATCTCTAATAAGAAGCTCTTAGCGTTTTCTGATACCTTGAACAGGTTGCAACATATTCTATTTTTAGAGTTGCTAGAACGTCTAGGCTGTATATATATATATATATATATATATATATATATCGTAAGCACTTGACGCCTGAGACAAAAACAGCGTACTCGTGCGCTCGAAAGCGGTATTTACGCACTATTTGCCTAGCCAGAGAGGCTTTCTATAAAAATCGGTTTAATGACATTAAATCGGACTCGCGGCGTTTGTGGAAATATATTAACAATGCCTGCGGTAGAGAGCTTTCAATAGCAGAGCTTCTATCAGTCTTAACTTCCAGCACGGGTCAGACGATTAGTGAACCAAAGTCGATCGCCGACGAACTAAACCTACATTTTGCTACGGTTGGATATAAAACTATAAACTTGTTAAATCCGTGTACTGATGGGCACCGCCTTGACGAAATATGGCCAAAGACGGCCAAATCATTTTCGTTGAGCGCTCTACCAGGACGCATACGATCTCTCTCCTCTGTGAGTATATTTGTGCGGGAATTAAAAAAGTATCTTGCTACCGGCTCTGGTATAGCAGATCGGTGAGGCTATTAGCAGGCGTTGTGAAGTGAAGAGCTGCGGAGATGGAAATTGATTTATGAGTTATAGGAGCCACCATACAAAGGGTCGGCCATACTGTTGTGACGAGCATATTTCCTTGCTATAATGCTGAATCACACCGATGAACTGATCACCGGGTTACTATGTGAACCGATGAAATGATCACCGGTTTACTATGTGTGGTTTATGTATATATAACCATGTGAATGTGTGTAAATTCACTCTATTTTATGAAATGTCATTTTTATTGAAAACTTAAACATTTGTAATGCAGTTTCGCCAATAAAAACGTTCTGAATTTTAATCTGAATATATATATATATATATATATATATATATATATATATACAGGTAGTTCAATAAGTTCTTAGAATGAGCTTTTTAGAATTCGAATTTTGGCGCGCTTCCACCGCTATTAGGAACTGCAACTTTTCGACCGCCAGCAGTCAAAATATTATGGTTATTGGCCGTTGCGATTTCGTTTGATCGCTTTTCCCGTGCAACGTATCGGCGTGATTTTGAAAAATGGAGAAAAAAGAGTTTCGAGTGGTTATCAAGCATTTTATTTCAAATGTTGGAATGCGACCCAAGTGAAAACTGAGTTAGACGAGGTGTACGGTGACTCTGCGCCATGTTTTGCCACTGTTTCCAACTGGATTAATGAGTTAAAAAGAGGTCGCAGGAGTACCGGGATGAACTACGTTCAAAACGCCCAAAGACGGCAACTGATTAGGAAAACGTGGAAAATCGTTGCCGCAGATAAGCGAGTGAACATTAGAGGGATAGCGGAGGCCTTGGGGATCAGTTTGGGTAGTGTGCATTTCATCCTGCACGAAAACTTGAAGATGAAAGAGCTCAGAGAAAAATGGCTGCCGCATTTGCTCAACCAAGGCCAAAAAATGCGCCTGTTTTCGCTTCACAGCGAAATTTGGCCAAGATGTCAAACAATCCGTCGGATTTTTGGCGCAGATTCATGACCGTCGATGAAAGCTGGGTCCATCACTACACTCCCGAGACCCAAGAAGCATCTTGCCAATGGTGTGCACCTGATGAAGGACCTCCGAAGAGGGTGCGGACAACAGGGCATTGACCGGAAAGGTGATGACTACAGTTTTTTAAGACCAACGCAGAATAATGCTGGTCGACTACCTTGAGAGCGGTAAAACGATCACAGGAGAATATTAGGCAAGACTGTTAGACTGCCTTTAGCAAGAACTCATCGTGAAACGGCCCGCTTTGCAGAAGAAGGTTGTCCTGTTGCACCAGGACAATGCTCCTGCACACAAGTCCCGGCAAGCATCATAAATTAAAACACAAAACACAAAACACATAAATTAAAAACTGGTTCAACTGAGGCTCGAACTTATTGAACAACCTTCCTATTCTCCAGACCTGGCCCCCTCTGATTATTTCCTCTTCGGACATTTGAAGAATAGTCTCGGTGGAAAGCGTTTTTTTCCAGCAATGAAGAGGTTAAGGCTGCTGTCAATGCCTATTTTCAGTCTAAAGACGCGGAATTCTACTTAAGAGGTATAAAAGCTCTGAAATCTTGGTGGGAAAAGTGTATTGAGCATCTCAGGGAGTATATCGAATAAGATAAATTAAAAAACATGATTTGGAAAATTCTTGGTTTTCATTCTAAGAACTTATTGAACTACCTGTATATATATATATATATATATCTAGAGAGAGAGAGAGAGAGAGCATTTTTGTTTATCAACAATAAGCGATTAGCCTAGAGTTTTACATTTGTTGTCGCACACAAAACACATAAATTAATAGCTGCATTCGTATCGTTAACTGACAGGTACTTGAAAATTGTTGTAAAATGTACGAATATAAAATGTTGCCGAGCAGAAACCAAGACACGTACGCAATAATCTTGGACTTGAAACAAGGCTCTATCTGCATCCCCTCGCCGCAGCTTGTTAACTATTAGAGCTATATTTAGGTCTTAAAAGCCAATATACAGTCAATAAAAAAAAAAAAAAAAATATATATATATATATATATATATATATATATATATATATATATGTTAACCGACACTTAACATCACGAATAAAACCACCATCGAATTGAAATCGTAGAATAGTACCCCCAATATGCGCATGTTCTTGAATATATTTATTTTATAAGGGGACTGGTAAATTTTAATGTATTAGGCATAAAACATACACAATATCACTATTCGATAACTACAGAATCACGATCTTTGCAAACTTACGTAATACGAGTCTATCAAGTCATCACTAGCCACGGTTCGCATGAGTCACTGGCCACATATAGTGGCCGACACATTCAATTTTGTGCAGGAAATCATATTCTTCTGCCTGAACAATGGTTAATTGGAAGATAGTGGTCGAGAAGAGGGAAAAGGCTGACTTGAGTTCTACACTCAAGGCCACTAACGATCCGAAAGCGGCCGGAAAGCAAAGTTAGCTGCGTTGGCTCGTAATGCGTAGAATGACTGCTGCATCGACAGCTGAGTCAGCTGGTGGAAATGAAACAGAGTCACCTGCATTGAAACCGATAATCGTGGATAAAGTTTCTGTGGATGTGCCGTCCCTAGAAATTGACGGTTTTACAAAGGGCTGTGTATGCTGACACCGACTGTCGGTCATGAGACCGAAGATGCAGATTCGGTAAACGATGATTGGAAGGTGGCGATCTCCAAAAACACTACCAGCGTCTCCAAATGCTGAAAGACTCAATCGGCGCCCAATTTGTTCTAAGTCGTTCAGTCAGCCTAAAGGCCTATTCCGTGTAGTAATTGCGCGAAGAGGTATTGAAACAGTTAACGGGATGAGTGCTTCTACAAACAAGCCGTGTATTGATCGACTTTATTGTGCAGTGAGGTGCACAGGCTTTACTTCAACGTCAAACTAGGGCCGAAAACTAAAATTATTTATGTCTGGTTCAACAACATTGATGAAGCAAACGCAGACGCGTAGTTATCGACGCTTCTCCACATCCCTGGTGGTGGCTAAATGCAACGATCTGAATGCATGCACCGCGCCAGAATAAACGGGGTTAATATATGATTTACTGACGAAGATATTCTGTCTGTTGTGTTGGTGTCGTCTCAGCAAAAAAGAAAACATTATTAGGAGATCAGGGTCCACCGCCACATCGATCCCCACTGACAGGGTCATGCTCCAGTTTAATAGAGTTCCACCGACTGACGTGTTCCTTGCTTTTAAGTCTCATAAAGTTACTATGCAAGCAGGAACGCTAGTCTCATGTTGCAAGTGCTTGAGGCCAGACCACATTACGAAATATTGCCGTAACGAAGTTACGTGCCAAAGATGTGGTCAAGCTGGTCAACTCGTTCGAAACTGCAAGCGTTAGGTAAAAGGTGGGGGTCCCCACGTGTCGTCTTCGCTGTTCTGCCCTATGCGAAATAGAAAAGCGCAAAGCTCTGATGGAGTGTCGCGTATTGCAACAGGTCTGATTAGAGCATCCTGAGGCAACACAAATCAGAGCAATTGACTCGCCGCAGCCGGCTGCCTCACCCGACTACTCATCCGCTCTGAATTTCGTGCCTGGATCCTCTACATCTTCGCCACCTACCTATGCTGCTGTGGTGAGATCACTGATCGTGGAGACTTCGTCTGTCCCTGGCGTTTGCGCAAATCTACCGGGATAAACATCCCTTCCGAAGAAGAAGATTCGTACCATGAAGTAGTTTACAACGAATGCTCTTTGAAAGCCCTTCTCATTGAAGTCATCGTGCACCTCTGCTACTCAGAAACTGAAGGGACGTGACTCCAGTATAATCAAATTATTGAAGCACATCACAAAAGCTTTAAAAATTGTATCCCCTGAAATCTGCAATCCGTATAAAAAAGCTGATTGACATTCGCACCTCGTTGTAGCCAGCCCTCACTACCCTAACCTAAGATCTCTTTTTACTGGGTGCTCATAATCGAGGTGTTTGTACATTCATTTTTTTCGGTTTATGCATTTTGTAAATTATACTAATCAAAACGGCACGCAAACTGTTAAGGCATGCCAACTTTCGGATAACGTTAGACTTAGTCCCAGTAGCCAAGCCTTTATCCACCTAAGCGTGGGCACTGGAAGGCAAAAATCAGGTCAACTGCAGTTACTAAAACATTTTCAGAGGAAAAAGCCCTGTTTGATGCGGCAGTAGTGAGTAAAACGTGGCAAAAACATTGTTATCAGGTATCTTACTCCATAGGTGGTTTCGAATTAGTTTCGTCAGACTGGGGAGATTAGGCGGCGGTATCAGCAGTTTGTAGTCCTGATGGTAATGTCCAGGTGATACGTGTGTTAGTACGTAATTTATAAAACGGGCCGGTCTTAAATGTCTTACTGTAGGGCTTTATTCCAAGCATGTGTCTTGCAAAAACACTTTACTGAATATTGTGTTTGATTTATTTTCTAACTAGTTGTATTTACCAATAACTTAATAATTGCAAAATGCAGTTGAATAAACCACGTTTAAACTTGAACTTGAACGACAAATTCTCTCATAATCGCGTAAAACAAGGTCGGAGAAAACCACATTGTTATAACAAGGTTCACTGTGACTCCTTAACAAGACAGTTCTGTTGCCCCATTTTCTTACGGCATTCTGCTCATTTTAACTCCATACTAAACACATTGTGTATATGCAGTTGCTTACATTGGTTATATAAATACACAAATGTAATGTGCGTGCTGTGCTTCGCATGGATACATATAAATTTCACCAGACCTACCTTAAAATACATTGAGGATCGAAACAAATTGGAAACCACGAACTGTCAAAACTGCGCACCGATTGACACACCAGTGACGGCAGTTTGTAGACGACCTCGACAGCTAGAAACGAGCGAAATTCAAATTTGTGTGCTGCGTATAGTACTGCCGGGGGCGCAGTCACTAAAGGGGGCGATCAAGGCTATGGCTGTGGAAAGCGAAAATTATTGACAGGCTATCACAGACAACTGGCCGGATATCTGCCCGACTTCAAACACTAAAGGGGCAAACAGGGGCGCTCCGCAATGCAGTAAACGCTCAACTACTCGTTCCGGGTATGACGGGCTAAAAGAGCCTATACCTGTCGTACGGTCTAGTCGCAAAACCCGGCTACTCAGACCACAAACGTGCCGATTGAGACCGTCTGCCTCGAAAATAAGCCAGCTGATGGCGATAATCCCGCTTCGCCTCTCGATTGTGCGAGAGTCAGGACCAGAACGAGGAAGATTCATGTGTCAAATATGTGTACCAGCGTGGCCGCTTATCTAAAAACCGATTGTCACATTCATCCGGTTTCAGCTAAATGCCTTCAATTTACAAGTGGTGACCACACATTTTACATAGACGCAACTTGACTATAATAGTCTTATAAGAGATGGGTTATGGCAAGTTGCGACCTGCCTCCCACGCTTACTCCGGACGGAGGTGCTCTCCGTTCTTACCATGTTATCGAAAGCTTTCCTAGATTGCGAAGCGACAAGAAAACGGCTACTAGGCTGAACCATGATAAACAACACCATTATTGTGATGAAAAAAACTTGCTATAAACAACTAAACCAAGCGTATATGCCGGAGTGCGCAGTCACTAAGACCATAAGTAAGACCAGGCGCCATTAACTTTATATTTTAATTATAATATCGGACGTTACCACTTACTCACTTGGTCGTTTATCGAAACACCGTCACTACAAGCCCCTGTTAACGATATTCTTAGCCTTCAAAATGATATGTGAACGTTTGTACTACACTGCCAATGGTGAATAAACTTGAAACTATCATTAACATAATACATTGCTACCTCAATGCCAAAAGCCTTCATGTCGCGCTGACTACGGAAGGCTGGCTTTCTGAAGTAGTCGGGTCAGTCGAGTTGAATGCGAAAAGCAAAATTGAGGTAGTTTGAAACGAGTCGCTTATCTAAAGGTGGCGGTGTGGTCGTACTCGCAGGAAAATCGATAGCGTGTTAGTATATCAAATTGTATGCCTGAGTTAGTCGCTTGAGACGTGAAAATCACTGGCCCCCAGTGACTAGAATGCTCTGCGTCCACATTTCTTCCATGAGCCGTAGTACCGACTACCAGCTGTCAAGAATAAGCACGCTTACGAAATAATTGACGATTGTTGTCAATGTCGAACGGTCAATTGTCATTAGCTAGTAAGCTATCCAGTCTAACTGCAGTACCTAACCCATGGATGACCTGGATCTGTTAATGCATCGCAAGAAAGTCCAGGCAGTGATTTTTTGCCAGCAAATAGAGTGATTTGTCTTTTAGAAAGTAAGTAAAACAAGTTAGCAACACAGCAGAAATTGGAATCACTAGGAAATCACGTACGGCATTTGCTTAAGCATAAGTGAGATCGTTTGTTTGCAGGTTATTCAGTGTATCATTAAGAAGATCACTAGAGGAGGAAAGGCCAGCAAGAATTTTTAGAATGGCTTTAGTTACGCCTGCACATAGAATTGGTTCAAAGCTTGACATCGAAAATAAGAAAATTGTATCTCTAAGCGTTGGGGTTATTCTAGTAAATGGCTGTTGAGATTATAGTATTATTGCGTTCGGAAAGCATAATCTCCACTATACCAGAGCGCTGATCCGCACCAGGAACTGTCTATTCGGGAGCGGTTTGCTTACGGAAGTTTGTGATCGCACCTTCCAACTACTGCAAACTACCATACACAGTGGGCTCAAATGTTAAATATGTCAAATCGGACTGCTAATGCCATCTACTTTGATTTTAAGCCTGCCGTTGAAACAGTTACATAAAAGCAAAAGGAACACTTCAGGGGCTATGTTTTCTGCTTGAGGCGTGAGCCCTGCGTATGCGTTCGGTGTTCGGAATGAGACTCACGACTATCATCCTGGGTGATACGTGATTTTTTGCATCACTGCAACCTAAGGGGAGGAAAAAAACATTACGCATAGTCCAGCAATTTACATTACCTGTAAAGTGTTGCGCGCAATGCAACGAGCTAACTGAGTAACCCATGCAGTTGTACTCAAGAATTGCTTACTATGCATGCGACGCCGATTTTACACACGTGGCCACGGGACCTAAGAACACTGGAGAAGACACTCAGCCGAGCAATCGTCTATAACTGTGGAAAATTCGTGTACATTGTTAGTAATATTGCAGTGATTAAAATGCTAAAAAACGTTTCTGTGATGCACTAGGTACAGCGACGATAAAAAGCGATAAGGCACCACATCAAAAATGCCTCACGTTATCAGTTGGTCTACTAAAACTGAGAATAACATAGTCCCGAATTTTCTCACGCGTGCATATCTTCATGTCTAAGGTCGGAAAATGCGTCAAAAATTGAATTTGGTAGTTTGAGTTCTTTTAAGGGTTAGACCTCATTGACTGTGGTTCTCAAAAGAGCCTGTCTAATTTAGCAAGTTTTTAATCCCATTTAAGCAGGTGACCATTCATCATACCGACAAGGAGAAACGTAGAAGCTAGATAAGAGATACACTTGCCATTTACGGCTAGAACGAAGCATATTTACGACTTTAGCTGTTGTTTAAGAGCTCTAAAATGCTCGCTTATGCTTAGTTAGACCAAATGTTCTGTATTCCATATGAGCCCTATGACGCTAGCGTTCGGTCAAAGAGACCGACGGCTATCTCCGCAGATAGCTTGTGAGGCGTGAAAAAAACAATAATCTCTTACAAACCCCTGCATAAAAAAACGTCATTCCCTGTATAGGGAATACTATTCCCAAGCACGGACACTGTTGTACGTGTTCTATTGGTTTTGTGTATATACGTATCGTGTACGCATATATGTCGCCCGCGGCAGAACTTCATCGCCTTTGTTATATTCATGTTTTTCTCGAGGCAGTTGCGGTCGACATACAGCTGCAACGTGTGGTCAGCAATTGCTGCAGTAAGATAAGTAAGGAATACAATGCTAGGTTATCGGTGTATATAAGCGTGTGCACCTGTGGATGCCGTGTCTGTATTAAGGTCGGCCAATCGCCTATTGTCACAAAGTACACGGTAAGGGCGCGTACCTTCGCCTCGAAGTCACGAACTCAAAAAGCTTCCCAGGGTTTCCCACGTACGCAAGCACATACAAAAATACACGTCTAGTTGTATGAACGGAAAAGCGATAAAGGTAGAAGCCAAGAGTAAGAGAGGATGAAAAAGCAGATCAATCTGAACTGTGAGTTTGGTAATTCGTATCAGACGTCGGTCGGTGCGACGTTAGTCGACGTGACTCGCTCGCCGCAAAAGCAACCAGACGAAAGATGAAGTGTGTTTTCTACTAAGGGACTCGTTGCTGTTTTCATTGCCATCTTCATTGAGTCCCCTATATGGGCCCACTGTTTGCCCTCACGGCTGCCGACTGCCGGAATGGCAGGTTGAAATCCGCTCTCTTTGCGCCGGTCTGTATGGCTCGGTGAAGATGGAGTCGGCCATTAACTAAACCGCTTGCCTCGCGAACGTGGAGCGCAAGCACACGAGTCTAACGAGGGAACTCGTGAGAACTAACCGGCAAATGTCTCGCTCACCCCCCTGCCGACGATGATTCGACGTTTGCGACCGCCAGCTATAAAGATCCCATTCTACCGGAGATCACGCGTCGGGTGGCTGCAGAGGGTCCGACACTAAAACGACTCAATTCGAAATAAACATTACTTCCGGCCCCATTCAATGCCACCTAGCTGGGCTAGGGTGCATCGTGACGACAAAGCCCGAGTTCATATTCGGTGGATTCGAATAGTCTGCAGAAAGCACGCAGAGTTGTTAGAACCTCGCGTAGACGCCGAACATGTTTTGATAGTTTCTATATATATATATATATATATATATACATATACATATATACTCCAATGCTTCTCAATGCATATATATATATGCATTAAGGTGAGTTTATTATTAAAACAACATCATATCTAAGGCGCGTTTAATTACAACGATACAAAACGACACTCTAGGCATATTTAAAGTTTTTGTTCAAAAGTAGTCACCAGACACCTGCGCACAACCACCGCATTATTGGTTGAATGAGTCCGGTTGCCTAACCTGTCGCGCACAGTTGTCCACGCTGTTCTAACGCTAGCCCCCACAATTACTGCCAACACTCGCATTGTGATTCTAATCAGGTCGTTCACCTTGTCGATGCGTTCGGCCGTGATTTCAGATTTAGCCTGAAATGGTCCCGGGTTATCACTTAATCACTCCCGGCCTCCACCAAAAAAGAACTCCATTTTCTTACTGAGTAGCCGGACACAGTGAACGGCAGTCAAATATCTGATAAAATTTCGCTGATTTTCAATCGTCTAATTTTGCAATAGGAACGCCATGTCCTCATGTATATATATATATATATATATATATATATTTATGTATATATATATATATACAATCTCTATCATGAAAGCATATATATATGCTTTCATTATGGAGATTGTATATATATATATATATATATATATACATAAATATATATATATATATATATATATATACATAAATATATATATATATATATATATATATATATATATACATAAATATATATATATATATATATATATATATATATATATATTTATATTTATATTTATGTATATATATATACAATCTCTATCATGAAAGCATATATATATGCTTTCATTATTGAGATTGCTCACAGTTGCATTGGCGATCTTTCGTGTACATATAATAAAAGCATATTCACTTTCGAAATTACACAACATAATACGTCAGGAACCTTACATTGCCATCGCACTTTACAGTCCTGACCCAAATGGACGCGAATGCGTATCTCGCTCTATTTTTACAAGCAGGCGTCGTTCTCAAGGTTTATGTTACATGGGCGATGCATGGGATACTCCAAGTATATCATATATGTTTAATAGTATGTCTGTATAATATATTATCGGTATAGAATATCATAATATGGGGTTTTAACCATAGGTTAGATATTTAAAGCAACGTAAAAACAAACGTGTGTAAGACACGTTAAAAATATTTAATTATAATTTTATATAAAAACATAATGTCATGTCTAATGAAATGAAATATCAGTGCTGCATTTATACAATTTTAACTTTTCTTTGCTATAATTTAATCATTTTTGTTTTTGGACACGTCCCTAAACCGATGTTTTTAGACATTGTTTTACACTGTCAACTACAACGGTATTTTTCTAACTATCGCCCTATTTCTGAAATGAATAACATCTCAGCGATCTTTGAGGAACTAGAAAGTAAACTAGAAACTAAGAAATTGCTGCAGCGTCTAAGTTGATCCATGGACATTAGTGATGACGTCATTACGACGAATCAAACCTGTCTGGGAGTATTTTATATATGTCTAACTGGCAAGTCTTAAGTTGTTAGGGTTGGCTCTATTGAATTAACCTGGCAGAACGTGAACACGGAGACCCCGCGCTTCAGTTCGTTTATCTTTGTAGTTCACCTACCCTCATACTTTTGAAAATTAAACGCGATAACCTTGATAAACCAGCAGCTTGTACCACTAATACGACGAGTATGTTTCGACTGGACCCGGTGGCATCATGGATGACTGAACTAACCGGTGGCAAACACACCACTGTTAATCTGGTTGGCAGGGTTGAAGCAAGCACAAACGTATTTGGCACGATCATTACAGACAACGTCTGATCGACTCGGAGGGCGTTGCCGAACTTATTTCAGAAGAATATGGTAGGTCGCTTTTACAGGCTTAAAGGGCTGCAAGAGATTTTATCTGAGCATTCCCATCTCATAGAGAATCTAGTGTGCCTAAATTACGCGCGTTGAATAATCTTCTCCAGACGATGATGTGAATGTGTTCGTACTATGTTTGATACGCGCTGCCTTCTGCCGGTTATTGAGATATATCTGCTAAATGTGGCCTCTTAAAAAAACTGTTCGCGGATTCATTTCGGCTGATATTGCTATCCGTCTGACCTATAAATGCGTAGCAACTTCGAGAACGGTTGCTAAATATATGGTGCCCGCTATTCATGAGAAATTGAGATCCCAAATCCTATGCAGCAGTTAAAGGCTTTTGATTTGGGGTTTCCTGCCAAGTAGCGCCAGGTTTCTTACGTTTCTGAAGTTATTGAGTTAAACAGAAATTTAACCGCTTCTTGCTTGACGATACGTGTGTTTTAGAAGATTTAATTCTCGTACATGAATATACGACTGAGTTGTCCTCTTACTTCAAATTGTATCTATTCATATTTATTTAATTAAGAAGGGCTCTTATTGGAAGTCTCTCCTTCAGCCTTTCTCAAAGCTTTCACTCGTTCTCGAGTTCGAGTCAAAGGGGTTGGACATATCAACTGAGAACCTAAACATTGAAGCAGTTTCGTGAATAAGCCATAAAAGTATACTAGGTGGATCGAAAAATTCGTAGTAGCATAAAATGCGAGAAATAGACGGACAAAGACCACGTACATTTTATTGTTGTTGATAGATTATTCTGAATCCCCAATATAGTCCCCAAAGATCATCACACCTAGTCCAGCAATCCTCAAGTGTTTTTAGAAGACCACAAACAAAATACTCAAAATCTTTACACCTACAGTGATCGTCTACCGCTTATATCGGAGATACACTTAAGGTTTTCAAACGGATAATAACAGTGGCGAGGACTAATTCCAGAAAATATAAAAGATCCTTGATCATTTGGAACTCTAGTCCGCGTCATTTTGCCATGGCAAAAAAAAAATGTTGGTGGACGCATGATTGCAGTAAAACAGCGCTTTTCTAGATCGCGGGCCGTATTTCTATCCGCTGGTCTAAGATTGTAGCGTCGTACATTCAGTTATCGCTCTTCCTCCAAAAAGGCTGTCAATTTATATTGTTTGCATCCTAGAAAACTGTCGTCAATACTTTTCCGGTCTATATGTGCGTTTTAGCCTCAATGGGAAGCATTTTGCCGCGTGTGGCCCACTCCCTGGTGACACCGTCTCGTTCTGGAGTAAAGTAATGGGCTTGGTTTCGTCGGCAGTTATGCATCGACACAATTAATCCTGCGGATTATTGCGTTCCAAAAGTTCCATATTGGTCTCCGAAATTGGCACGCGTGTCAATTTTTGCTTAACTATTAGCTCGTGCTATAGCCATTTTGTTTATCGTTTCCATGCATATTAATGTTATGAGGTACTGTTTGATGAGCTGCACCGTAGTGGTGCATCCTCGGCGCCCATACTATCTCGGTTAAAGGCAATGCATTTAGTAATGGTACTGTACGGTGTTACATTAGTTCCGTAAGCTGCATTTAATTTGGCTTTAATTTTTGTTGCAGTTAAGTCTTCAAAAAAATTTTTAATCACAACACAACAACGCTCGTCTTGCCCCGTTGTCATAAAGTACCCTACCATGGTACTGGTAACCGGGCATTTTACATTCTGTGATATGCTTTATCTGGAAAGCATTGGCACTTTAGATTATTTGCGGTATTCTGCAAAATCACCGTCCCCCCAGGAGACAAAGCAATGATATCCTCCCTTAGGATAAAATGTTTCCCTTAGTGTCTATCGACTCTACTTTCCGGCTACGCCTTTGGAGCAGTGCATTCGCCATCCATACAAGCATAGACACAAATAAACTAAGCATACGAGGTTTGTGGCTGTATCGTAACTTCTGAGGATTTACGTTCAGTATAATTTATCGATCACAAGTTATTTTAGAAAATCCAATTTTCTTCCCTTTTAAATGATAAAAATTTGTTAACATTTAGTTCAAATGAAGACACAAATCGGAAACCATATATGGCAAATATCATATCAGCGTTGATACTACTATTATCATATACAAATAAATCCCCAGGATAGCTATTTATCAAGTTATATGATCGCTACAGCAAGGACAATTGAATCGAACATCTTAAAATCGGCGACGGTCATCTAACTCAGCAGGCTAGCTTTGGCCAGGTTCGCTGTATTTGCCGTCGCTTTGAGTGAATATTACGCGTTACTAGACCGATCTCTAAGACCGCAGGCAAACTTGCGGCCAACAGCGGGACCCTCAGCTGTAAAGCATGCGTTTAAAGCAACGAGGCTAAAATGGCGGAAAATCTCTAAACGTTTCTTTGAGAAAAGGGCGGGGGGGGGGGGGAAGGGAGTTATTGTAGAGCTGTACAATTAGTTGCTTAGAGAGATACATTTGCTATCTTAGCGTCGGCAGGCATCGAAGTAGGTTAGCAGTGACCTCATAGCGCTAACTTAATTAGTCCACTAATGCGCCGAGTCCACTGTGCTCTGTGCCCCGCGAGGAAAGGTCGCATTATGTGCCGAGATCTAAGCATGAGGAATTGGTGCTCTCTTCGAGCGTCTGACCCTTGACATCATTAGACAGGAGCGGATAAGCCGGCGGAGCCGTAGCTTTACGGTCGAACGGTGACATAGAAGCTGCTGCTAATGCTTGTGGCAGCAATTGGCGTGTACAAATCCCAAGGTAATTCGTGTATCACCGTAACAAGCCCAATTTAGGCAAGCCTTGAAACGGGAGGCTAAGTAATACCAGTTGTGGGGAACAATCGCGAGCAGTAGCCGCCGCCAGCCACAAGCATAAAGTGACATGGAGCAATGTCAGCCTATCCGACGCATCGATGCCACCACCTACAACAATGTCTCACAGCGGCATTGTTGAACAAAATGACGATTACAGGACGACGATTGTGTGTGGGTCTGCGATTGTAAACCGAATTCACACTAGAATTTACATTAACGTAAGAAATCGAACGTCGGAGGACAAAACAACAAATTTTACTACTCTATATACGTACGTATAGCCATAAGTTAGCTTAACGTGTACCTTGTTCAAAAAGACAGTGTGGGGACCGCTACGCTAAATGTCCTACGCGTGCTTGGCTGCGCCACTGCCTCCTTATACGTGCACATACATATGTATATCGTCCGTCAGAAGCATACACCGGGGATAGCGAGGTATCGTCACATCGATTTCACTTATATTGAGTAGCTTCTGTGAAGATTGTGATATTGGACGCTATCATCATAAACTTGTATGTGCAGAAATTTGCGAAACGTTCTTATCATTCAAAGTCAGATACATTTTGTGAGACCGAAGTGTCACATTGTGACACCTTGTAAAACATGAATCAACTGTCTACCAATTTTTTGGTGAAATAAATACTGAATTGAATTGAATTATATTAAGTATGCATATAATATTGACATTTATACAAATGTCACTGCTCTCGGCGTGCTATTCGATGGAGGCATTGCAATGATGTCCTTGCAAGGGCCAGACAGGCAGATTAGGCAGAACGATACTTCGTACATGTCTGAGAGCAGAGTCGGGAGCTGGAACTGGAAACAGAGGCCACGGAGATAGAAAATAGTATAGAAAGGGCTAGCACTCCGGAAGAGCAGGTGAGAGCCGTCAAGGGACACTGGCCTGAGAGGGTGATTAAACACTTAAAGGTCACCACTGACGCCCTCACCACTCAGAGGGAGGTTAGAGTAGCGTTTATCACTAAGGGGTCAGATTCGGATAGGGGTTTAATAGAGGGACTGGCGGCACAGTTCCCGACGCTCGCAGCGGTGGCTGACATAAGCGCAGGGACGGCCGCTGTTCTTAAAAATAGCGACGCCGTCGAATTCCTAGAGAGTTCAGGAAACCAAGCGGCCTCTCAACGGTACTTGGTAGTGGGAGTGATAAACCCGGAAGGAGAACTAGGGACCACGACCCTGGGGGTGCTCCAAGCTGTCGTGGGAAAAGCGCTGGGGCTGGCTGGTGGGGAGAAACCCCCGCTGATGCACGTCACAAGGGAGCGCCGCACACAGACGCTTCTACAGGCTCTGGAAATCTGTTGCCGTAAGGCCGGCGACGGCAGTGGCCTTCTAGAGGTTTGCTCGAGACAAACAAGGAAGACCGGAGCCAAACCGGAGGCTACCACCCGGGCGGAGCAGGGAGCAAGGAGCACCCTCAGGGTTAACGTCGAAGAGGGAAAAACCTTCGCCGACACTCCCCGGGGTGTTAGAGAACAAGTCAGGCAGCAGGAAGGCGCCGGGATAACGGTTAGGGGGGTAGTTAAAAGTAAGGAGGGTGACGTTGTATTATAATTCTTATAATTAGAATAGAGGAGAGTGTAAAGGGCGCAGGAGAGAAAATGGCGGCGGCCATTCGAGATTCTGCAAAGATGCAGGCCGACTGCCGAGAGCTTAACCAGCCCTGTGGGGGATTGACCCACTCTTGGACGGGGAGCAGGTCGAAAAGGAACTGCAAAAGGCCTTGCAGCTTCCGGCCGGCGCCAAGATCACAGCTACCGAGCCAAGGCTCGGAAGAGCTCAAGTTTGGTACGCACTGGTTACGGCGTCCCCGGCGGCGGCGGCAAGAGCCATATGCTCCCGCAAGACCCTTAAACTGGGCTCGAGGTGGTGCAGACCTGAGGAGTGGATTAGGCTACCCAACTGCTACAAGTGTCATAGGCCGGGCCATAAGGCCAAAGACTGCAAAGCAGAAGGCCAGGTGCCTCGGGTATGCCACAAATGTGGTGAACCTGACCACCTGGTAGCCAATTGTAAAGCACCGACACCAAAGTGTCTGGTCTGCGGAATAGAGGGGCACCGAGCGGAAATAATGTCTTGCCCGGCCTATAGGGAGAGAGTCGAGCAGCGGCGGGAGGCCCGAAGGGGCGTCGCCAAAGGACAGGTAGATGGCAAGGAGACCCAAGTAGAAGCCCAAATAACCAAGAAGAGCAATAAAAATGGGAATAAAGACAACCGGGCAAAGAATAAGAAGACAACCGTTATCCCAGCAGGGGACAGAAAGGGTGATTGGAACTTAGTATGTAGGGGCCCTTCATCCGACCAATGTTAAAGATGCTTCAGGTAAACCTTAACCGCTGCAGGGCGGCGCATGACATGCTCGATGAGATAGTACGCAGAGAGTCCATAGGCCTCTGCCTGCTCTCCGAGCCAAACATAGCGATCACCAAGCGGAAGGCAGACTGGGTATCTGACGAAGAGGCGGATACCGCAATCTGGTGGACGGGTTCCAAGAGAAACCTCGCGAGTAGGGGCGGGCGGTCGGGGAGGGGGTTCTCCTAGCTGGAGATTGACCGGGTAGGGGTCTTCTATAGCTTCTACTTCTCTCCCAACAGGAAGGAGAAGGAATTCGAGGAATTTCTCGAGGAACTTGCCCAGAGCGCGGGGGCACATGCAGGTAAAAGGGTAGTGATCACCGGCGATTTTAACGCGGCCAGCATAGCATGGGGTAGCCGAACCACAACTAGACGGGCTCAAACTCTACAGGAGTGGATGGCTGAAAAGAGTCTAATGGCTCTTAATGACGGAAGGGTCCCCACTCTTTCCAGAGGGAGCCAGACGGCCTTCATTGACCTAACAATGGCCAATGAGGCGGCCTTTCCACTGGTGGTAGAGTGGAGGGTGAGGGAGACGGAGGAGACCATGAGTGTCCACAGATACATCTGTTTCACCATCAGTACCCCCGAGGTGGCCCTCGCCCTGCCCCCTAGTAAGAGATGGCAGATGCGGAAACTCGACGCCAAGATTCTAGTGGCTGAAATAGACGAGGGTTGCAGACGACTGGGAGATACGGTGGGGGATGAATATCAAATAGTTAACATATTCTCTACAGCATGCGAGAAAGCTGCTCCCTCACAACACCACGGGAGCCGCCACCCTTCCAACTACTGGTGGAACAAAGGGATCGCAGCTGCCCGCAGGACTTGCATTAGGCTAAATAGGGTTTTCACGAGAACACGCAGCTGGTTAACGCGAAGATACCGACGGGTGGGATTTTACGGGAAGCGAGAGACCGCAAGAGCTGAATCCTAATTGACGGAGTACAAGGCTGCTCGATCGAGACTCCGAGGACTCATCGCCAAAAGTCAAGCCCGAGCGGAGAAAGAGCTGATAGACGCGGTGGAGAGCGACGTATGGGGGCTGCCGTACCGAGTAGTTATGGCCAAACTCCGGAGACCTCTCTTGAAACTCCCCCCGGATGTGCTGCGGGAGACTGTAACCGGTCTTTTTTCGGCACAGCCGCGGAGAGAAAACGAGTAGTTCTCGGTCACTCCGGAAGACATTCCAGAGGTGACGCTGGAGGAGGTCAAACAATCCCGGAATCGGTTGGCAACCGGTAAAGCGCCCGGCCTAGACGGAATTCTCCCAGAGGTAGCGAGGCTACTAGTCAAAAGGTGGCCTAAGGTCTTCCAAGACCTTGCCAACAAGCTTCTGAGAGAGGGGAGATTCCCGAGGCTGTGGAAAAGGGCAAGCCTGGTTCTGATCCCCAAACCCGGGAGGAAAACGGGGCCTTCGGCTTACCGGCCCATATGCCTCATTGACGCCATGGATAAGATCCTGGAGAACGTTATAGTCAAGAGACTAAACGACGAGATTCAGGAAAAGAACGCCCTATCAGATGCCCAGTACGGTTTCCGGAAAGGCAGATCCGCATTAGGGGCTCTAAAGAAGGTTCTGAAACGGGCGGGTGAGGAGACTATAGAGACTCCTTAATGTCTTCAACACAATGAATTGGAAAGTAATTATGGAGGCGATGAAGAGGAAGGGCTTTTCCCTCTACCTCCGTCGAATGATTTTATCCTACCTGGATGACAGAGGCTTGGTTGCAGGAGGGCAGGAGTACGAGGTTACTGCCGGAGTCCCACAGGGCTCGATTCTAGGACCCGTGCTCTGGAACATAGGTTACGACGGGGTGCTCGAGATCCGAGGTCTCCCGTATGGGGTGCAGACGGTGGCGTACGCCGATGATTTTGCACTCATGACAACGGCCAGGACCGAAAGAGCCCTGAAGAGCGCCGCCAATGAGGCATTGTCAATGGTGTCCGAGTGGATGGAGTCCCATCACTTGAAACTGGCGCCCGACAAGACGGAGGCGATGTACCTAACAGGCATAAAGAGGACGACCGGCATTAACCTCGTGATGGCGGGCCACCCGATAGAAATCAGAAAGAAGGTAAAGTACCTTGGGGTTATGCTAGACACTGGACTGACCGGATTGGCACACGTTAAGTACGTGGCCGAAAAGGCCCAAAGGGTCTCCCTGAACCTGGCGCGGATCATGCCTAGGGTCGGTGGGGTGGCTGAGGTGAAAAGAAGGCTCCTGGCCTCGGTGGCCGAATCAACGGCGCTATACGCAGCCCCAGTCAGGGGGAACATGGCAATGCGGACGGCGAAAAATGGGGGGGCACTAAGGTCGACCCAACGAACGCTGGCAATCAGGGTAAGCCGGGCGTATCGAACAGTCTCGACAAAATGCTGCCATGGGACCTCCTAGTGGCTGAACGAAGTAAAATGCATCTAGACGAATGTCTGTATCTCACCAGGGCCAGGAGTGCCACCATATCGGCCTGGCATGATAAATGGGCGCAAGTAAGACCCGGTGTGACCACAGGGAGCTGGACCAAGAGTCTGATACCGGACCTCAGGGTATGGTATGACCGCCGACACGGGGAGCTTTCCTTCTGGACGATTCAGGTTCTGACCGGACACGGCCAGTTCCAGACCTACCTGTCAAGGATCAAGAAGGCCATCAGCGATATTTGCGTACTGTGCGACTCTGGAGAAATGGACAACGTAGAGCATACTGTTCTGCGGTGTGATGCTCTCAGGGAAGCACGGGACGTAGCACCAACCGCTGTGAGAGGCCGACCCATCAAGGAGGTGGTCGCCCATATGATGACTCCGGCGGAGGCATGGAGGGAGGCGACGAACTTGTTCGACGCCGTTTTGACACTCAAGACAGCCAAGGAAACGGCCAGGCGGGAGACGTTTGAGCGGGTCTCTCGGGAGAGTGGTCGAGACGAGAAGCCGAGGGAGGGGGGAGGGGGTGGGGAGCAGCCAGGCCCTCATGGTCTCGACGCACCCTCAAAGGACGGATTACCAAATTAGGGCATCCCCCTATCCAACCGCAGGTAGACATGCGGCATGATAGTCAGGGATATAGCTGAATAAAGGAGAACGGCAGAGACGCCTCTCCCACGGCTTCGATGTAATGCCAAAGTAATACCGAGCCTGGGGGGGTGGGGAGGAATCCGGGTTTAGTGGGTTTGCGAGTCTCACACTAGTCACGCAGGCTGTTAGTGGCGCATGTGCATCATGCATTCCCGAAACCTCCCAGAACAAAAAAAGAAAGAGAGCAGAGTCGACAGTGGTTCAGTGGTAGAATAGTGGGGAATTATGGACAATGTCAATACAAGCTAATTACAGTTAAGAGAGCTTTCAACGTTTCTTTTTAGCGTTGCAGTGCCTTCCGTTGTCGAGATGAACGTAGATAAGCAAATACCTTCTAAATACCTGAGCAGGCATTCGACAAGCTACAAATGTGACTACTGTAGCAGGTAATAAGTGAACAACGTGCATATAACCTAGTTTGCTATCGAGTAAAATACAAACGCCAGTCTTCCCAAAGATATCATAGGCATGCATTTTTCAGTATGTGCAAAAGCATTTCTTTATATAGAGCAACTATTACACCCCAAAAATGTTCATTTCTTTACACAAGCTGAGCGATTCAATGCTGTAATATGTTAATCGCTGTTCCCATGTGTACTTACTCAGCCAAGTCAGTATTTTTCCTTCCGCCCTCCCTTGTGGTCACTGCAACATGTTTACTCATATGCAGACGCCGCAGTTCCTCATTGATTGTTGAGTGACAGCCTCTGACGCAAGAGTTCGGATGCTCTTGAGTCTCCCGTTGAAAATATAGCGCGTGGGTAGAAGCCTTAAATTCTACCCACGCGCTGAATCAGCTTAAGTGTATGGGGATCTGCGTCTCTCATAGTCTCGAGCGCCAATAGAGAAAATTCGTGCGGATAATCAACGCTAATGTATTTTCTGCATTTATTAGCTTCAGCTAACCTGGAAGCATGACCTGCTCGGTCCACACCTGCACCGATTATCGAAGGGGCGGGTGTGTTGGTTACAATTGCGTCCCAAACAAGCATGCGGCCACGCTCAAACGGCGTCAGAGTCAGACTGGCAGGTTTTTTTTCTTAATTTTTCCGGATTCCGGTGGCGCGGTGAATTCGCGTGCGCCTCGCGACCGGAGGAGACACATAGGTGCACGGGTGCGAGCCCCACCGTTGCACAATTGTATTTATGGGAGTTTGTCTCGCGTAGCAATGCGAAAGCAGTCCCATGGACATTAAATGTTGGCTGATGGTCAGCCCAAAAAATATATGTCATTTACTATCATCCCTGGATAGACCCCCGGGGGTTCTAGAACACACGGAAAGTCGGCAGACC